>VWYH01009793.1:28695-229418 GCA_013399365.1 Pampusana beccarii
CTCGTCTGCCCTCCCCTCCCCTCTCCTCTCCTCTCCTCTCCTCTCCTCTCCTCTCCTCTCCTCTCTCTCCATCTTTTGCTGGCACTGGCACTGAGGGCGGTGGGCTCTAAGCTCCCCCTCATTCTCCTGGTCTGATCTTCATGTTGCTGTGCTTGGGATCTTGGCCCTTCAAAGGGCAGTCAGCACCTTTGCAAAGCAGCAGCTCCTCCCGCTGACAGGGTAACTGCAGGTATTTCCCCAGTGATGCTGCATCCCCTGGAACAAGCATTTCCCTGGCTAGCAGGCTTGTTCTCTGTGGGGTTCTTCCACAGCCCACTGCACCCCACTCAGCTCAGAGGTGTCTATCTGCTGTTCATCTACGGTTTTTAATTCATTCTTTTCCTGCCCCAATCTCCTGCTATGTGTTTCTTCCAGAACATCCTTGTTCTGTGCCTGCATTACACAGTGAGATAAACGACCGGCTGGACCTCCCCAGCTGCGCAGGTTTAGTGCTGAGTGTGTAATTCCCCTTCATGGGTGAGAAACACATGACAAGAACATCTGGAAAACTTAATGCCTGTAACACTGCAGACGAACAGGTCTGCAGGAGAGCAGGCAGGGCCAGGGGTGTCCCAGTGCCCCAGGTCCCGCTGCCACAGGCGAGTCCTCTCTATGGGGCTTGCTGCATTACAGCGGGGGGGTTTCAGTGACCGCTGTGCTTGCTTTGAAAGAAGTTTGGACCCCAAGATCCTGTGGATGCTGTTAGACGTGTCTCTTCATACTCCCATCGCCAGATTTCTACTTGCCTTTGCTCACAAGAACCAAGCAGAGTGGGACAGAGAGGGAACAAGTGGACCATGGGCAGCAGATGGAGAAACGCTGTGTGGCGACAGGTCATCCTGCAGCAGAGCTGACCCCGCGATTAGCCAGACTACCACAAGTTACCATCTAATCAGTCTTACAGTAATTAGCCAGGAATAAACTCTTCCTCAACCTAAAGGGTTGTTATTAATATTAAAATCTGTGGGACAGCTGTTATCCAGTTAATTTTAGGATTGCCTCAGAAGTTCAGGTGTAATTTTCTAGCAGGTGCAGGGAGAGGAAATTACGGGGCATTTCCCATATTTTAATACATGAGGGGTTTTTGACCACACGTGCTGTGGGGTGGTAGGGGTGGCAGAAGGGCCAGGCAGTGAGGGCTGCAGGGATGAAAACACATCACAGAATCACAGAATCACATAGAGACAGAAGTAGTTACTAGACAAGCAACAGCTGATGCATTCGGGAACAGAACCTACAGCTGGTTTGTGAACAGTGTGTCTGGGCTGTGCTGACCCCCAGGAGCAGACTGGGTGGACATGTACTGGGAATATTTCATGTGGCAGCTGAGCTTTGCGGATCAGCTCTGCCTACGACACACAGATATTTCCTACTGGTTCCCAAAAAGAATAGCTCTCAAAAGCCATGCACTGAATCAGTAGATACTCCTGCAGGTATCCCCTGCACGCCCCAGTGCTGCCCTGCTTGAACCCCAGCATAAATCAATGCCTCATAAACAGACAAAGATGAAATTCCACCCCAGTGGTTCCTGCCACAAAGGTCATGTTACGGAGGGGTGACAGCTGCCGGTGCACCACTGGAATGATCTTATGGCCGCTGTTCAGCATGCAGAATATATTCCGCATCCCAAAATAGAGGGAGAAAATAAATGACAGCATGTGATTCACATAGTATCTTTGCCAGCACTTCATGGCCTCAATTGCCAGACCGGCTAATTCTTTATCATTCCGTTTTGAAAAGTGAGCAGAAGACCTGAGGTAGAAAACAAGAGGGACAATTCACTTTTTCCAGGAAGAGTGACTGGAAAATGAAGACATAAAATTCGTCATGAAGCGGAAAGGTCTGAATCACAAGTTACAAACCTCAGCGTAGGCTTCGAATTATCCTCACCGACCCCTTTCAGGACTAGCTCAGATGAAAAGTTGCATGAGTGAAAAAAGCCGAGGGCCAGGCTTGCTTCCAGGCAGGAGACCCACAAGCCCGGGAGGCATCCTGCCTGCAGCCCAGCTCTCCCATCACACACAGCGTGCAAGCTAAAAGAAGCCACAAGCCTGCCAACCCTGCCGTCTCAGCCTTGTCCTTTTGTTTACTGATACAATGAGCCGGTTTTACCTTTCTGGGAAGTCCTTTGAGGATGTGAAGTGGGAGTCTGGTGAAGAACAGCAACGAAGCGTGACCTGCGAGCACTGACACGCAAACACATCAGAAGATGAAGGCTGGGACAGGCGCACCCGGGGTGCTGCAGAGTTTCAGGCTCCCGGGAGCTGTGCAGGGAACCAGCTCATGGATCCGTGTCATCCCACCACGCTTGGCAACACTGGAGGCAAAAGAAAGGGGCAGGAGCCCCTGGAAAGAACACGCTGGGAGAAACGTGGACAAAGGAGATCAGTGCTGCAACGAGGCAGGATGGACGAGGGTGGTGGTGGAAGGAGGACCCCGAAACAGGGCAAACACGAGGGTTGGGTGTGAGGATAGCTGAAATTAACCTGTTTGCATTGTATTTTGGTGAAGAGGACAAAACTGACAGTTCCTGAAAGATTTGGAACAAATCTTAGGTCACATTTTTGGTACACGAGTACCTGCAAAACTGCGGGGGATGCTCTGCATAGAAAATGATTAAACTGAGCCCCTCCAAAGGGGTCGGGGTGATTCGTCACATTCCGCTCTCCAGAACAGAGTCCCAAATGCTGCCCCAGCCCTTAAGGCTCCTTTGAGCTGCAGTAACACCCAGACGGCATGGCCAGGGCTGCTGGAGAGGGGCTGGGGTGAAGGCACCACATCCAGCTCTGCTGTCCCCAGCTCTCCCCACTGCCTGTGTACCTGGAGAACTCATTTCTCTTCACACCACATAAAGCACAGCATGAACTGTTGGTGCCTGGGATGTATCTGGGTGACACACTTTTCAGCGCGAATCAAAACAGACGTGTCAGAGAGCCCTGGAAACAGCGTCACTCAAAGGATGCGTTTTCTCTGTTGTCTTTACCCCGAAAAAAAAAAAATATTTGAAACTGTGGAAAGTGACGGTGGATGTGAAGAGAGAAGCACAGTCCTAGGGCTGAACCCCCAGAGACTCCGGCCTTGTTGATCTCTATGACCTCCTGGATTTTCACACATTTTCCTGCAGCTTTAGTCTCTGACACAAAACTGAAACTCCACCGAGCATCATTGTTTGATTGGGTTTCTCAGATCAGCTGCTCCCTACCTGTATCCTCCCACAGTCTCTGTTTGGGATCCGCGCTCCTCGGGAAGGATTTTTCCGTCACCACCCACTGATGCACTGGAAATGACCCTTAACTGCAGACAACACCAATTACACTACCGGGAAGATTTAGTCATATTGGTTAAAATTCATGTCTCCATTGGGTGCAGAGGTAATTAAATCTTACTATCATCATTATGTAATAAAGGGCAACTGAAATTTATTTAATATGTGCTGGGTGAGAGGTGCTTCATTATGAAACTCAGTTATATATCCTTGGGGAACACTGCTCCGAGAGCAGAGAAATGGCAAGCAGAAAAGCAAAGCTGCCTGAAGGAGCACGTTTCTGGTTATAATATTGCTTTGGAGCCCACCGGGGTATAGTCAGGACCCTGGAGGGTTGGTTGTGGCACTTTGGAGATACAGGGTGAGGAGGGGATATGGTCACTGCAGACACCCCGCTGCAGCTCTCCTACCTGTGGGCTGGTACTCAGGTCCCCAGGACAGGAACCCAGGGCTGTCGTGACAGGCAGTTCATTCAGAGACATGCTTGGAGAAAAGCTTCATTCCTTAGGACACATATTCTGGGTTTATTTAAGTTGCATCTCACATGGATTCTGGCCTGGATGTTGATTAATGCAAAAGTTCTGCAGGAGGCAATGGGAGCATCAGGTGCAACATGACCTGGAGGTGCAGGAACGTGCTGGTTCAGTGGGGGTTACAGTTCGTTTTCACTGGAAGCTGATAATGTCCTGGGTTCATCTGGGACAGAGTTAACTTTCACAGGAAGCTGGGAGGGGACACAGCCAGGACAGCTGACCCAAACTGGCCAAAGGGACATTCCATCACATATGATGTGCTCAGTATAAAACAGGGGAGACGGCCAGAGGAATGCCTGGGGAATCGTTGCTGTCTGGATCTCTGTTGATACAGCATGGGGGATTCAGTGCGACCACATTCAGGCGCAAGCCGTGGTCTGGAGTCTCCGCTTCTCCCAGGATCAGCCGGACGAGACCAACGTTCGCGATCCCTGCTTGGGAGCGGGCTGGTCTTCTGGGCTGGTGAGCAATTGCATTGCATATCGCTCTCTCCCTGTATTCTTTTCTTGTTATTATTTATGTTGTTTATTTCTTTATTTGCTGTTCTATTAAACTATTTTTATCCCAACCCAAGGGTTTTACTTTTTGTTTCCCAATTCTCCTCCCCATCCTACCATGAGGGTGGGAGGAGTGAGCTGGGAACACATGGTCCTAGTTGCGGAACTACAACAAGGAAGAAATCTGTGCAAGTGTTTTTCAGGTTTTCCCACTAAAAGCAACCAAGATTTGTCTTGACTTCACATTCTCACAAAGTCCATAGATGAACCTAAGTGCTCACCAGCAATTCTAACCCTGACATCAGTGGGAACTAAAGCCCGTAAGAAACACGGAAGTCCACAGGCAAATGTTTTTCAAGTTTCTTACAGTCTGTGCTTTTTTTCTCAGGACCCTGCTTAGGAGAGCACATGGGAAGCAAAGACTTCTGACCATTTGCAGTGTTGCACTAGCAGCACTGCTGGGACTATTTCAGTAAGACTAATTATAACCACAACCTGGAGGATCAAGCTTAGGGACTAGTTGGGGTGGTGCAGATGATGACATGACTCTAGCAGGTAGCAGCAGCTGTTAGCACTTCCTAAGGCCTGTGAGTCATGGTCAGCCGCCGGATGAAGCTCTGAGCCATTGTGTGATTCAGGGACTGACTAGCAAGTTGGATAAGCAAGATGAAGGAGCTCCAGAGAACCTGCCTTTCACACATAAGCTGTGCCACAGTGCTTGATGGAAATGGGTAAGGACGGTGAGCCATCTGCACCGACATACTTCTCAGGGCTTGAATCATATTTTAATTCAAAACTTTCTTGCTTTTGATAACACAAAGTATATTTTGGAAGTTGCTTTGAGCTATTCTCTTCCCATGGAACTAGTGTCATATGTATCCTGCAAAAATACTTCAATTGCATCTTTTATTGATTCTTTGATGGTAAAGGCAGAAGGCACCATTCAATCATCTGTTCTGATTCCCTGTGTGGCCCAAGGTAGATAATCCCATCAGAATGCCCTGCCCCAAGCCCAAAGGCTTGATTCTGACTACATTACATCCCCTGGGAGGGTGTCCGGTCACCTCCTCTGAGCGTTTTTTCTGCAGGTGACTCACCACACGTGCCACCTGCTTCCAGCAGCCCATCGCTTCTTGCAGAAAAGACTATGGCAGCAATCACCTATAGCCAAGGTCTGTGGCTGCCAGAGGACTTCTGGAGACTTCCAGGCATCTTCCCATTCCCCCTCTCTGGCCATGGCACGGGAGGTCACCCCCCAGGGGATGGCTCTGTCCTGTGCAGGCAGTCAGGGCAAGTTCCTGCTGGGAAGGTGGGATGGGGGATCAGAGAGTAGCTGGTCTCCCAGTAAAGCTGTTTGGGAGTGTTTACGCATTTCCACAGGCTGCAACTCCATGGGCACTGTCACCCCATGCTGAACAGTGTTCTTCCGTGTGAAATTATAAATACGAACTTGAGGAGACAGACTTGCTCCCAGGGAGCGCACAGCCAGCAGTGACACGTTTGACACAGAGAACTGAAAGGTTTTATGGGGCCCTAAGTCTCTCAGAGGCAGTACCAGACCTCCTGTTTTCAGGCTAGTGCCCTCACCATGGGTAGCTCCATCCATTAACTGGCAGTTCTTCCCAAGCAGATAATGCAGCCCAGAAAACCACCACTTGCTCAAAGGCAATTCCCATCTGGAGGAAAGACGCCCTCCAGCAGGAGCAGTTCACCTCTCATTAGTGAGAGTATTCTCATTTAGCCTCAATTAATATCCTTGATGCAAATGTAGGTTTGGACTCATGTTTACAGAAGGGTGTGAACCCCAGCACAGGTTAAGAGCCCTCTGTGTTTAATAGTTGCCAGCAAAGTCGAAACCAATACACGAAATGGGGCTATTAGCAGTCAGTGCAGAAGCTGCTTCAGAGCCCCACGGAGCTGCCCCCAGGAGCAAAGAGCTGCAGAAGAAGCGTGGGAGCTGGGCTGGAGCCCAATGAAAGAAAATGGGGATTCACTTGGGAAAGCACAGACCTGGATCAGGAGGCTGGGCTGCTCTCCAGGGACAGGTTTTTACTCTGGAGGCTGATTTAGAGGCCACAATCCTTACTTAAAAATGGCTGTGCAGAACATGCCATGGATAATCATCTGAATCCTGAAAGGGGAAGAAGAGAAGCATTATTGATTTCTGCTCCTGAAATACTGGGGATAGGTTTTTTGGTCCTTCAGGCTCTGCATCTCCCATGAGGCTTTCACCTAATTACCTATAAATTCAGCCCAGTCACAGGATTTCTACCAAGTTATTGGGTTGCTAGACAGGGTACAACTTGGATAGCCCAGCTGACCGGTGATGAGGAAGCAGAAGTTACTTGTTCTGACTTGTTGCATACTGCTTTCTTCCATACAGCTCCATCCCCACTGCACTGCATGGTGTATTTACGAGCCATCTCCACAGTATGGCCACACGCTTAACATGCACTAAACACACTCTGTCACTACGCAGCTATTCTCACAATGGCTGGAAACTGTATAGTGGAGTAGTACAGACCTCTTAGCTTTACGATTTCCTACTCCCAACCTCTCCAGCCAATTAGTCTCACTAGTGTCAGCATCCTCATTGCTCAGTTTCACAGACAAGTCTGCTCAGTCAGCTGCTTAACTGCCCTTCTCCGTGTCAGGTTTCTCACCAATTGACATGCTCACTGCTTATCCAGACCACCAACACACCTGTGACAACTGTGACCTCACTGTCACCCGGTGGCCTGAATCCGGGAACACGCAGCCACGTGCCTCCCTCCGCTCACATCTGTGGTCCCACCAAAATCCACATTGAAACCCACCTTTCATATTTCAGTTGAAATGAGACTTTTGGGGCAGACCCCAGGATCCCAGCAGCCAGGGAGTGCCAGACATCCCAAAAGCCGGCTGTGCAAAACCAGGTGCTCTGAACGCCCGTCTGGTGCATCAGCAGGAGAGCCAGCCCGCAGCCTGCACACCTAATGAGCTGAGTGCTCCGACATGCTCTGAATTCCCATGGGCAATTATTCCAGCGAGAGACGATGCAGCTCGATTTGATTAGCAGTAACTACCGTGTTCGGTGAAGTTAGTGCAGCCTTTGCTCTAATTGCTCATGTAGGCATGAGATAGCTGTTTTCCTCATGACCTCCCCTGAAAGCATCCCAACCATCAGCTCCCACCTAGATGAACGTAATCTCTGGAGCATTCCTCTGCTCTTTGTGTCAATCGCTGCTGTTGCCTATCCCCTCCAAGCATGACCGAGCATTCTCTGCTGTGACACTGCAGATCTGCTTCACAGAAAAGCTGATAGCATCCTGCCAGTAGAGGAGCAGGGCCTGGCACACCAGAGCCCTCCTCAAAACTTGCTCTTCAGCGCTGACCCCAGCTCGCTCTTATCACTTTCAAGGGAAAGATTGTCTTGTAACCGGTGCGAGAGGATGCTTTCTGAGTCATTAGACTCTAATTTCTAAATAGATGCTAATTGTCAGAGCAGAACAAGGCTTTGTCCAGACCACAGGACTTTAAAAAGCTCTCCCTCTGGGTGAGAGCAGCAGGAGCAGCTTCCCCAGTCTCTCCCAGCCCATCCATATTTTTGCCATCAGCTTGTCCTCACTTACTGTGTCCTGCCAGACCCTGACCCAGCTCATTCCCCTCCGTGGGAAATGGCAGAACCAGCAGGGTCAAAGGTGTTGCTGGCACCATGGTGGAATGTTGCTGCCATGAACTTGTCCTTGCAGCCCCGCTCCAGAGCATGGAAAACTTTTCCAACCAGGATGCTCCAGGCTGTGAGTCCCGGGCACAGCCAAGAGCAGGGAATCCTGAGGGCTGACCCTGAGCATCTCCTGCCAAGGAGGTGCTTTGCTGTGGAAAAACCCGCCTAGTCCTTGGCTGATGCTAAGTAGGGCTGGTTTTATCCCAGGGACGGAGAGTTTGAGAGCCAGCTCGTGTCAGCACAGTGCCAAGGCTCCTGGAATGGCTAGAAGACCTGCAACCAGTTAATCTTGATGGCTAATGAGGATGCAGGTTGCCAGGCCCCTGAACCATCTGAACTGCTCTCCTCTCTCCCTCCCCAGGGGATGTCAGTTAAAGATATTTCTGTACTGCACAGCCAGGCAGCTCTGCAGGGCACACAGCTGAGCTGAGAGCCCTCGGTGAGGGGCTGCGAGCTTTGCCCACCCTAACCAGCCTCCTCAGTACAGGAACCATCCAGGAATGGCAGCCACACTGACTTCATGGATGAGTTTGCATTTGCTGCCTCTCAGCTCCTCTGCTTGTGGAACACAGAAGGTCACTGAGGCAAGTCCTGCCACGAGAGGTGTACCAGAGACTAATGCTGAAACGCTTGAGCTGGGAAAGGGGCAGACAAGGCAAGAGCAGGGGTGGCAATCACTGCACCAGAGCGGGAGCAGCAGATCCTGTGCCAAAACAGCTCCTGCACGAGTTGTGCAGGGATCCAGGTGTCATTCTCCAGGCTTCAGTCTGCAAACCAGGTCTCTGCACTTCAAAACTGGAGCAGAGGAAGCACCCAGTGCTGCTGCTGGAGGCTCATGGTTATTCTGAAGATTTCTGCAAGCAAATGAGACAAAGAGATGCTGCCTGGAGGCTGTGGATGTCAGCCCCCTGCACAGCTGCGCTGCTACTGCACAACTACCTGTTCTCTCTTTCTTCTCCAGCCTCCTTTCCATGACACATTTCATTATCACGAACAGCAGCACCTCCTCTGGGGTGGTGTGAAGGAGGTGCTGTGTGGCTGCCAGTGTCTTCTCGCTTGCATGGCCCCAGGGGTGCACAAGCAGGAGGACCTGGAGTGAGAGGGCATGGGGCCGGGGGGTGATGGGACAGTGCGATATGGGGGATGGAAAATCTAGAGCAAGCTCCCCTGACAGGTATTGGAAACTCAACTGAGACAAACATTAAACATCCCTCTTCCTGAAAGTTTTCACTGGAAAGCAAAAGTCCTATACAATTCAAAGAGAACTATAGTTACCCTTACTATCACTAAGCAATTGCAGTTAAACAGTAGAAGCTGCATGTGAGGGGAACATGGTGGGAGAAGGGGGAAGGTGGCTCATCCTCTTTTTGGGGCAGCCCAGAGCCCATGGACATGTTGCGCTGTTGTACCTCCTCCAGTCGGATGCCTACCTGGACTATGAGACCACCAGAGATCAGTCTGGAAGGGTCCAGGAGAGCATTTCCTATCTGCCTTCCTCCTGCTCAGCAGCATCAATGCTTCAGAGCTTTTCCTGATGAGTAATATTGTCCAGCCTGTTGCCAGAGGTATCACAGCACAAAGGGTCCAGAGTCACCCATGCTCCCTTCTCTTCATTGTGTTTGTGTTCTGCTCCATCTGCAAGGGCATGGAAACTTCCTCCAGACTGAGCCTGTCCCATGGTGGCACAACCTGGCCTTTCCATCACCCAGTGTTAAGGACTTTCTCTGAGCGGGGACTGGCAAAGACTGTGGCTTGGAGGGTGAGCCACGGCTGCATCCCGGTGCTCCTCCCCAGGACACAGACAGCTCTGCCAACACTAAGCAAATGCAGCTCTGCAAAGTTCAGGCAAATCATTTCACCAGCCCTCACTTCGTTTTCACAGGTGTCCTCTGCCCCCAGCTGCGGCCAGGGAGCAGAGGAGGAGGATTAATTGCCTGGCTGAGCCATGAAGCTTTGGCTTCCAGCCTTCCCTGAATAGCAGATTGCGAAGATCTTACAGAGCTGATCTGCAAATCAAGATGTGTTTGTCCCTGGAACCGACTGCCCTGTTGAGCGGTGCAAGGTGCTACCCCATGAGCAGACCCAGCTCCTGCATTTGGGTGATCACTCTGTGCTAACAGTTTCCTGAAGTCATGAGTCCTTCAAAAACTCTTGCTCAGTCAAGAATCTGCCGTGGGGAAGGCAGCCACATTCCAGCGAGGCTCTGGCTTCTTCCACCTATTTTGGAGACCCTAACTTGTGAAGTTACATCGCTTATCTGTGGAAGTGGTACTAGCATGCACAGTGCACCCGACACCTCTGCATTCGGCACTCAGGCTCCGGTGGTGTACTCTCACTGGACACAGCTGTTCGTCAAAGATTCAAGCTTTGTGGAAACAGCATGCCTGCCATAGCCTGAAAACCCTATGAACTCAGGGTAGGAGCCAGCAAAAAAAAATCTGTCTGCCCAGCCTCCAAGCTACCCACAGCAGCCCTGCAAATCGCTCCTGCAGATGCTTTTCCAGATGCCACAGCCATCAGAGAGATTTACTTATTAAACTAGAAATAAAAAGGAATGCTAGAGAGCTAATGCTGGAGAGAGACCAAACCAGATGTGATTGCTGTGTGGAAGAGGAGGGAAATTGGTGGACATGTCAGGCTTTGAGGTTTGAGCAGCAGAGCAGGTAAAAAAGGCCACTGCACCTCTGAACGACTGGCCAATTTTGGATGAAGACAAGTGTTATTTTGATCACATCTGAAGCCTTAGTGTTTCCTTTGCAGCAGCTCTCCAGATCTCAGCAGTGTCAGCTTAATGGCAAGAAAAGTGCTACATCAAACATCATAAATGGCATCTTCAGAGTCAGAAAGGACAAGGTGTGTGGTGGCCGGAGTCGTACCAGGCTCGTGGTGCATCTGCTGTTTCACAGGTCAGTGCTAACACAGGCAAACAGCAAGCAGCAGATTCCACAGCCAACTTTGACTGCGACAGGGCATTACCAGGGTGGAAGGCAATTCCGGGAAGCACAACAGAGACTGTGAACGGCAGGCTGAACGATCCCACAGAACCTGACAAACAGTTTGTGTGGCATCTTCATTGGCCTTCATGGGGTTTTCCCCACTCATGCACCCCAGAGCAGGTCCAAGGAGTCAGGGTTCAGGTCTGCAGAAAATGTGCTGAGGACAGCAACACCCACGTGTGCTGTGTGTCTGTAGAAGGGATGCACGAGTCTCTCAAGCCTCCCCGGCACAGTTTGCTAACAGAACAGATTCCTCTTTCTCATTCACCACACCTAAACCATGGATTTGACTTCTCAAAAACTGCAGCTGAAACGTGGCCCAAACGCTGTCTATAATTTACACGTGCAACAGGATATCACATTAACCAGGGCTCTACAGTGCATCTGGTGTGACCATCTCCTCTAGTGAGGCTTCCAAAAAAGACTAGAAGCCTCTGAAGCTAAAAATATAAATAAATATATATTTCCTGATTTAATCAGAATAAACAAATAATAATTAACTTATTTAAAAGAACAACCTCAAAGCAATTAGAAAAGGCAAAGGAGAGCTGGAAAAGGCTTATCATAAACTATGTTTTTAGGCGGGTTTTTACCTCCCTGTGTATGTTGCAGTAAAGTCTGACCCTTTTCTTGCTCATCTGCTGCGACCCAGGGAACCTTCCCCAGTGGGAGCAGCCTCGGTAGCTCCCCAGGGAAGGACAACACGACCTCTTCTCCTCACAGAGATGCAGCAAAGCTAGAAACAAAGCTGAGCATCAGTAAGCGCTGTCTGTCGCAGGATGTCTTCCTGCCTGGCAGGTGGCTCCTGGGAATCCTGCAAGGGCAGTGCAGGGGTCTCCCTGCAGATTCATATATCGCCTTTTCCAGTCTTCAACCATCTTGGCCCTTCCCCAGGCAGCAGGTGCTGCCAGCTCTGCGGTGCAGGACAGGGTGGGCAACACTGGGAGGTCCCTGGGGGACCCTCAGGAGGGATGGGGGCTGCAGCGGGGAGCAGGCAGTGCTCCCCGGGAATGCCCTTCCTCACCCCAGGGCAGCCTCCTCCTCCTCGGGCACAGGGGATAGGCTGCTGCCCAGCACAGCCGACACACCGATCCCCTCCATCCTTCGCCGCAAACAAGCTGGCCCCAATTTCCACAGCATGGCAGATAATTGACTTGTGACAACTGAGTTCAACACAAATTAGCCTGGTTTAGAAAGACAGCTTCATTTGCAGTTCCAGCCAGAGAAAGCCAATTAATCCAAGCAAAGGAGAAGAAATCATTAACTCCCACTTGCTAAAAGACTATTGAGTCTCCTGCCTCTGCCCAGAGCAAATCTGACTGATTTAAACCCACAAGTGCCTCTACCACTTAGATCACACCATCTTCTGCCTTGTCAGGAGCAGCAAGATGGCAGTGAGTGGGACTGAGACCTGGCATGGCCATTTTCATCAGCACACCCAGACCTTCAGCATGTGCCCGTCTCACATCATGTTTGCAGGCTCTGCATTGGCAGGCTGGCTTCCCACGGTTTACCTCATGTATTATACCTGTGTTAATTCATCCAGCTGCCCCTGCTTTTAGATGTATTGGAATATAGTGGAGTTTTCTTAACGTTTAGTATTTCTGCTTGCTTCCCTAACTGAAGGCAAAACCTTGGTCAAGGTGAGACAGTGAACTGCCCATGGATGTTCATGGGGATGCATTTGCAGCATGGTCAGTTCCCACCTTGTGCAGGTGCTGGTTGTGCCCAGGGCAAAGCGCTTGCTCCCAGGCAGCCCCATGTACCCAGTGCCAGCACCCGCATGCACGGGTGTCAATACCTCCGTGGGACTTATTTTCGCTGCAGAGTTGGTTTTTGGAGTTTTTTCGTCTCAATGAGCATCTCTAAGGAAGTGTGAATATTTACTGGAAGCACGTATTGAAGGAAGGGGGAAGGTGTTGATAAACCCCTAACTTTACATTTTTTGCTTTTCATTTTTTCAGTAAAAAGTCATAACTTCCCACTGCATGTCCCTCATCTGCTTTCATAGTGTGACAAAGTGGTTCTGTCATATGTGAACGGGGGCCCATGTGCATCCTTGTAGAGACATGTCCACTGGTGTGGTTTTTCTATCCAATTGTGTCAACAGTGGCATCTGATATTGTAAACAAAAAAGAGGCATTTGGGTAACTGATGTGTTATTTTACTCATCCAGCTTGAAGTTTTACACCAGTGCCATTAACACTGATGATATGAATCACTAATACAGTGGAACAGAGCTCACCTAGTGAGCACCTAAGCCACCATCCCTGTCTCCATCCTGCCAGGCCCCTGGATGGTCTGCAATGTACCAGAAGTCTTCTATCTGCTGAGGAAAGCTGATCTTTTCTAAGCCTTTACTCCAGAGCTGCAATTACAAACTTTTCCCAAAAAGTCATGGACTCAAGCTGCCTGGCAAGGGCAATCTTGACATGCTAAGATTTCTCTGGGCAGCAGACGTCAGCACCTCTCATCAGCTGCGTGGTTTTTCACCCAACAGGTAGCACTACACAGAGCCACCCCTTTCATCACTAGTTGGTTAGTGTCATTTTACTCCTGAAGGAAATTACTCTGAAGCATCACAGTGAAGGAGATGCAGCTGGGCCAGAAAGATGAGGTGAAACTCTAGGTATTTATGTGAAGAACATGGACAATGGGTATCCACCATCTGTACAGGCCATGTCCTGGCTCTCAGGATCAAAGGAACTGCTGAACCCCCCTGTTTCCAGTGCTGGAGGTTTTATTCCTAGTCCCCAGACACAGAGAAGTGTCACAGTGCCATGGTAAGAGCCATGACCGGTACCTGTAGGAAGGCGTCCAGTACGGTTGGTGAGGCTGTAAGTAGGCGGCAGTGAGATCCCATGGTCCTGCAGTGATGGGAAGAGTTTGCATTGGAAATGAGCATGCCAGGCCCTTTCCACCTACATCTGACACGCTGTGCCATCCTCCAGCCTGGACACTGGGAACAGGCTAGTCCCCCAGGGCTTTGCTGGAGCACAAGCCTGGGACCACATTCACCGAATACCTTACAACTCTTTGCTTTGCAGGGGATGTGTCTGCCAGGCATGCGAGACTGCAAACCGCTGGTTCTCTTTACTTGCTCTGGAGACGGAAACTCAGCCCAGAAAAACCTAAGGAAAACAAATCATGCAAATTTGATGCCATTGATGTCTTGGAAGGTTAACATGTCTTGAGTCCTGGTTTCACAGCCGCCAGGTAGATCCCTGGTTTGGTATTTGCTTTATTTTAACTGCTTCCCAAGCAGCAGCAAAAAGCCTCATATCCAGTCACTTTCCTAGGCAGAAAAGTGATAAAAGAACATCTCGCTCTCTTGTCATTTGATTTTGCAACTGGATGTTTGCGATCTAATACATGCCAAAAATGAAAATATCCCCAGCATTATAAGGGCTCAAATAGCTTTGCATTAATGCCGTATGCAGATGATGCGTTAATATATTTATCTGATCCAGCTCAATCTCTCCCTAATCTATTAGCATTAATATCTGAGTTGGGGGATAGAGCCAGATAGAAAACAAGCTGTGCAAAGCCTGGCTTCATCACCTCTAGACACTCTCGGTGAAGTGTTTTGCAATGGTAGAACTGTAAATTGTCCTCTCTGAGTTCACAGCACCTTGAATCTGCGACAAAGCAAATATTGTAAGGAGCAAAGGATTCCTAGCTGGGCTTTCCACTGTGAGAAACCCTGTAGGCTTTGGGTATGGTCATTTTTAAATACCTTTTTTAGCTGCAAAATCTCACTGCCAGTTGAGAACATCCCTGTGTGGTACAAACTCTACCCCATCTGTTCAGGCACGAGTCTCCCCTTTTGCAATTCCCTGCAATAAAAGTAGCAAAGAGGCGAGCTGAAGCCTTGGCATTTCCGAGCTATAAAATGTGGAGAGAGGAACAGCGTTCCTCTTCCTTCCCTCCCTGCTCATGCATGAGTTCTGAGCCTCCCTGGCACGTTTCCTTCACGTGTCGAAGCGACGGATTTTCAGGACAAAGCAGCAGCTCCCCTGGCAGTACATATACCTGGGGTTTTTTGGAAGTCGCTTTGCAGCCCATTTGTGTGAAATTGCCCCATGCTACAGCATAAAGCTCTGAGACCCTGTTACAGGAAAGGGGCTTCCCCTGCCAGCCCCGGGAGGCAGCGACCAGCAGCACGTACCTTCACTGCTCAACAGAGCAGAAATCTGCTGTGGTGCAGACCCTGGGGCTTGACCAGCTCCAGAGAGCAGCAGCCTCCTGTCTCAGGCTGGGGGGGCAAACACTTCCATCTCCTCCTGCCACGACACACTGCAGACCACGGCAGATTGCCATGGGCTATACCTACAAATTCCCTTCCACTTCTGGCCTAGGCAGGAAGAGTAGTGCCCTGGAACGGGTACTCCATTTAACGGTGGGGGTGAAGCACGACAGAGGGGTAGGAGACAATGCTTCCGCGGGAAAAATAATCAGGACATGCTTGCGATGTTGTTTGAACTAAATTCCTTTGATTCTCCTCAAACATCCCAATGAGTTTGGTCCAAATGAAGAAATATATGCTTCTTTGGCTCATGAATCAGAGCTACAGATATAGACTGCTCTGATTCTGCGGTATGTCCTTCACCTGAAATCAAAAGTCAGACATTTCTCTGCCTTGTGAATGAGATAAGCCCTGGGTGAATAATGTCTCTGCCTCTGTCATAAGCCCTTGCAGTTCCGAAATACATAATACAAACACGTGTAACAGTTGTCGTTACATTTACAGGAATTATAAAGGTTTGTTTTAATTGGTTTTGGTTTGCTTTCCAAATCGTATTTGCACTCTTGAAATGACACAAATCACATAGCCTAAAGGAGAAAACAATGTTGAAAGGTGCAGACATCCAATCACCACCTGTCTTTAGACACTGATGAATATGAAGACCTGCAATTAATGGCCAGGGCAAGGAAAGAGCAATGTAATCAATGGAATGAATAAGCTATGAACACCCTCTGACTAAAAAGCACAAGAGGTATTTCATTAGATGCTGCCACTGCCTGTTGGAGACCCATGGGAGCTTGAAGCAGCGCTAACATTGCTGGTGTGCAGTACAAATACCTGGGCAAACACCCTCAAAACAGTCTCCATGAACTGATGGTAATGAACCTGTCAAGCGTGGACACCCCATTGGTTTCTAGAGGGGTTCAGGGCCAAGAAAACATTGTTGTTTTCCCAAAGAAGAGCAAATACCGAAAGGTCCATATCAGCTGTCAGGTAGGATGTTCACCTCATGCCAAGAAGACAGCACAGACACAGCTGTATATTGTGCTTGGTCTCCTTTTAATCTTTGAAAGGTCTTTTTGTACATGGGTGGTTACCAGTAAGATCTGGAGTGCATTTCAGTTGATGTACCTCTTTTTGCATCCATTTCTTCTGAATCAGCCCAAGGAAACTTCACGCCAAATTACTTTGATCAATTGTTCTTGATATATCTAATAAATCCTTCCCAATTCAACTGTTCTAATGGCAGGGTCCACACTCTCAAATGTGTCATCATAAATGTGTACTTACTGCTTGAATATCTACTGCAAAGGTGAAAAATATATCACGTACCAAAGAACTGAGAAACGGCAATTAAATCTGAAGGCAAACAGAAAGCTCACAGGTTTGCACTGTTTTTCTGGTTTGCCCTCGTATCTGAATCTGTGTGTTCAGAGAGACAGAATTGGATGTATCTACATATAATCAATGCAGTTTTGATTGTGTACTTCGCTTCTTGATGAAGGAGTGAATTTGCAGATTTTGTAGGATTTTCAGGTGTCTTGACTTTATATTCAGTGTCCCACGGAAAATTTGATCTGAAAAATGCTTGTGTTAAATTATTCAGTAAATGCATCTATAGCACAGTAAAAGGGGAGTTCCTTAGCAACTTTAGGTCTGATGTTGGGTCTATTATTTATACAGCTGACCAATCCACATTCTTGTATTCCAGCTGTGCTAAACTGCCCCTTGGCCAGTCCCTGATGTCCCTTTCTACTCCCTCTCCTGGAGAGGTGACCAGGGTGATCTGCAGAAGAGACGGGGCAGCACCTTGCAATGCTGCTCATCTGGCAACAGCCTGGGTGCAGCACGTGGAAATGGGGTGTGCAGAGCCTGAACAGATTTGAGGATGTTGCAGTGGATCTCAGCCCTGATTTTAAGCACGTCCATAGTACTGCTGCCAAATTAGGCTGGAACTCTTGAACACCATTTGTCTTCCTCTGCAGTCAGGAATACCACGAGAACATACTTCTTCCTGGCGTCTAGGCTCAAGTAAACCCAAAACCATGCAGAGTAGAAAGGTTAATTTTCCACCGTCAAATATCACACGAACTGCTCATACACTGAGAGGACTACAAACACCACAGCCTTCTGGCTTTTGAAACACTTGGAACGTGCTCATCAATAAGCACTTGCTGGGTCTGGGTGCCCAGGACAGTAGCGTTGATGACCCCTTGCCTTACCCAAGGACCTTCCACCTTCATTTCCTTCCCAGACATGCATGACGTGTGGCATCAGTATCAGCAACAGGGCAGCAGTTGGAGCTTTCATGGCAGGTAACATGGAGAAGCTGTGAGCCCTACATTTCCTTGGCAGATTGGGGTAGAGGAGAGAGTGCCTCACAGTGAATAAGCTGCTCTGCCAGAGACCTACGTAACGATGGGAGAGGAGGGAGAGGGACAGGATGAGGTCCTGAAGGTGCTTGAAGGCAGCCCTGGAAGTGTGGTGTTCACGTTTTCTTGTTCACAAGAGAATCTGGGTGTTCATGGTCTCTGCTGAGATACAGGAGGTTCTGGGAGAAGTCTGCTCCTGGCTGGCTGTCTGTGGGGGACAAGCACTGCCCAGGACACCGACAGCTGGCTCCCTGCCTGGGCTGACAGTTAAATGCATTTTGAATTCCCATCCACTGCAACAGAGGGGAAACAGTTCTCCAGTCGCAGCTGAACAAACATCACTCCAGAGACCAGCAAAGGATCCCAGAGCTGCTCTTCAGGGAAAATGCAGCTTGTACAGAAATGGATTGCTTTGGTTTCTGTTGCTAGTGACACGAGAATGATCAGGATTTCTACAACAGACCTTGTCTCAGGCTCTAATTAGCAACTCAAGCATGTGTTTTCATTCTTTCAACACTGCAAGAAAGACTCAAAAGCCTCAGCTATTCCTCACAGCAGAGCTGAGTCTTCATGTGACATCAAGAGGCAGGCAAGATAAGAGTCTACAACTCTACTTCATCCTTTAAAGAGACATATAGGTACATTTTCCTTTTATTCTCTCTGTACTATTTCATGAAAACTTCACCTTGAGAAACACCATTGGTCTGTCCTGTGGTGCTGGAAAGCAAACAGAACCACAACCAGACGACAGCTGAGGGGTGCCCTCCAGCTTTGCAAGATATGACAGGAGCCAGCACAGTCCGACACCCTGGGGACCCTCTTCTCCTACCCTGAAGGAGTTAATTCTCTGCTCTCCCCACTGCTGGTGTCAAGGTTTAAAGTAAGGTGGCAATAAACCATGGCAGACGCTCCCTGTTACCCTCTTACCTCCCGCCACCCCTTTCCTTTACACCTGGCCAGCACGGACAGTGAGAATGAACCAAGGTGACACTCAAATGCTGCCCACTCAGTGCTGCATCCCACCAGTATCAAGAGATGTCCAGGGTTTTCCTCTAGCCTTTAAAAACCCTGGAAGCTTTCACACGTGTATTTGGAGGCAGACACATACACATATAGACACACCTGGATGCACTTGCTTATCCAAGCAAGCACACACGGGCACACACACAACCCCACATGCAATACAAGATTGCAAAGCCAATCAGTAGTTAAAAATGAGGTTGTCTGCATAATCACCAGTAAGGCCTCTTGTGAATACTTCTTAGGAGGTTGAGTTTAATCATATGATTATTCATAGCTTTTTACACAAAACACTTTCTTCATTCAGTAAGCAGGCTGGACTTGCCTGGGAATTAGTCTGGGCTGTGTCATAAAAGAATCTGCAAATTCTTGTGACTGTGATGTTGAACACAGGTTTGTAAAAAAACAATCTGTCCCTGCTCCTCCCACAGGATCACATCTGCTTCTTGGCAAGTGACTTAAAGTAAGATGCCATTGAGTGGTCACAAATCACATACCCTTCATTTTCTGGATGACCAGCTTCATACTTTGGTTTGCAGATCAGCCCTGTACTCGCATCTGCACCGGTGTCAAAATCACACACTAAATAGATAAAATGTTTTGAAAGATCTGCTTAGGAAGAAGTAGATCCTTCATGTCTCCTCTTGAAAAACAAAGAGGGGCTTATGAGCTGGGTGCCTGGAGAGTGCCACCGTGCCCATGGGGCAGTGACGCTGCCCTCCTGGCAGAGCAGGATAAAACCTTCTGCGATACAGGGACACTTTGAGCAGGGTAGGACTAGTATACACAGCAAAGAAGGGCCTGAGGCAACCAAATGAGATAAAGTATTACAGAACTGCTCCTTTAGTAGCATCAAAGCAACACACCGACTGAGGTAGAAGTTTGTGGGACAAACAATGGCTGTGACATTTAAGAGTAGGGAGCAATACATGCAGATAAGGTAGCTGGGATTATTAGTATATAGGTCACCCTAAACCTGGGATTTCACAGCTGTTCTCACTCCTTTAAATCAAGTTTGGTAGGCACTCTCCCTTTTTAGCTAGAGCAGTGACCCACAGGCCCAGTGAAGGCGGCGTCCAGGTTTTCTGGGGATTTTGCATCTTCCCTTTCTTCACTGCTGAGTCACATGGTGGGATGTACCAGTTTGAATACTCCTGATATCAAAGGCCATTCCTGAAATACTGACTTATCTCTCCTCTCTGCTTTTATCCTGCAGCAGCTGGTCCTGTCCAGCCTCGGTTTCAGAAGGCAGAAATCTGCTGACCCCCACTAGACAATCCCCCCTGCTCTGTGTAGCCAAGTGGTGGCTTTTCCAGAGCTCGTTTCTCTTCAAGACTATTTTGATCTTGGCACCCATTCCAAGACATCGGCCCTAACCCACCCAAAAGGATGTGATTTGTGGGCAGTCGGACTCCACTCCTCAGCTGGGATGGCCCATCGCTGTCCTTGGGGCTCAGGAGAGCAATGGGAGTCACGTCCCATTTTGTCTCATGAGAGCAGTATCATTCAGAGATACAAAGACCTTAAATATCCACTGGTGCCTGCGGTTGCTGTGGCACAACTCCCTTTGCTCTACAGGTGCCTGTGAAAGGGACAGCACCAGCCCAAACAGGGTCACCAGGGCACAGCAGAAAAGACCCAAAAAGTGCAGATGCCTCAGACCTGCTCCAACATGGAGCTCCTTCAGCCTCTAGGAGAAGCCAAGAGAATTGCCAGTGAGTTTTAAGCCAGCAACACACAATAGGAGACAGTGGATGGCAGAGCACAGGGAGGGAGCAAATGGGCATTTATAACCCCAAGACACCAGTCCAAGGGATGCCCTGCAGCACCCAGAGTTTCTCTCTCCACCAAAGCAGCCTAGGGATGGAGGGGACATCTCAAAGCCGGTGGTGTTGGACAAGTGACACTCGCCAGATTAAGCAGCACTTGCAGCATGACATGCTGAACAAAGTGATTTTCAATGTAATCAAAGTGGAAGCTAGTAAGGTCACCCCATGCTCCTTCTCCCCATCTTCTCCTTGGAGAGTACCTTGAATTACCACCAGTAGTAATCCTCCTCAACCCTGGGGACGGGATTTACTATACACACAATCCACTCCTCAGAGAAGGAGTATCCCAGTCTCATGGTGATCCATCCATTCTGCAACAAACCTTCTGCAAAGCTGCAGTGACAGATAGTGATGAAATACAGAGTCTGTTGCCTTTGAACAAACGTAGTTTTGTGTTTACAGCACAATACAACGTTTTCACGTCTCCCAGCCTGCCAGGCGATGCACTCTCACAGCAAAGCCTACCTACTGCATTTTTATGGGCTTTTCAGACAAACGCAGATCCTCCAGCGAGAGCTGCTCAGGAATGGTTGCTTTTGGACAGGAGGGAAAGGGTTATGGCTGAGCCTGGGTCTCTGGTAGATACATCCAGGGCTCTCCTGTGTTGGAGAAGCAATGCAAGCATCGCATTTTATTTGTAAATATATGGATTTTGAGTGGGTATGGTGATCTTTAGAGGCTGGACTGGACCCAATATTCATGAGTCTGATGAAATGCTGGAGGAGAGGACCTGCAAATTACAAGTACCCAGCTGAACACCCTCTCTGTCCACAGGGCCAACATTCCTTTTCCCAGAGAGCATTGCCTATGTAAATCCTCCTCCTCTGTATGTTCACAGCACAAATAACGTAAACGTGTCTGACGGCAGAAGACCAGGTAGGAAGTTGGCACAGCAGGATCCCAGCCTATGAACCCTTGTTGGTGTCAGTGAAAAGGCTACAGACTTTTTTAGGACCCTCCCTTCCAAGCCTGATCCCGGTTAAACGAATTTTCCCTGTTTACAAATCTGCTGGGAAAAGGTTTTTATCTCCCCTTAGGCTCTGGATCTGATGTTTGCAGCAACTCTTGCATTCAGTCAAACATCAAATGTACTCTCTTGCAGTTACACCGGAGTATTCGTCTGAGAATACATAAGTCTATTAACGATGGATAAATAATCAATAGGACATTAAACTATTACCAGTAGTAGTGCCATTTGCACAACAGGGGAGATTTGCTGAGATAGCTTCCAAACAAGACCCCAGGGCACATGTAGGCTAAATTGTCCGTGACGTGTTGTTGCTTTGAACATCCCTAGCCCAAAATATACTGCCTTCACAGAAAAAGACAATGCAGCTTATTATGTTTCTTTCCTAGAGAACCTGGAGATCTCTGCCCTTCTCACTTTGGTCTTCTCCTTGGTTCTGCACTTCGCATCAAATGTCCCGGTTCAGAGCCAGCCAACATCTGAATTAATTTACTGAATGAACAGCCCTATGAGTCAACAACGCTATTGACAGCTATACCTGTTGTCCTATGGAACCACCCTTATTCAGAAAAATATGCTGCTTAGGCTGAAGCACCCACTTATACTCCATAACTTTCACTTTAAAGGGTTGCTGAAGTACTTGAGCTCAGTAAGTACCAGAGTCAATGTGCTACCAAGATGCAGATGCTCTGGGGTGGAATCAGGTGCCATTTGACTTCAAGCACCTTATCATATGCGAAAAAGGTTGGGGAGGGCTCCTCCAGCTGAAGATCCTGAGGGCTTTAGTCAGGCAGAATGTTTTATGACAGATTCTGGGATTTAGAGCAAAGCTTCACAGATGGTCAGTTTTATACTTTGCCTGTAATGTGACAGGCCCCTCCAGCAGTGCTGCACCTCACAAAATAACTCACTTGGGTAGTCAGAAGCCACCTACAGCCAATATGTGGCCATGAAGAGCTCCTCATCAAAACCTGGAACTACAGAACACTATTTTTTACTATCTTTTTAAATACGTGCATTGAAGCCAGCACTCCAGCTGGATTAATTGTGCAAGCGAAACCTACCAAAGAACATGCAATAGGACAGGGAGGCTTGCACGTCAAACCAACCTTTCCAGATGCAGCAGCATGAGAAAGTACTTTGGATGGCTGGGATGGTGATGAGACATGAGGCAGAAATGGAAAAGAGAGCTCAGAAAAGTCTTATTTATATTTTGAAGTCAAAAGATGGGCTAATTTGAAAGACATTAATCCTACTAGAGTAGGAGGAAGGAGATTTCATATAAAGGTTGCCTCATCTCTTGTTTTCTCTTTCAGGTTACACCGAACTTGAACAGATTAACTGCAGTGTTTAGAAACGTCAAAAATTTCAGCCTGTACCTATAAGTCAAACAATCAACATTTTAACTGTCTATTAAGTTTTTGATATTCAACCATAAGCTGTTTTCCACAAGAGGTGTCTTCCATGGAGTGTCACTTCATCACAAATTCAGCCCCAGCTTCCTTATGTCCCTTTAAACGTCAAGTGGCAGCTCACTAATTCTCTTACTTTTCTGGTCTACCCCTTTTCCCTTCCATCTTCTAGGCAGTAGAAACACGCTCTTGGCCACGTTATGGCTCAGAGCAGGCTGCTGAAGGAAAGCAGGCGTCCTAGGGAAGGGAAACGTGCATCTCAAAAAGACATTGCCCCCTGCATCAGCTTTGCTCAGCCCTACTGAGCCTGAGCAGGAACACACTGATCAGTCCCTGGAGCCTTTCTTGCAGGGCACAAACCAAAGGGAGCATGTTGGCAAGGGCACGCAGGCAGCTTGCACCAAGAGCAGCCTGCGGAGAATCCATGCACCGATCTCTGCCGCGATGCTTGCACCACGCAAACCATGGGTATAAGTCAGCATCATAGTCCTGGGGTCACTACAGATTGGCAAGTGTTGACCATGGAGAACTCTTGGTCCTGCTGGGATCACTGCTTACGATTCTCCTCTCGGTTTGCAGAAGCAACCTGGCACCGAGCACTGCTATGGCAGAGAATTAGTCCTACAGGTCTTATTGATATGTGGTCTAATACCTCGTCAGTTCTCACTCCATCTTTCATCATCTTATTGTGAATTCTGCCTATTTTTAGAGCACACAGACTAGTTGCTCAGGGCAAACTCTGCTCCTTTCTTCACATTTCTCAGCTGCCAGATGCTGCTGACACAGCCAGAGGTCCTAGCTGTAGCAATGTGGCCTTTAAACTCTAAACTAGGCTTTGCACAACAATTAATTACCTTCCAACACAAAATCAATTGGTGCCTTTATTTTGGTCTGAACAACAGTGATGGATAAGGCAAAGTTTCATCTTCTCTGTGTTAAATAAACTTTTTCCTGTTATGTTCCTGGCAACGTAAAATTCTGTATGCGATCCTTTTAATCACTCCAGAGCTTGGGAAAGGTCATGGTTTGGGGTGGATGCTGGAGAAACCCTGTTGGAGCTCCCCAAATGCCAAGGACTTCAAGTTGCCAGAGCTCTGTTGTTGTCTAGGGTAAATAAATTGATCTTGTATTTTTCTCATACAGAGCTCATACACTCCACAATCCCAGGTGAAGCGGTTTCACATATTGCCTATCTTTTACAGACATATGTACTAAAAGTTTAGACTCATAAACATACAGAAAAGATCTATTGTAGATGTACCACTGCACTTGCATAGCTAAAGGCTAGGGCTGAGCTTTTCTGGGTAAATCTAGGCTTCAAACTACTTGTTATATTGGAAAGAGGCTTCAAAGAAAGAGTTTTCAAGGAATACACAACTCTAAGGATTAATTGATTGCTGTATTAATTCTAAGACAAGTATTTAAAGAAATGTAGCACTATGTTTCAGGCCACTTTGTTCTCTTGAATATATCTCTTTATTAGCACAAATTCTCCAGATTTCCCTCTGAGTTAAAACCATATGAAAGTTGGTTCTTTGGCAACATTTGCGATTTCACTCTTTAGGATTGATGCTCCTGGATTTTTTCCCCTTCCCAAGGTTTCCTTTGTGTCAGAGGCTGGTGACTAACATCTTGCTGAAGCTGATGAAGACTGCTCTCGCCCTCGCGATGCTGCAGTCCAGCAGTTTCTGCAGCGCTGTGCTTGCTCCTTGCCCCAGTTGAGGTCAGAGGCTCTGCCCATCGCTGGGTGTTCAGCACTGATGTGATGGCTGCTGACTCTGCTCTCACCAGGACCAGGGGAGGCAGAGACCAGTGTCTGGCCAAGAGGATGCAGCAGGACCAGCCTCTTGCTTCACTTCACTTCACTTCACTTCACTTCACTTCACTTCACTTCACTTCACTTTACTTCACTTCACTTCACTGTCAGGATCAAAGCTCCTCCAGAGCCCAGCAGCCCATTCCAGGGCGTGAAGATATCTCAGTTTCTGCAGCTGGTGCCACATAGGAGCAATCTGTCAGTTCTGGACATCCACAGCCAGGCTGCAGCTGGGAAGAGCAGGGACACAAACCCCAGCTGAGATTCGATATCAGAGCTCAACTGGCACCCCTGGTGTTGCCTTCCCTCTCTTTGTTTTTATGCTTTGCAGGTGTAGAACATCTCTCCGCAGCAGCAGCCCAGGAGTCCTGATGCTGGGAACAGCCAAGCTATGCAGGTGCTGGAGCCCTGGGTCAGGTCCAGGGAGGACCAGCAGCTTCATGCTTCCACACCCAGGAACCAAACCTTCCTGATGGGGTGACACCCTCTCATCTATGGTGCTGGGGTATCACAAGACAAACCACGATGAGTTATCTGCTCCAGGACCCTCTACAGGCTTCAGCACAGAGAAGAGGACTCTCCTGGAATCCATCAGCCCTGCGGGCTTAATGCAAGCACATGGTTGTCCTAGAAAGTTCCCTGGTGAGCAATATCTGTGGAAGGTTAAAAACCACGTCTTGGACAAGTTGGCCAAGCCTAGCAGCACACTCATGATGAGCCTTGGCTGCTCAGGAATAGCCCAGGCATCGCAACAGCCAGCAGGGAGATGTATCTGGAAGGGACAACTGCAATTGCAACCATCTACGGGAAAGAGGAAAGAGGTTCAGCATCAGTTCACCTCCAGCAAGACTTTGGCTGTAGCGTTACACACATGGAGCTGAGATAACGCCCAGGGCTGGGTCAGGTCAGGCAGCAGCGCCACCATCTCAGGGCAGTGACAGGAGGAGACTCAGCATCCTCCTCCATGCAGGGACCTGCAGGAGCCAGCAAGGTGGGCGCTGACAAGGGACAAGTCAAGGGCACACACTGACCCCACAGCGTCACGGGGAGAAAGTGATGGGGACAGGTGCTGCTTTGAGAAAACGGGATTTTCAGGGAGTTTAGCTTGTGAACGCCAACAAACTCCTGCTCAGTTTTACAATGAGATTTTTCAAGAATTTCCAGGTAGAATAGAGCAAACTGAGTTTCCACGAGATTGCTAAAAGTTGGATTATCCCTAATATCCAGGTACTAAGGTACTTTCTTAAAAAGAGTAGGATGCAAAGGATTTTTTTGTCTTTCTCTGGCCCCATTTTCAAGAACATCTGAACTGCCTTTTTTTTTTTTTTAATGAAACTTTCAAAACAAACATATAAACACTCATCTAGAGGAAGACAGTTGGCATGGGAAACATCAGCACAATCTATCAAAGTGTGACAAAAGCACATGACACTGAAAATAGGAGAATCACACAGCATTAGCAGTACCAGATCCATCTGTAACATAGCTACAGATTGGTTAGTTATTTTGGCTGAAGACAATTTTTTCCCCCGGAAAATATATATGTAAATAGTCGATGTAAACACTTTACAAAGCAGTCAAATTGCTTCAGTCAAAAAACGAAGTTTTAAAAACGCCTCGGGATCTAAAATTTTACAGTTTTTCTGCACAGCAGGTTTTTTTTCCTGCAGCTTTATCCTTTCATTTTTAAACTGTTTTAAAAAAAAATGTTTAAAAACCATCCCAACATCACAGAAAGTAAACATTCCCTGGCATGTTCCAGTGAAATGTTCTTTTCAACCCAAAATTATGGTTTTGTCGGCCCCAAAAATGCAAAATCTGAATTGTTTGCCCTGGTCCAGACAGGAATACAGTGTGAATGGACCCTTGCCCTGAACAATGTTTTTATTGGGCTTGAGCAGCTCGTGTGTGTTTGGGCACTGGAGACAATCAATACAGGAATCAAAGGTAATCCAAGGTTAGCTGTGCTACTTACTAAGCTGGAAAAAAATATATTTTTTATTTTTCCAAAGAAGACCTAAGAGCCCCCAGGTTCTGACACTATGTTCTAGCAATGGTGATGACTGCAGTTAATCTGTAAATGTCGAATGAGCCACTTCTTCCACTACCAACCCAGCAAAGCAAGAGGCCATCGTCAGAGTAGTGGTATTTCCAAGTCCATCCTACACTAAGCTTTGAGACTATTTTTCTCCACATTTGCCAGAGGCTCTCTTTAGCACGCCAAAATACTATGAAGCACTCTGAGTTAATTTCTGAATTTTATTTTCTAAAATCACAGCATTTTGATTGACTAAATACCAATTAGCATCAGAATTGTTTTTATTTTAGATCCTGCCAGTAGAAACATTTAAGTCAATATCCATCACATTTGTGAAAAATGAATAAAACTTGGCCCTTTCCAAGCATAATTAGACTTGGGGAATGGCGTTGCTTTTATATGTAGGTCAGTGCAAATATTAGCAATTTGGCCGAGTCTTTTATTTTCACTTCTGAAAAACAGTCTTTTTAGCCCCAGACAGCTACACACTCCAGAAACAATCTCCTGGTTACGTTAGCACAACCCCATGAAGTCCAGGCTGGAAACACTTTAGGAATTAGAAGTAGCTCTGATGAAGTCTAAATAAATTCGCATAAAGCTGGATACAGGTTGGTTGTGTTGTCCGCAGGGGTCCTGCATTTCTCCCCTGGAGTGACGGCAGCTTGGGTTCTCAGCTAAACAGAGATGCTGTCAGTGTCAATCACATCTTTGCAGCACAAGGCTGGCTGTGGCAGAGGACACGGGTGGCTCTCGCACAGGTGTGAACCACCTGCAAAGGCCAGGAGCTCAGGAAAGGATGGTGGGAGAGGTGATGCCCACCACCTCTGCCTCCTGTCCCAGGGGCCTGGAACAAACACAACCTTTGCCTGCCTGCCACCACAGCTTCTTGGTATCATGAGACTCCAGGGAGAGAAGCAGGTTTGATCAAAATCTCTTCAGTACTGTTGGAAATACGCCCTTGCTTCATTTCTGTGATCCAGTGTGAACTCTGAATGTGCTCTAAGTGGTGGTAGGGCTGGCACGAGAGCTCATGTTACAGGTGCATCCTCCAGAGCAGGGAAGGCAATCAGTCCCTCTCCAGAGCATCTCTCCAACAAATGTTTAACAAGGTATCTTCTGTCACTGTGAGGTCTCTTTTTCCCCTGGACTCATGGACACTTACAGACAGGCCCCTCTATTCACCAAAGTGGCCCAGGTCATGCAAAGAAGTCATAGAATTATAGAAACATGTTAGAAAATACCTTTAAGATCATTTAGTCCAGCTGTAAACCTTACACTGCTAACTCCATCACTAAATTACTATTTACCTCCCTAAATTACATCTTTTAAAAACCTCCAGGGATGGTGACTTAGCCACTTTCCAGGGCAGCATGCTGAAATTGCCAATCTCCTGATCACTAGTGGAAACTGCTACTTCTCAATAAGGACAGTGTTACTACCTAGAGGTCGTGAAGAGCTCAAGAGCCCATAGAAAAGTGACCCATAGGAAGATTATTTCTGCAGGAGGGGGTGACACCTGGAGAGAAGCAACCAGGTTGAGGCAGAGTCGTGAAATACCCCAGGTCCATGCTGTGGGGCCAGAGTCTTCCTCCCAGACTCTCTCTGTCCCTTGGCTGAACACGACTAAGCTTATCGGTGTTGAACACAGAAGTTGTTGCACAAGCTCTCTGCCATGTACACATCTGCACTGGAGCCAAAATGTCTTCGAATCATTCTAGGGAACGTGGTTGACAGAAGCTGCCCCTGGGCAGTGATCACCACATGTCAGTGGGGCTCAGAAGACCAGCTCACCTAGACGTGACTGCACCAAAGAGCCCAGGGAGGTGAATCCCGTGCAGACACATCTGCGTGAGGTATCTCAAAGTGACACCCGCAGTTTGAGAGAGCCCCAACTTCTAAACCCTGAAGTCCTCTGCGAAACAGAGCTGCTGCTGCCATGGGGACTCTTGTGCATGACCCTCAGCCCTTGAGGGGCAGAGCCAGCATGACAGCACTGCCCGCTCTTCCCACCCACAGAGCTGGTGGGACAGCACCTGGGGAATGGAAACAGCAAGGAGATTGTTTAAAAAGCATCCATATGTTGAACTGAAGTGCTTTATTCCACCTCAGTTCCTGTTTTCCTTGTTTAGGAGTCATGCCTCTGGTAATTAACAGTTATGTCAGTAAACCCTGCCCACAGAAAACTTCTAATTCACAGGCAAGCTGAGCCTTCTCAGCTTTGCCTTGGTGTCAGAAATAAAGATTTCCCATATTTGTAGAGAAAGCTCAGCTCAGTCTCTCATGCCCCAAACGGGAAAATCCAGCCACAGAGTGTTTCCCCCTGTTTTTTAGTGACAGGTTTTTCATTTCTCAAGCTGTGCTGCACCGTGTTACATGTCAAGAATATTTTATACGTTTCTTATGGAACCACCTGGGTTTATCTAAACATGTGATCACATACAAGAGGCTATTTGATTACACAACAAAAGGCACATCATTTGGCTAAATGTTACTCTTCTGGTGCAAAAACAGGCAAAGGAGGGGAATAGAAAGTCTATGTTTGTATAATCCCTTTTGCCGAGAGAGAGAAGACATTAAATTCAACACCATTGTTCTAACACAGCAGAGGAAATCCTTGAATTGCCACTGGATGGACAGGATGGTATTGCTACGGGCAGAGCACATGAGAGGCAGGCAGGGGACACTTAATCCAGTCATTGCACATCTATCTGCACAGGAAGGTTTATAGGGTAATAACACATAGTCTCACCATGCTGGTGAGCCAAAATGCCTGAGTATGTGAGCTGCTATGTAATGATCGTGTGATTGCTGTTGATGAATTGGAGCGAGAGCCGGGCCCAGGAACCTCACTGTTATCCTGCAGGAACGCAGATCATCCAGATGGTAGCAGATGGTAGACGGAAGCAAAACATCAGTTGTGAATAACTCACAAACAGATCCTCCTGGGCAGGCTGCCTGCTCTTTGCAGTCAGGTCAATAACACCATGCACTCGCTCTCTTCACAGAAGAAGGAAACACCTGAAGAGGGTAAAATTCAGGGCAAAGATGCCACAGCCCAGCAGAGATGTGTGTGGGGGAAGGACGTGTCCGGGGGGTGCCCCGGTGCTGTTGTCAGCAAAGAGCTCTTTGCACTCACTGGGAGAAGCACCAGATGAAGAATAGGGACAAAGCGTTGGGATTTGGACACTCAGAAGGAAGTCACATACAGCAAATAGTCACAGTCTCTGGTTTGCTGTGGGCCAGAGACAGAGACCAGAGTGCTGCCCTCCCGCTACTCCTCCTCTTGGGAACACGCAGCCCACAGTCCCTGGTTATTACTGCCTTGCTGACATGGATCCAATTACTTGCTCATTAGCAGTCCAGCAGCAGCCAGAACAAGGGACAGTGCTGACGAAGCCAGGGGACAGCAGAGAACTTGCTCAGACTGCAAAGGGAGACCACGAAGCTGCTGCACAGATCAACATTTCCCGATACCAGACGTAATAGCGGGCCAGGAGCCAGATGGGGACCAGATTGTGCTGGGGGCCTTCGCACGTGCCCTCATCTCTCCTTTGCTTGCTCAGGTGTGATGCTGCTCACTGTGGCTTAGGTAATTATCTCACATTCCCCTCTACAGGAAGCATTACTAAACCGGTATATTTAGTGGTTGCCTTCACGCCCTGAAGGCACCACGTTCTTCCCTCGTTCTCCATGTAACTGCAGACGAGCAGCAGCCTAATGCTCCTCAGAGATGACAGTCAAATATGCACTGTACTTTGCCAAAACCTGATGCCTCGGGCGTAGGATGTACAAAGAGACAGTTCACAAATGACTTTGTAATTCTTCGGAAGAAAGGCTCGTGTTTAGGCAGAACTCCTCCAGCACCCTGTGGATATGCACGGCCTGAGGCTCCTCCTTGTACCCCATGCACTTCTCATCACCCTTCTCCATGGCCACACCAGCCAGATCCCTCCATTGCATCTCGGGAGCCTGCAGTGCCACCCAAAACTGCAACAGCCCTCCCAGCGTGCGCTGGAGCATCCTACAGCCCAGTGGCACGGCAGCCTTCCCATGATCATTTGGGGAAGCCCTCACATCCCTAAATGGCCTTTCTCCAGCCGTGCTAGAGGAACAGACTCAGATGTCACTGTGCAAATGTCTGTTTGTAGGTTAGAAAGAAAAAAAAAAGTGCAAACCACCACAACCACACCTTATTTACAAAGGGGAAAGAGAAAGGGTTTGCTATAATTTTTTCCAACAGGGAAGTGCCCTTTTTTTGCTGGAAGCTACAGATTTTTCACCTTTAAAACAATGTCCAGGGATGGAGTTCCAAACTTTTTCACTCAGAAACATTGTGCTGCACAGGAGCCTTCCTGGGCTGCTTCCAGCCCCTCCTCTCCTTTGGATTTTTTTGGGCACTCAATCTGGAGCAAGTTTACATCTCTCAACAGCCACGGAGGCCACTGTGTCAGACATTGGTTGACTCAACAGTTTGGCAGAGAGGTCCTAGAAGCTGCGAACTGGTCAGCAAGTTTTGTCAATAGAGGAGACCAAGAGCACGGAGTGGTGAAATTACTATTCCCATAAGCATAACAGCAGTATTTTGTACTAAAACTCAATTTTCCACTCAGATATTTAGATTTTACAAGGAAAGTTCTTAAGCTTCAGTTTCTTACTCGAGTTTGGGTATTTTCTACAGTCCTCCCTCACCTGTGGTTTTCTGCTTTCTCTATCAGTTCTTCTGCATGGACTGTGCCGCCTGTCTGTGCGGATTTGACATCCTGCTGCATGTCAGCATGAGCATCCTAGAGCTGCTGAACAGTCGGCAGAGCCTGTCAGACCATGTTTGTCTGCCCAGTGGCTTGAAGGCTGCCCCAGGCATGTGCACAGGAGGCCTGTTATGTGCAGTTCCTCAAATACCCATTTTCAAACAAAATATCCCCTTCTTCTTCCCGCCCTCCATGGGTGGCATCAAGAAGGGAGACAGGGTAGTCATCCTGCCAGGAGGTCGCTTCAGTCCACCCTGTGCCAAGGGGACAACCGCAGGCCCCTCCATGACCAAATCCTCCCTTGCCCGTCTCCTGGCAGTCTCCTCAGGGGACACAGATGTTGCCAAAGGTCTTCTTCACTGTGTAAGCTTCCAAGCCATGAGCAGGATGGAGCAACCAATGCTCCTCACGGGCTGGTGCCTCTGTGAATCTCTGCACCAGGACAGCACCTAATTGTTCCCCAAATCCTGCTTTGCCTCTGACATTGACACCTCCACAGTATCACATGCTATAAACCATTCCAGATTTTCCTCTGTGGAAGAGAAGGAGCTCCCTGACATCTGTTCAAGAGAGCTGCAGGAAGCCAATTATCCTTGAAGGCAAACTGTCCACAGATAATTGGAAATATAGACTTTTAACTGATGGAGTGTTGACTAAACTCCAGCTATTGCTTCGCATGTGTCACATTGAATCTCTGAAGCTCCTTATAATGTTTAGCAGGTGCATTATCATGTCACATCCAGACAGGTGCCACAGCGCTGCACCTAATTGGAAACCTGGTTCACAGCATCCCTCCCACTATTGCTTCTGCATGGGTGTAACTGGAGGAATTTTACTCCTTTCCAACTCAAGGGTAAAGACGGAGCCCTGGGGGCTGTGGTTTGTGGAGGCAGCTGCAGCCGGGCACTGGATGGTTTCACACTCAGATGCAGAACAGGAGGCAGCTCTTTAAGAGCAATGCAAGTTTGCAAATGGGATGGAGGATGAAGGAGAACAGCCCATGTCACGAACCCCACGCCCAGAGTCCCTGGTCTGCCTCTCAGCCTGGCCTGAGGAGCTTGAGGGAAAGGCTGTACTCACCTCTCTCTTGGATGCCTTTGCTCTGCCCATGTGCTAGAGAACTCCAGGGATAACCATCTCCTGTGGGAAGACGAGCAATAGCTTTGCTGTTTTTTTGTGCGGTGAGATGTAAATCCTTGGGGAAGGGCCATTTCTTCCATGAGGGAAACTGCTCTGCTTTCAGGCACTGAACCTTCTACCAGGGAAATGGAGAATTTGGGATCCAGCAGTTTACCGCAGCAAAAGGAAAATGCTGCTCCCTGACCCTGCTCCCACAGGCACCACTACCCACCCAGCCAGGCTGCACAGGACAGCGAAGGCTCAGCCCCCGCTGCTTCTGCAGCATCAGCTCTGGTTCCTGCAGCGAGGCAGAACTGGTATGCTTTCCAGGATGCAGGAATTTAAAGTACTAAATGTCACCTGGTCGCTAATTGCCCAGGCAACAGCCACACTCAGATGTTTTACTTCACCATAATGCAATGGACAATTGGGCAGGAACCTCCAGCCAAGGAGAAGACCTGTTTTTCCTGGTATAATCCTTCAGTCTTGTGCTTGTGTTCAAAATCCCACAAGTCTACCAAGCTAGGATACTGGCATTGTGTGGTTTTACCCAATAGATGACAACCTCTGCATAAAAGATCAGCCGCAGGCCCAACCAGCATCTGCTCTTCAACACCCAGTGATGGAAGCACCGTATTGCTGCAGTACAGCCCACTGAGACAAACTCAAGCTGCAGATATGTCCCCCAGGACAGGACAGAATCCTCCAGGGTTTCGTTATCACTTAAATGCTCTTCAGTTTTTGGGCAGCTTGCTTCAATCAGGTGATTGTTTCTCATTAAAACAAAACAAAACACTATTATTTTCCAGGACACATCGTTGCATACTAGCTCCTTCCCAGAGGAAACAGGAGATCCTACAGCTTGCACCCCGTGAGAGACAGCCAGCAGAAGCCATTCATCTGCATGTAGACCTGTTCAGGGCTGCGTGGGCGGCTGCTTCTCCCCGCAGAGCTGGTGGGAAGGGCTGCACCGAGGTCATCGTATTGACAGTCGGAGCTTTGCTGTTCTCCTGGCAGCGCAGTCCATTTGTGTCGTTAATTAATGGCTTTGCTGGGGGAAGATAAATGCTCCGGGTTTATTGTAAAAATAAGTAAATTTTTAATAAGTTACAATTAGTGGCAGCTCCCAGTGGCAGGTGGCTCTGCACCTTCCCAGCAGCCTCCCAAGGAGGAGGCAGGAGGAGCGGAGTGAGACCCTTCATTAAGGCCGCTGGACTAGCAAATCCCTGCAGGGTGTCCCTGGTGAGGAATAGCCTATGCAGCAACCCGCAGGTGTGCACGACTGCCCAGGTGTGTGACACCTTCCCCACAGGGCAGCTGGGAGCCTGAGGAGAGGAGAAGAGGATGTTTCAGTGGCAAATGTACAGGGGGGTACCACTGGTATCCTGGTCAAGCGGTGTCTGCCCAGAGTCCTCTGAACCAGCATCCCAAGAAAAAGCCTTGGTGTAGTCAACTTCCCAGCAGCTTGGCTGTTCTGTAAACTTCCAGCACACACAAACCAGCCACAGTGGGTTGGTTCCGTATAAATCCTCTATGGATGGGCCAGCCAGGTGCGGGCATTTTTTGGTATCTGCATACAACCTGGCTCAATAGCACTGACAAGGGTGTGCCAAAAATCCCCAGCTGTGACAGCGAATGGTGGTCATTTTACTCTGGACAAAGCCATATTTCAAGTCAATAGTTGAGCCAGCACCCAAGAGAAGAGAAGGACATTGAGGAAGTCTGCACCATTTTCAAGGGGCTGTCTCAGGAAACCACAAGTAGACAACGCTTTTCCAAAGTATTTGCAATGCCCTGCTAGTGCTGGGAAGGTTGCTTTGGCAAGGAAAGGAGATGAAACTGTACATCCAGTGACCTCTACAACCTATATTTTCCTCAGCTGTATCAGTATGCAACAGCCTTGTGCAGGACCTTACCCCCAGAATGGGGATACCAGGGCAGAGCTGTAGGCTTCTCCAACATAGACCAATGCCAGCTGCTTCACAGGAGGGGCACATAGAAGCCCCACATCAGGACTCATATCTTAATAAAGCTTTTATTAGAGGCCTTCAGCTAAAACCCTGAATGCACTGATTGACATGAGCTGCATTACAGAATGACTCAGTCGGGAAGGGACATCAGGAGTCCTCTAGTCCATATCCAGACTTGGATCCTGTATCAGACCAGGCTACTCAGGTCTTTGTCCAGCTGGGTCTTGAAAATCTCCAAAGAAAGAGATCCCATGATATGCTTGGATTCCTATTTCAACACTTCACTGTCTTTAGAGATGACTTTTTTTTCTTATATGCAGTCAGAACCTCCCTTATTTCTGACTTTAACTGTTGTTTCTTATTTTCCCACCAAACACCTCAGTAAAGAGCCTGTTTCTCTCTTCTCAATACCTACTTTCAAGTACTGCAGGGTTGCAATTTAGGTTCACTCTTCCCCAGGCTGAACAAGTGAGTTTTCTCAGCCTCTCTTTGGGTGTCACATGTGCACCAACCCCATGACCAACATTTTTCTTGTCCTAGAAGACACTGCCTCAGATGTATCCTCTTTTGTCCCAAGGACTCATAGAGGTTGAGGTTTCCCACAAGATCCTTGCCTCAGTCCTCCCCCACTACTTGTAATTGTTCTCCTTGAATATTTTCTCTAAGCCCAAAGGTTTAGGAGTCATTGTCAGTGGAGAAGGCAAAAAAAGGCACTGAGTTTCCATCTTCTGCGTACCTATTGTAATTGAATCAAATCCTTCTCATTCAGCACCATACCCACAGTTTCCTTGTTATTTTTGCTACTAAGACACTGGCAGAAGATGTTCATATTGCCCTTGATATCATCTCCCAGTTGAGCTTTGGCCCTCCTAACACCATCCCTCTATGGCAGGGCAATTTTATTTCTTTTCTATTCATCCTATGTCACCTTCTCCACTTGTGCATCCTTTTAGCACTGGAGTTCAGCCCTGAGCGCCCTGTTCAATCAAGCTTCCTGTGAGCTTTAGTAATGCTTCGTTTGCTGACTTGGGCTACCAAAAGCCCACCTGAGCTGCAGCTGATCAGTTTTCACCTGGCCAGTCCTCCTCCACTGGCCGTAGAAACCACCCGAGCTCAACCCAAGTACTGTTGCTCTCTTGGAAATTCCCATTCACCACAATTACCTGCTGCTCATGTTTGCTGTGGGCTCACTGAAAATTTTCAAGATAGCCTCTTATTAAAAAAATAAATTAAAAAAAAAAAACAATTTATAGCATTTACTTTGCAAGGCTGGAAGCTATCGTCATAGGTAAGGGAAGGCAGCCTCTGTCTCCTCCTATCCCACCAGCATCCTTAGCCAGCCTTGACCTTTAGCCATTATTGCTGTTATTAACATGTCTCCACTCCATGCCATACTGCCACCCCCACACTCAAAATACGGGAAACTCAGTGAAATGTCAAAGGCAAGCTGACATTTCAGGATTGCCCATTGGTCCCTTCCACACACTACTTCTTCCATCCTCCATCTGCCAACAGAACCAATCCTGCCCCCGCAGTGCCCTGCCTGGGCGCACCTTCCCTCTTGCAGTGTCTTGTCTTCCCTGGGCATGGCCTGCTGCTTTAGAGAGCAGAGGTACCTGGGCTGGGGAGCTTCCAACCTTTCTGGCTTTCAGCCATCTACAAGCATGCCTTCCAACATGGTTACGTGGCCAGTTTCGGGTTTGCTGTGCTTAGTCTGCACTCGCAGTCCCAGGGGTCTGTAGATACAGGTGGCACCATAAGATTTCACCTGCCAAAGAGGAGCCTGGGCTCATCCCACCCCACAGGAGGAGCCAGCAGTCCAAAGGAAGCACGAGCACCAACAGCAACTATTGTCTCTTCGAGTTTCATTTGCTAATTATCCTAACATCCCTGAAGATGTTTAATGTTTTCTCTTTATTACACAACAAAAACACAATATGGGTTTGCAAACTATATTCCATGTAAATATAACCACTTTTCTAGCAGCACACTTCAAGCCAGGCTCAGTTATAAACACAAACACACATACCTCTCTAGCAGAGCTTGAAGAGCTGCAAGGTAGCACTGCTGTAGTTAACAGAATGACTCCACTATGCATCACATCTCCACCTGCAGTTATCTTTGTGTTTTAGAGGAGAGGAGAAAAAAACACCCTCTCCCCAAATGAGGAAAACATGGTTTCTGGGGGAAAATTCTTCCTAGCTGCTGCAGGTGGCCATCTGAAACCCAACAGCCTGTGATTAATTAAACAGACATTTTCTCAAAGTAGAGCCGCTCCTTCTGAGCAAAGCCTTGTGTATAGTATGAACTTCTACCTGGGAGTCAGAAACGTTTAGTTGTCCTTCTCAGTGGATGAGCAGCCCGGTCCCAAGCCCTAAGATGGCATTTTCTACTTCCCTGCTTTCCTTCCCCAGCTGTTGCACTGCCTGCTTTGACACAGTCAGGGGCATATGAGAAACCAGAAGAGCACAACAAAGTCCTGATGCCTGTGTTTAATATCTAAACCAAGTAATATAGACTCATCTGTCTTTACACGGCTGCCCTGGGAAAGGCTTTGCCATTTTGGAGTACCCAAACCACAGACTCTCCTTGTAAAGGCGATTCAACACCCTACAAGTGTTTGAAGGGTACAACTCAGTTCTTAATATGGACTACCCACATGACAGCCACAGAAATTATTTGTAATCTTACTAAATATATACATGTTGAAGCCCTTGCTAAATCTTTGGCTTCAGTGATTTTCTGTGGCGGTTTGTTTGAGCGAAAACTTTTCTCAACAATTTTTAATTTGAAACTTTCTCATTCTTCGAATATCCTGTTTTGTTTCATAAAATGATAAAAACAATCTTCTTTCCTCTCATCCTGCTAATCAGAAACTGTAAATAAGTTATCTTTAGCTGCAACATAATTTCTTCCCCTGTAGAACAAGGCTGATTAATGCCACTCAATGGGAGGTTTGAATTGTGTGAGATATCCCATTATTAAGTTAATTTCAGCCAAAACAGTGACAAACACCAGCACTGAGATTCTTGTCAAGTGAATACATTTTTTGTTTGACTCCGTCAGGTGTGGAGCAGCAACCAGATCTCGTTAGCTATGGCATTGTCTGGAGCAGCTGAGCTTGGGGCTGGTTGGACCGGGACCTTCATAACCATGCAGGGAGATGACACCTGAGAAAGGAGAGGAAGACAGAGGTGAGGATACTCAGAAAGTCAGGACCACAAGCAGGCTTTGAAAACTCATCTCTTTCTATCTAGGTGCCTGGACCTCTGAGGTCTGTACCTGCCTCTTCCTTTGAGGGGATAAGTCAGGCAGGAGGGTGATTACCATGTGAGCTGCCACAGGCAAAAAGCTGTGTTTTCCCCCAGAATACACCAGGATTTAGGGGGTCTCCTTTATCTTCAGCTGACTTTTCTTAAAAACAATTTTAAGCACACAAAACACAGAGGCAAGACTGAGTGTCCAGCCAGCAGCTCCGTCATTCCCCTCAGCAGAATATCTTCGGCGTTAATGGATCTTGCGTACCAGGACAGAGCCCCAAACACCACTTGCAGTCAAGAAATTAATTGCTTGGCTGTTGGCTGTCTATATGTTGTTATAGGAATGTTTTTACACTTGAAGCTCCCTGAAGGCCTCTATAAGTATTCTGCTCATAAATACAATTACAGCTGAGCTCTTGCTAGAAACAGCCATATATTATGGGATATTGCAGTCTCATCACCATACCAAAGTCACTGCAAAATCCAATAGATCAAAAGCAGAAAGCTATCACCTGAGCACTCACCCTAGTGCAAATTTCAGTACCTGAATAGTGAAGATGCAGGAATTTCTTAGAGACTTCCCCAGAGGATTTTGCAGGTGGAACCTCCTTTTCTGGGCCTCTCCATACGAATGTAGGAAAGCTGACCACCTGATTTCTTGCAGCCTTACTGAATGCACATGAAAAGAAAAATTGCCTCCAGGAGGAATCGTGGGCTGATTAGGTGGAGCTCTTACTGTTAATAAAGCAGGCAATCATTGTCAAAGAGAGGGTCAGCTCATCCCTTCTGGAGGCTCCTTAACAAAATCCTACTGTATTAAAAAGATGGATCCTACAGTAACCTTCTGCCCAACATGACAAAATGCATTCAGGTGCTGATTCTCATGATTACCACCCTTTTCTGCTCAGATGGGCCTTTCAGGCATCTCTGAAGCCAAAAGATGCATGCTGGTTCTTGAGGACTAAAGCTCTACCTGGAAACTAGTAGCTATACATGTCCTCAGACAGCACAATGAAACCATCACAAGCTGCCATTCAGGTGCAAAACAAGGTACAGAAGCTACTTTGGGAAAGTTCCTATCCTGTGGGAGTCTGGCCAGAGACCTGGCTGCCTATATTAAAGAGATACGTGCCTTCCTGTGAAGATCTTTGTCCTAGGTCTGCCCTGGAGAGGTGGGATGGAAAGCCATGAACAGCTCCAAGCCTGGGGGCTAAAGGTGTCTAGGTGCGATGGCCTGTGCCAGGGTCATTGCAGAGACAGGTCCAAGCATCCAGCCTAGATGACCACCTCTAATGCAGAAGTCCGTGTCACGGCTCCTCAGTTCACCTCTGTTCCCTGAAGATGTTCTGTTTTCAGCAAAATTCAGCTGCTCGAAAGCAGCCAAACATTGATCCAGACATGTTCTCCTCTGTGAGAGAAGGGTCCAGGGCTTTGTAAACTGATTCCTGTTGAAATAGAGCTCAGACACACACGTGGTTTAATGTATGTGTTGGTGTCTCCCTGGCCTGCAACAGAGACACCACCAATGGCATAGAGGACAAGCCCCGCTCTCTGTTCAGCCTCAAGTCCACTTCTCCCTTGAGATGCTTTGCCTCCAGGATAGGCTGTAGTTAAAGTGATTAAATCAAACACAGACTTCTTTGCTGTTTGCCACAGCTCATTAGATAACTGTTAGAAAACAGCTCATTAGTATTTACAAAATGCTGCATTGCTGGTTTTCTAAAGGTTTGCTCATGCGGAACTGAAAAAGGGAGTTAGAAGACAATGAGAAGCCACACAGCTCCCAGATAACAGTAGTTTTTTGTCGCTTATCACTCTTCCCAAAATAGGGACTTTCACAGCCCTGTCCTAAAGAACATTCGGTTGAAAAACATCTCAGAAAGAAGAGCACAGGCTGCACACCTCATGTTCTGCACATCTGCTTGGGAGCCTTGGACTCTCCAGGTGCTGTGAGGAGAATCTTTGCTATAACAGAAACTAACTGGTATGTCAGCGCTGTTGGGGGATGTGGATTATTCACCTGCCTGGGCAATCATGTAAATGGCCAGGCACTGACCATAATAATCCTGCAGCTGCTGCACACAGGGAGCACAGGTATTGTGCGTGTTGTCATTACTTTTGGTCCCCACAGTCATCACAGCCAGGTGCAAGGCTGAGCCCCATCACTCCGCCCACGCTTACTGGGAACTGCGTTTGTGCAAGTTTTCCCCTGCTCCTACCATCCTCCCCACGCCATGCTGTGTACAGGAGGCAGGTCCAGCCTATTGCAAAGAAAACAGGAACAAAAATTTCATATGTGAGGCTGCTCTTCTCCAATAAAGGATAGTAATGAGTTTGGACACAGTCCCAGAAAACGGCAAAACTCCCAGAAACCGAGGTTTTGTCAGCCAGTTCGTTGGAGGGGTGGGCAGGTAGGACTAAGGTGCCAGATTTCTGAGAATTCTAGTGTCCTGGCCACGCTGACCTCACTGCATGGTGGGACAGTGATGAACCCCATCCCACACACTCAGGTGATGTGGTCCCAGACAGCCGCTGTTGTACGAGACAGGTGTCCTTCAGGAAAGGTCTGTCCTTGTGACACAGGTACTCCAAGGGGACTTTGTCACAAGTGCCCAAACCACCCCTGCCCTCAGAGCTGGTACCATCACTGGACATTACTGTACAGGGTGGGGTGACAAGGGCACACACGGTGCCCATTAACCCTTTTAATGTTCTTCCAAAGGAGAGCAGCTTCCCGAACAGGGAAAAACCCTGATGCAGCAGAGTCAATAAGTGCTTGTTTGTCTGCTGGGAAGATGAATTGTGGAAGACGCATCCATTTCTGGACACAGATGTGTGTCTGGAGCGGCAGTCCCTGTGGGCAGTCAACCACAGCCAGTTCTGACCACACTCCAAAAAAAACCAAACCAACAGACCACCTGAGGAAGAGCAGGACATTTTGCCGCTTTAAGATTGCACAGGCAGGGCAGGATTTATTTCCTGGAAGAGGCAGCATGCTGCCGGTAACCCCCTGATAACCACAGAGCACACTGGGTTCCCTCCTCAGCAACCACCATCAAACCAAGGAGGGTCACGGCACAGCGGTGCAGTTCTGCCTCCCTCCAGGGATGATGTGATGGATGATGGTACCCGATGGCTCCCACTCTTCCCCAGACATCGGATGTTGTTCTCTCCATTCATGGTTTCTTCTTGCGGTTTGCGCCTTCCTCAGAACCACTTAATTGATTTATAACCCAATAATCCATCCCCTTCATTAGCCGCAGTGTACAGTCATTTATCATTCTCTGCACAATAACTGATTTCAAGCACATTAGTACATGACCTGAAATAGTTATGGACCTGAAGAATTAAACAATTCAACCTGGCTGAAGGGCAACATCTGCGAGGATAAGACAGGGCTTGTCATCAATATTAAACATGAGGCATGACCAAAGCTTACAAGCAGCACTTCTGCAAGGTCTGTGTACCTGGAGCTTGGCTGCAACAAGGAGTCAGGGTATGGGCTCATGCTTTTCAAAGTTTTCTCCACAAAGCAAGTGCTTCCAGTTCTTAAAAAGTCAGATTGTTAAAGCTCCAAGCACATCAAGAGGGTCTAATTGCCCTGAGCAGCCTCACTGAGGTATCCATCCACTATTTTCATTGAGCAACTAGTATTTGAAATGTAGCCCTTTCAGCTAGGAAGCAAAGATTATCCATATCTGACAAATAAACTCACATAGCCTTTCCCAAACCCCACTGAAGTGTTCAGGGGTCATTATGGCTACAAGGGATGTCATAGAGTGTTGCAGAGCTGTGACCTACTCCAGGGTCTTGCAGCATTTGGCGGTCAGCCTGGAGCCATAGGGAGCTGTGGGGGCAAGGGCCATGCACAGCTTCAGGGCCAGGGATCTCATCTCAGGGCTCCAGAAACCCTGAACTGTCAGGGAGCAGCTCAAGTGGGGCTGCTTGTCAGGGGCAGGCAAGCCAAGAGCCAAGGGTGCCCATGGGGCAGGACTGTCACCTGCAAGGGCACAGTCCCACAGCACACAAGCAAGAGGAGCAGATGCAGTGATGGTAACCAGGGCCAACAGTACAGATTGCCAGACAAGCCCACGGTCATGGGGCAGGTCTGAGGTCAAGTCAGACAGGCACAAGGCCAGGCGAAACATTCCTACAACCCAGCTCAAGCAAAGGCCAAAGACTCACCTTCGGGCTTAAATGCATCTCATGAGCCATATCCGAAGGAGATGGGTCAGAGCAATTAAAGGCTGTAGTTGTGCGAGGCTGGAAGGAGCAGACAGGGCTCCTGGACATGCTGGTGCTCCCAGGACGCAGACTCGCACAAGCTTGCAGCACACACGCAGGCTGCTCGGTCTGCTCACATGGGTGGCTGAGCAGTAGGTTTTAGTCCAGCTCTATATTCATTCATTATTCAGTCCTTCCTTGCAAGAGGAGACAGAGAGGCTTTCATGATGAATGCTGCGGTTTCTAAAAATAATTTACTACGGCTAAAAATGCAAGAGCTAACTCTTCCGTCCCTGGTGGGGTGTAAATTGGAGTCACTTCAGTGAAATCTGCAGTGATGCACAGAGAGAATAAGAGGAGGCTGGAGCCCAAATAATCTCTTCTGAAGTCTGATTACCTACATCTTCATTTACAGGTGCACAGCTACATCACAAAGCGCAGCCTGGCCTGCCCAGCAGCTCTGCCACTGCATCTCATGCTTTCCAGGCTAAGAGCAGACTGGGCAGCGCTGGGATGGGGACTCGCGCCACTGGGATATGGCTGATCATGCTGGCACTTCTGTGGCTGGAGAGCAGGATCTCACTTGGCTTTAACAGCACCTGGCTTTGTCGGCAGATTACAGACCCACCAAAAAGCAGCCACGGACAGTTTCCAGAACAGCGTAGGTGTTCAGTGTCCTCCAGCCACGCTGTCCTCTTCCTTATTCTTGCCTACTGCCGCTGCTTTATCCCTCCTTTGGATTCTTGCAGGGAGGGAAAGGGAAGGCTTGCATGGCACAACTGGTGCTATTGGCTGTTTTGCGTGGCCAGATCCATAGTACAGTCTGGAGGAACATACTGCAAGTGCCTATGTCCTGCCTAAATGCACTGGGGCTCTAAGTCATGCAAAGTGTGAGATAAAGCTGCTGGAACAGAGCACTGCCACAGCAGCTGCTGAGTCCTAAAGAGCTGCCCTGACATTGCCACTCTCCAGCTTCCACATTGACAAGATTTATTGCCTTCATGACCCGAGCACATTTGCAAGCCATTAATGCCAAGCATAGATGGCTGCAACAAGCACAAAAGAGATAACGAATTCCACAGACCCACCACCACTGAAACAGGGAGATTCTCTGGAAAGGGTAAACTCTTGCTTGCCTCTGAGGAAGAACATATCCCTCACCACCTTGTCCCACGTTGTCCCACTGGGCAGCAAACTAGGCACAAAGATTTCCTGCTTCTTCTCCACATGAGGAGTCACCATATCGCTCTCACCTTCTCCAGGAAAGAAAGAAAGAACAAACCAAGTGGCAGGGATGAGGCTGATTTCTGGAGACAGAATTTCGCTGTGGTCTCTTGCAGGGACAGTGAGCTGACTCCCTCTATCCACGATGCATGAAGCTCAGGCTAGATCCAGGGATCCAGGTGGTCTTCCTAAGAAGCTGTGTGCAAGAGGGACAGAGGGCAGGGGAGAGATAAGGAACGGGAAAGAGGTATATGTATAGAGCTGATGTGGGGTGCTGCGTTAGCTATGCTAGCAAGAAAGCTGCAGCTCAGAATAGCATAGATATCAAGGTGCAATTCAAACTATCCTGATTATATTTCTGGACTGTTTTAGGGAACCAGGATCCCTGAAGATGCTTCCCTAACCCTATGCTCTCACGTCCCAGAAAAACTTCCCTCCTCACACTTCTTTAGAACACAGAGAAGACAATCAGGCTGGTGTCTGCCATAAAGAGCCTCTTGGTGCAGCTCAGCCCTTGCTCAAAGCAGCAACATGAGGGTCTCTAAACTGGGCAAGGAATGCTTCCCTGCCTCGGACACCCAGAACCTGCTGTGTGGTGCAGGTCCCCTCTTTGGATTCACTGCCTCCACAGGCACACAGCATCCCAAACCTGTTGGTTTTTCTCTGATCTGCACTGCCCTGAGCACTGGGCAGACAAAAACATTAAGCAAAGGAAATATCAATGGAGCAAGACTTATCTGGAACTTCAGTTGTGAGGTTATTACAGAAGTCTGTGAAAGGAATGAATGCTGCAGAGTCCCATGGGTGCTCCCCTGGGTTCAGTCCAGATGCCCACCCCTTCTTGCTCAGGAGCCAGAACTCTGCCATTTCCAAACGCCATTTCTTCTGGGAGAAACTCTTGTGAGAAGTTTCTGGGACTTCTGGGAGAGGTTTTCTTCTTTCTACTCTCAAGCTGGTCCCTTCTGCCCTAATGCCTCCGGGAGACCTCTTGCCTTTGGAGTAACCCTCTCTCCTCTTTCTCCTTCCTCATCCTGGTCTTCTACACCCTGTCCATCCCATTTTGTGGAATCTGACAGAAGGAAGTCAAAGAACATGGTGCTGAGACCCCACCTGTGCAACCCACCCAAACCAGGGCTTTTTGCTTTGCAGGGCTGGCTTGTCCCTGAGCTGTGATGAACTGCAGAAGCCTTCAGGTGGATCCAGTTCAGTCAGAGGGCGGCCAGCTCTGCCAACAAAGCCAGGGATAGCACAGCAGCAGGGACAGAGATAATGAAATCCCACGAGGTGCCCTGGTTTTCCTGTGCTGCGGCAGAGCTCTGCCACAGAGGTGGTCACTGATGTGACACACTGCTTCTACACCTAGTACAGAGGAGTAATTCTCATCACATCTGACAGTTAGCCATGCACAGCCGGGGAAAAATACGAATATTGTAACAGAGCCACACTGAGGGGAATGAGACTGACATATGCAGACTGTTCTCCAACTGCATTCTCCCTGCATTGCTGTCTGAGCATAAACACCACAGGAGACCTGAAGCTGAGACCTTCTGGTTCTGCAGGAGCTGTTTCTACAGGTACCTCCTGTGGACATCCAACCTCCTGAAGCAGTTCTTGTTCCTCAGATGCACTTTCTCTCTGCAAGGGGTTACGTGGCTCATGACAAAACTGTTGGTTCCAAACCAACCCCATCAGAAGCAAGCTGAAGTCCCTCTCAGGCAGTTATTGGAACGGACCCTGGGGGGCCAATTCAATCTCTAATGCAAAGCAGTCCCACAGCCCTTCTGTAAGAGCTGCCAGGGGAGATCATGGGCCGTCCAGTCTGAAAAGACCTCCCAGCCCTGGAAGGGCCACTACCTATGTGGGGACCACCCTCCAGTCCCACAGATGACAAACATTCGGATTACGTGGAATCTTAGACTCAGGACTGACTTCTTGCAGAGATTTTTCAAACTTTAATCACAGGTTTCAGCATTGGTCACTGAGGCTTGGCATCCCTGCTTCTTCTACAGCAGCCATTTCCCAGACTGCCGATATTCAGGGCATACCTTTGCATAAGAACCGGCAGCATAGGACAAATTGCTCCACTCCACCCAACCTATGACCAGTGTGCATGTGGACCGAAGCTCCGCAGCTTCCTGCAGCAGCTGCCGCCCTGCACACCCACCCTTTGGCTCCCCAGAGTCCCTCTCTCCCGCCAGGTTCCCAAAACTGATCCCAGGCATGGACAGGTGACACACACCAAGTGCTGGTGGCATGATACGCTGGATGGAAATCACCTCCCTGCAGTGGGCTGGCGTGTAGCAGGTGTAACACAAGTAATTTCAAGTACCTCTGTGCTTGAGATCATAACCAGCTGCTTTTGGGATATTTGCAGATATTTTGCCATCCATGCCCAGCCTCCCAACACCAGGATTTCTCCACCCCACTAGACCTGCAGTCTCACTTCACAAGTTATAAAATTGTGAGATGTAAAAAAGAAAAAAGCCAAACAAAAGAAAATCAAGTCCCTTTCCCAGTTGTTGTAGAGCTTTAGTTGCTGATTGTTAAAAGGTCAGTGAAAACTAGCCCACCTGTAGCCACACTAAAGACAATGCAAATTAACACTTTAAAAAGCGCTAAATGCAGCTCCTGCTGCTCACAACAGAACAATATAATGGGATGCCCTGTAGTCCCAAGATTCCCAGGCCTTGCATTTGGGTCTTCTGTCCCTCTCCCCTGGCTGTATAATCCCTGACCAGCTGAGCTCAGCCAGGCACCCATGGGACCTTCCTGTAAAACAGTAACTGCATGGGTGAGATTCTTGTAAAACCTCTGTCATGTCCACAGGGTCTTTACCACACATCATCTCCACTTTCCTGGAGAGCACCTGAGGCTACAATGCCGTTTCAGAGAGAAAACACCCATTCCTTCAGGTGCGTTGGGTCAGAGGCAACCAACCTCTGAAAACATATCTCTTCATACTGCAGAAGTGACATACGGCTCTCCCATTCGGGGAGGCAGAAGATTTTGAAAAATGTCGCTGTAAAACTAGAAGTGTGTCCAAAAGCCAAGCAAGGTTGCTCAGCAGGCAACCACTCTGCTTGGAGGAGCGCTTTCTAGTAAATGGAGTAGTTTCACAGCTGGTCCAGGCCCTGGCTGTCATGCCACGTCCTGCAAACAGGTCACTGACTCGCATCCCTTGTCTGGGGCACAAGTTTGAGGTTCCCCTTTCCTATCTCCCTGAACTGACTGCAGCTGCTATTCAGGCAGACCATATATATTTTGAGGGAGATGTCTTTCTGCATGACTACGTTCTTCCTCGTTCAACACAGAAGTTTGGAAACAAAGCCCCAGGTGCAGGCTGGGGATGGCAGAGGGCACATGAGCTCACCAGGAACAAGAGCTGTCATGGTGTGACCCCAGAGAATCTCATGTCAGATGGCATATTGCTCCGAGACAAATCTCGGAGCATGCACGGGTGTGCTGAGCTCTACAGACAGATATCAGCCTCTCACAAACAGTTCAGGGGGAGGGCAAAATCCTGCAGCTGCTCTCCTGGTCGCTCACAGCCACATCGGCCTGTGCTCGGGCAGCTGAGACCTCGCTGGGTCACACCGGGAGCAGCACCGGACAGGCTTTGGTGGCAGCTGAGAGCTCCAATATTGCATCTTAACGCCTCCAAATTGGCAAAACGGTGCCCCTCTCTGCCAAACACTTCTGTAGGCACCAGGTCTTTTAATTAGCAGTTTCTCCTAGTTAATTACTTTTGGGAAATGCTCCAGGCTCTGAATGAAAGCAGTATTTTCCTGGGAGAATGAGTCACCTCTCCTATTTCCTAGCAATCGTAGTAACAGTAAAGCTTAGGGCTTGCGAGAGCACATTGCTGCTGTGAGACCCAAAGCACTCAACAAAGGGCAGGGGCTGAATGCCACCTTCATCCTGCGGAAGGGGAAACTGAGGCCCGTGGACCTGCTGTGTCTGCCTTGGCCAGCAAGGACAACCATGGCTGTGGTGACTGGAGCAAGTTCAGTCCACACATGCTGTCCATGGCATCCTTGTCCTTGTCACACTGCTAAAGATGTGACGGTGCTGCTGAGATGGTGTGTGAGGCAGAAGATTCCCCTGGTACCCTACAGCACTCGTGGAGACATAGCTGGGCTCTGACACAAGATCCAGATCAGCACAAATCACGAAGACGAGAGATAGGAAGAGTAACAAATTAAGCAGACACAAGCCCTAACACTCAGTAGGTTACTGCAACACCAAAGACCAAAAATCTAGAGTCGTGCTGATGGGCCTTTGAGGGAACCACTCAAACATCACCTTAGCCATGTTCAACCAGAACTTTATAACAGATAAGTAAAGGAAAACAAGATTACCATGGGTGTCATCAGGCAGAGAATATTATCAAATAGTTGAAAGCACTTGTGAAAAACTATGGGATGCTTAGGGAAATAGACAAAGATGGAAAAAGAGAGGGAACAAAGTAGATCTGGGAGGAACAAGCGTGGGAATAGAGTGGAGGGGTTCAGAAGGGGGTGGTTCTTGCAAACAAGCTGCTGATCAGTGCATATTGCTGGCCAAACCCTGCACCTGTGTGAGTGTGTTCTCCACTCTGTGCAATGTGCGCTAGATGCAAAATTTCAGGCCAGACTTGCTGGCGAGTAGGATGAGAGGTCTGGCTGCCAGCAAATGGAGAGAGAGGCAGCAGGTCCAGGGGACTGGTTGGTTGTCCGTGTACAGATGGTGTGTGAGACCTTCCCAGCCTTGTTGTGGGCTGGGCGAGGGACAGGGGACCACAGCAGCCTGACTCCAGCAGATGGGTTCAGGAGGAATTTCCTGGGTCCCTAAATCCCTCAGATTCAGGTCCCCTTAGTGATGTCTGTAGCAGTTTGAATCAGGGATCTTCCTAGTCCCGGCCTCCTCTCCTCTTGTACGACCCTGACCTCCGGGCAGTGATGATGCTTTCTTTTTCCTCACAGCTGGCCTGCTTTAATACAGGGTGAAACCAGACAGAGTATGTGAGCGTGGCGAGGTCTTGCAGTGTACGTGCCTCTGTATTCAGCCTCACGGAGGTCAATCATTTCATCTCTTCCTTGGCTTGTTCTGGATCCCTTTCTCTTTCCCCATTACCTGGTGCATGTACAGAGGCTTCCATCTGGTTTGCAGAAGGCTGCACATCTGAGCAGTAACGTATCATGCATGGCCCGTGAATGGTTTTACACAGTTTCTGTCTGGGAGCACAAGACAAATCAGTCTCCTCTTCTATGGGCTATGTCATATCTAACAGAAATTGCCTCCCCACACACAGCACTCCATGGGTACCTAGCATGTGTGGGTTAGGAGGGCAAGGTATAAAGCACTGTCAATCTTCAGGCACCCACTTCGAGCATAGGATCACTGCACAGCAACAGCTGAATCTCACTGGGAGATGAGGGGGTCACAGGGTTGGAGCAGCACTTGCCTCTGTGGGGACCCTGCATGCCCGCTGCTAACAGATCACATTTGTCGTGATTTCATGCTTCGGCCAAGCACCTATATGGAGCAACACAGCAATATTGAATTCTTCATTGGACTTATCCTCAAACTGCCTTAATCAACTGCTGTGTTAATTGCTCTGTGCATTGAATGGCCCCTCTCTAAGATCTTATTCATTAATGAGTGTGAGTTTGTGGATGTTGTTTATATTCATATAACTGGAAAGCCATCAGGAGATTTGTGGCTGAACAATTACAAGGCTCTGGAAGAGCAAGGGCCCGATTCCAGACTTCCCTATGCCCAGTGCAGCCAATTATTCCCGCCTCAGGTAGCTTCATTTCTTACGTCCCCTCGTCATGGGTATGGCAGGATGACCTCGTTTGTGCCTACAGGTGTACCCAGAGTTGCTTATCCCATTACCCCAGTTCCATTATTCCTCTCACCAGAGCTGGTGCTGTTGTTGTCCGTAGCACTCTGCCCATGTGTTCCTGGACAAAGACCTCACCACCTTTACAAGACTAAAATCAGTCAAAGTCAGCAATGTGTGTCCTCCTGTGAGATAATCAAGCTTGTTTAATACACAAAAAAAGTCCTGATAACCGAAATGTGGAAAAAACTGAGGGGAAGCAGACAATGCATAGGCTTGGACTGGGAGATTCTTTATGTTGGAAGAGTAAGGGAGAAAAAGCAGCCCACTAGAACAGAGGCTAGAGGCTGTAATCTCTTCTAATACAACCCTTACTTAGACTCCTGTATTCCAGCAATCTGGTTTTCCATCACCTATTTATGCAAGACCCAGTGGGCTTTCTGATTTGCTCCATGTGTATCCATATCAGATGTCTGCAACTTTTTGCTCTCCTACTACTCATGGACAAGACTCACCAGGATTTCACTCAGTGGTGCTGGGTGTGCTATGGGGCCTTTGCAATATACTGCAAATTGGTAGGCAAACTAGCCCATGCACATGTTCTACAGGTACGTTTTCCCAGCCACACGCCAGCTGATGAATGTGGCGGTGCAAGCCTGCAATTTGGGCAGAGATGCTTTTCGCATCACAAATGTGCATTAACAGAAAGTGCAAATAGCCATCTAATAAATAGGAGGAGATCAGCTCACAGATGCAATGAGGTATGGCATAAGGAACACAAATAATCACCCTGGAGCAGAATGAGCAATCACTAACCACGCACCACGTCTGCAAGCGGGGCCAGCCAGGGCCCCTGCCCAGGCCTTGCTTGCTTTACAGTCAGACACAGATAGAAAGCGACAGGTCTTTTCAAAACAATTTCCTGGTAAATCTCTGATTAAACAGGCCCATGTATTGCTGTAGAAAGCCCTCAGGAGTCCTATTAGCAATCCTACACCCGGTTCACAGAGCTCCCTCTAGCAACGAGGTGCAGAGCAGGAGAGGTTGCTGCCCTTGTGGGTACAGAAAATGATTGGGAGCAGGAGTTCAACAAACAGCTCAAGAGATGCTATCAGACACTTAAACTGTGAAATGCAAAATCACCCACCTCAAGAGCGATTCAGGACCTTCAGAAATTGGGAAACCATCCCCAAAAGGTAAGGCTTTTATTTAAAAGGATTACAATTATTCGGCTTTCTCTCTTTTTGAATTCTTCTCTACTCGCGCAGGTAAAACAACCTCACTGTCAACTCTCCCATGCTGAAGGGATATAAGATGAGCTTGTGCCAGTGAAAAACTTTTCAGTACAGCAATGCCCAAATATGCAGCATTTCTACTCCAATGACTTTGCAGTCTTGGGCAAAGCACAGAAAACAGCTGTGCCACAGAAGCAGGTGTTAGGATCCACAGCACTCATCTCAGCAGTCTCTAATACTGTAGCGATGAAACAGGTGAGGAGCAGCTATCACACCCCCCCCCCCCCAGCCCCTTCCCACTCATTGCAGCTACTTGTTAGAAGCCAGAGGGACCACTGGGACCAGCCTGCGTGGCCTGTGGGCCCTTTCCCAGAGCTAAGGATCATCTCACAAGCACATCTGACCTTCCTGAAGATGCACCTGGAAGCTGGGAGGTGTCACAGCTCATACTGCAGTTGAAGGCAAACGCAGGCCCTCTGTGGTAAGGCCACATGAGCTGACAACCCTGCCTTTGGCTGAACACCAAGTAGAACTACCCATATGCAACTGTATGTAGCTTCAAACTGGCCTTACTGCTTTTAAAAGCTGTCAAACTAGAGGAAAGCTCTGATCCTGCTCCTCTCCTCTGGAGGAGGTTAAAATGACCAGCGTCATTTCAGTGATCTAAAAGCATTGTCTTGAACCCATACAGACACACAGCCAGTGCCATGCAATAGCCCAGGCTGTGGATGGAGAAGGGGTATGTATGAAACCAGAAGGTCAAAGGCAGCTTTTCTGAAAGATAAAATAAAATTATTGAGTACTTGATCTCTAATTGTTTAAGTTGGTCAGTGTCTGAGTCTCTGAGCTGTGTATTATATTGCTGTGATAGGCTGGGCTTGGGTCCATCCTCAGTCTATAGATCTCCAAGATATTTCTGCAAGGTTTCAGGAGATCTGGCCAAGACTAGCAGGGAAAAGTGATCAAGAGAATAAATTAGTATGCTGGATGATGCATGATGCATGGATCAAGACCTTTCTGGAGTGCCCTCAAATGGTGCCAGTGTGCCAGGTTTGCTCAGGGCATTCCCATTCTTTCCTTTACCAGAGCCTATAAGAAGAGATGCATTCATCCACTTGTAGGGTTCAAGCTGAAGAATCCCACAACTCCTGCCTCAAACTCCATAACTCATGGCAGAGTTGCAGTGCATCTTGTAGAAACATCCACTGATTGTTACTTGAGTCCCCGAGTGGTGAAAAACCTTCCACAGCTTCCATCAGTTCTCTCCTTTGCCTGCTGGAAGTGTCTTCTCTATTTCCAGTCTTAATGTTTTCTCTCTGTCATGTTAAAGAGCTCCCCAAATCAGAAATGTTCTTCCTGTGATCTTGTCACCTTCCCTGTAATAACAGTGAGTTCTCCATCCATCTCAGCGAAGACACTGATCTTGCACCTCAGGAACCTTTATTCAGTGCAGCATCGTCTTCCAGGTCTTGCTCAGGAACTGTAGCTCATCTCAGCAAAAGGACATCGTTAAACCAGGGCACTTCTCTGAGTGAAGACTTGTGCTCACTGGCTAGCACTTCTGGGCCATGGGAGATCAGCTAGGGAGCATTTTGAAGCCACAGAAGAATCTGCATCTTAAAGACACTATTTAAATTCAGTTCAGTCCAACCAGCCCTAATGATGTTACCCACAATATATCTTAATTTGATGTTGGTAATAAAGTTCACTGTAGCTGGAGCACTATCATACCAATGTACCAACATACAAATGAATGTTATCCATGTCGTTTAGTACCCTTGGCTGTTAAGGTGTCACTTTAACCATATATTTAATAAATAGATCCTTTTATGACTATAATACTGATAAGTATTCAACTAATTTCCATGTATGTTGCATTCTATATGTTGCTAGGGATTTTACCAAGGCCGTCACCAATAGCAACTGGGATGAGGAAATAATAAATTCAGGAGGCATTCAGGAAGATCTACAACATAGAATCACTTTATAACAATACAGGAGACATTAATCACATTGGTGGCTAATGGGAGAACTTGATGCAATCAGTTTAAATCCCCTCTGAGAGCAAGAGAAAGCGCTTACTGCTCAATCCCAGATCTCCTCTCAAACTAGAGTAAAACTCGCCTGGAAACTTTTGCCAGGTTCACGATCCCAGCCTATTTTTGTCTCTTTAGCCTGTGATGCCTTCGCTCTGATCATGGAGCACTGCAGCAATACGAGGGAGGGCTTCAGAGACATCCGGAGTCAGAAAAGGTGCCAGAGAGCTACATCTTCTGGTCTGTGCCAGTAACTGAGCAGCGCTGCAGTGGGAGTGTTCATTTTCCCCAGACGAAATCACAAGCTGGAGCCAGCACCTTGCTAATTAGAAAGTACCTGTGCTGCTGGCACCAGCTGTGTTTTACTTCCAATCCCTCTCTTGCGCTTGGTAAAGTGGTGTATTTTTATTTTAATTGCTCCCCCACCCTAGCAGGGGCTGGAGCGGCAGCACCTGGAGCAGCATCTCTGCGAGCAGGTAGGGGCAGGAGATTCCCAAGGAGGGGAGGTGAGGCAGCAGGGTCAAACCCCATCCCTAACGAGTCCTCCTCAGCTTCAAAGCACAGACCCCTATGTTCCCCCACTGCCATGTTTGGGGGGTCAATTCCTCCGCCACATCACCTCTTCATTAATGTGTGTCGTGCACCATCGCCGTGCCCACAGGATGGGCTGCCACGCATGTGCAAGGCAGATCTGAGCAGAAACCTGTCACCACGCCGCAGTTCAGGCTGGGGCAGCCTTACAATAGCTCATTATTTTGCCTCATTACAGCCACTTGCACCGCGGCAGGGTAACCTGACGCTTGAAGTTGGTAGCGGCTTGTCGCACCAATCAATTACACAAATCCTCTCCCCTGCAAAAGGGAATACAAACGTACTCAGCACAATTTCTGAGTGAGGAGACAGACCAGCTGATAAGAAGCAGGAATAGGAAGAGGTTAATAAAAGGAGGGCAAGGGCCCACAACACCTCTGCCGGCTGTCATCTGCATGCACCAGAGGAAACGGCCCTTGTGAGGACCTTCCTCAGCTCCATGAGAAGAGTTTGGGACAAGTGAAGCAGATCTGGACTGGAGCAGCTGCTGTGAGTGGGAAAACCGGCACATTTCTTCTGCAGCACCTCAGTCAACTCAGCTTCGCATCTTCCTCCAAGGACACCTCCGGGGAAGCAACAACTGACCACCCCAGCCCTGCTCCTCTGCGCTGCCGGAGTCGTCCCCTGGACCACAGCCCCACAGCCCACCTTCCTGTGGTGAGCAACGCCCAGCTGGGACTTGAATTCCTGGGACCCACAGGACCTCAAGATCCCAGCAGAGCTTCCCCGTTCCTCTGAGGGACACCTTTGATCCAGGGGACATCACAGGCAGCTGGGCTGGAGGAAGCCTGCTTAGGCTGCAAATGGGGACCTCATAAAGGAAGAGGATATATGCCTGGTTCCTTAATAAAAACCACTGGAGCAAAACACATGTGGAAAGCAGGTCCCACGCACCTTGTGCACCTGAGGTATGAAGGATTGCCCAGCTCATTGAACACAACACCCAGTCAGAGAGACCGTTGTGGTGTGTGGCTTGTGGAGAGCGCTCACACGGCAGGTTGTGGCTTTACAAAGTGCTGGAACCAGCATCTGACATGATGCTGGTGCCCCAGGTGTGGTGCAAAGGGCACCCATGTCTGGCAGAGAGGTCTCACTCTTTGCAGTTCAGGGGCTCTGTTGAGCAAAAGCTCTCCCCAAATTCAGGAAAGTTTTCAGAAGTCTCTATGCAGCAGTCAGGGCTGAGGTCTGTGCACTCTGTCGTGCCCAGTTATGGGGAGATTGTTCCATGGTGACGCTCTAATATATTCCTTGCATGGTGCTGCATTTAAGCCACTCATTTATCTGCTCATCTTGCAGCATACCAATCAGCCCAGGGCTAGAACAGCAAGGTCAAGCCTGAGCAGAGATTTCCATAGCCCTGAGAATGATTCTGATATACGCAGGATACGATGCAGCGTCCTTCCTGTTTTACCTGCCCTGGGCCATACATGTTCTCCAGCGGTGTTGGCAGAACTGCCCAAAGAGGCTGGAGGGAGGCAGAACCGAGCTGGTAGAGACACCAGGCCCCTGCCACGGGCTGTGACTCCCTGGGAGCATCTGCAACAGCATCAGGACCCATGTGCCTTTGGGAAAGTCAGCCTTACCAAGCACCTTCTGGCAGCCTGCTTGGTTTTAGGCTGTTCCACAGATGTGCTGTAGCCACTGGTCTCAGAGCCAAGTCATTCAGGTGGCACTGATTCCAGGAAAAAAAAATCTCAGGGGCCACTGCAGCAGCCCAGGCTGAGTCAAGCTGGGTCTTCCAGGACCTGTTCTCATGTACGGTGTCATAGCTCCCCTGCAAATGCAGAGCTGGATTGCACTGATCAGATATTGGTCAGTGTATTGAAGATACAGAAGCAAGGATAAACTGAAAGATCATCTCCAAAAAGATTCTTCGGAAGATGGACTACCTCAAAACATCTGGGTCACAAGCTGTGCTTCAACTGGGCTTTTTCCTGCTGTGTGGAATAAGTGCTGGATGCCTCTTTCAGGGAGAACCACAAAACACCATCTGTGGCTGGGCTGTGACCTCCAGACCAGGGCCAGGACAGCTGCCTGCGAGTAAAAAGTACATCCAAGGAAAGAGATCGCGAATTTTCTGTAAACAGAGCGTGTTCATTGTAGTGCCAGCATCCCTTAGCACAAAGTGGGAATGGCAGGGGAAGCGTGAACGCCCCAGACATTCAGTCCATGTAGCGGGGCTGAGGCAGCCCTGGGGTCAGGCCCGGGCAGGGGGATGCTGTGCTCAGACTGCATGTGGATGCATCTGCTTTCCACAGTAACCCCAACTTTTGGCTATCCATTCCCCACAGGGATGAAGAGGTGGATAGTTGTTTAGCACTGAAAACTCTGACATTTCTGCTCAGCCCCAGGTTGCTCCTCTGCCCAGCTCAGGCAGTGTCCTCCACAATGGATGGGCCGAGCAGCAAGCACCCCCTTCTCTCTCAGCAAAGCTCCATGCTTGCAGGTCTGCTCACAGAGGTCATGAAGCTGCCCAGAGACAGTAATCCACATGTGAACCCAATGGAAAGCTTTGATCTGGGTTGTAGACGTCATCACCACCAGAGATTTCGTTTTATTTTCCCGATGGGAAAACAAGTGAATAGAAAAATCTAGTATGGGAATTTTGAAACGTGCAGAACCTGCATTTGCTGTCAAAATCCTGTACTAGGAGATGTATTCCTGACTCCTACAGGTCCAAATCCATCCAGCAAGAGGTTGCATGTCCCAGGCACTGGACAGTGCATCACGATCGAAGCTGGGTGTTTTTGTTCTCAGTGCCGATCTACTTTCACAGGTTCTGCTGCCCGTGTTTATTGCCAGTTGGTTTGGCAGTACTGTCCTCTAACTTACACTGAAATATTGTGGTATGTACTACATTTAGTAATTACTGAGGTGCAGTAAAGATAATTGCCTCTTCTCTAAAGAATTAGCAGTTTCATGGACTAATTCATATTAAATACCTGCAAGTGAGCTACTCAGGGTTGCATTTGTTAATTGATTTATTGGGTTGTTTCTATTACAGACTAAGCTACTCAGTTGCTAACTGAAAATAATGCTGAGTAATTCATTTGCTTAGGCTTTAACTTCCCCAAATCGTTAACTGGGTTATGCGTGGTGGGAGCAGTTGTGTGTCTGTGCACTCACAGCATCTGCCACAGGAGGTCTCTCAGCTGCTCAGGTCTCTCCTCCTGCCACGGTGTCACCACAGCGGTCCTGGTTCTGCTCATCTCTACAGGCAGGGACACAGTGGGACTGCAAAAACCCCACAGGTCTGCCTTGCATGGCACAGCAACCGCTGCTTTGGATGCATGAAATCAGATCTCTTGGGCATCATCTGCAACGATGTGTGAGACCGAACCATGCTGAGAAAAGGTGAGCAGCCCACAGTGTCATAGCCTTCACACACCATGGGGATGCTGGAAACATCTGAGCTGTGCAGGTCTCATGATCACTCGCTTCCCTGAATAAATGTGAAAGTGAGTGCATTGTTCCAGCAATGGGTGTAGAGTCTGTTGTAACCCAGACCCAAACCTCAAGGTTCGTGAGCCAGTGCGAAGGAGAGAGCACAGCTCAGTGCACCACCTGCAGCATGGCAGCTGGAATAGACCTCTTTAGCAGACACTTTTTATTCCAAAATGTAGTGAGCACAATCCGAGAGGGCAGAAATTATACCAATCTTGACCTGTTAGCTGAATCTTTCAAAGACTGAAACTTGCAAGCAGCACAGAAACCTCTGCTCCATCCATGATTACAGAATTACTTGCTTTTCTCTGAACCCACCAAGCATACACTTTTCTGCCTGTAACACATTGTGGAACAAAGGCTGTCCCTCTTCAAACTGGAGATACGTGTGTTAAGGGTTGCAAATGTTCTTTCGAAGACAGTGAAGCCAGCTATGCACTAACTTCTGTTGTGCCACCTACCGAAAGGTAACATACATGGGATGAGACACTTCTTGCAGTAAGTTGGTGTGGTCTGCAATCAGGTCAATGTGCCTGAGAGCCTGGGGGGTGCTGGGATCAAGCGAGTATCGTATGTCCTTCTTGATACCTCCCAAAGCTTCTCACCCAAGCAAAACAGTAGCCATGTCGGAACAGACCCAGGCATCTTTGGCAATAATTTATAGGAAATTTTTTGCTCTCAAGAGTACATGCAGAAAACTGTCAGGCAGCCCAGTGAGCAGGCCAGGCCCTTGGTCAAGCACATAAAAAGGCGCTGGACTCAGGTGCAAGTGGGATGGACCCAGCCTCTCTAACTGTGCAAATCAGCCTGGTGTTCCCAACAGCTCTGGACCAAGTTGGTTGTGCTGGTTTTGACTGGGGCAAAGGTAACTTTTTTTCATCTTAGCAAGTATGGGGCTGTGTTTTGGCTTTGTGCTGGAAACAGTGTCAATAGCACAGGGGTGTTTTAGTTAAGCTGAGCAGAGTTCACACAGTGTGAAGGCCCTTCCTGCTCCTCACACCGACCCAGCAGTGAGTGGGCTGGGGGTGCACAAGGAGCTGGGAGGGGACACGACACGGACGGCTGACCCCAACTGACCCGAGGGATATTCCAGATTACAGGACATCATAGTCAGCAGCAAAACTAGAAGAGAGATTGGTGGAGGGGCTGCTGCTTGAGGACTGGCTGGGCATCTGTTGGTTCATGCTGAACGACTGTTTTAATTTGCATCACTTGTCTTTCTTGGGTTTTATTTATTTCTCTTCCATATTTTTATTTTCATTACAATTTTTATCTATTGTTATGATAATCATCTTATTATTTTTATCTTATTTCAATTATTAAACTGTTCTTATAGAAACACAGAATAATAGAGTCATAGAATCATTTTGGTTGGAAAAGACCGTTAAGATCATCAAGTCCAACCGTTCTTATCTCAGCCCATGAGTTTTCTCACTTTTATCTTTCCGGTTCTTCTCCCCCCATCCTGCTGGGTGGGAAGTGAGTGAGTGGCTGTGTGGTGCTTTTCTGCCGGCTGGTGTTAAACCACAACATTGATCCATTTGGGAAATCACAAGGGAACAGGTTCCTCTGCGTTACTACAGCCATTCCTGACTATCAGCCTGCCCAGTGGTGGGTACGTGTCACAAACATCACCTTGTACATGGTTGTTGTCTACCCTGGCCTGTGCTGGATCCCAGGCTGAGGTTCCCTCACAGCACTGTTGCTGTTTTCAGAGGTTAAGTCCATATCCTGATCAAGGCTGGGATTGAACCCATCACAGTATAAACAAGGTACCCTGGCAGACCCAGAGCATCCATTTCTGTCTCTGTCCCCTTGTCCATCCCAGACTTTTTGCTTTGCTCCCCAATGAAACATTTGCCCAAAATGGGAGAGAGTATCATCCTGCACCTGCCCATGTGATAAGCCTGTCTTGTCAGAATAAGACCAAGTCCAGGACCTGTTCTTTGGTCTTGGGAGGATCATGGCAGACCTGTGCATGCAGTTCCCATCATGACAAACCAGCTCAAGTGGAGTTCAGCCCTGTCCCTGAGCCCGAATCCTCCTCTGGCTGCTCAGCAGCACCTTGAGAGTGAGCCCTGGGATGCCAACAGTGATTTGTCCACAGGCAAAGAAAGATTGAAGCCTCATCCATTGCCCCAAACCTGATTAAACACTGACAGCCCATGATCATGGATCGCTGGGAGCCTCGTGTCCCCGAGGTTTTCAACCAAGTCAACCAGCTCGTGGAACCGCAGCTGAGAATAAAGTGAGTGGAAATGACTGGGCTGCTTTACCCCTCCCTTAAACTGGCCTGTAAGTCCCCAGCTGACGGTATGCTGTTCTTACACTTTGGGGAAATACTAAGCCTTTAAAGAAATTAATGAACATGCATGTAAGGCAGAAGCAGGAGCACCGGCAAACCACAGTATTTAGCTAACACACAGCCAGAAGGGCACAGGGTTTATTTAACGAATGAATGAAAACAATGGCATTTATTTCTGTTTAGTTAGAGAGCAAAGGCAAGGCAAGAGGGGGTGAAACAAAGCAGCTGTGAGAGCCATCTTGCACAAAGCAAAACAGAGTGCTTTTGGAACTGGGCTGGCTGTAATATCTGCCTAACACTTGGTAAACCAATGTACTACATGTTAAATATTAAAGGCAGGAATTTATAAACATCCAGGAAGATGGAACTGCGAGTATCAGAATCACAAAAAGACGTTACTGGAAAAATTGATTCATGGGTTTTTTTTAATAGAAACCCCTAATTAGTGCATGAAAGGACTGCGATAGCTGCAGCCTGTCTGAATTTTATTAAAACATCTGATGCATTGTCTCATGAAGCTATACTTGAAAAATTAATTCAAACTGACTTGGCTGTAGCCAGAGTCACATGGGCTGTGACTGAATGGAGATCCACAAAGTGCAATAATAAACCATTATCTCTTATACGGCAGCTCATTTCTATACAAATGAACCTTGCTTTGTGTGAGACATGGGACCTGCTCTGCCGTCACTTTGTCAGGCAGGAGTATCTCTCACGAAGACGCGGAGTACCAATGAAATATGCCCTGAGACTGGATAGCTTCATGAGATTGCTTTGTTTTCCATCCCCAGTATTTGCAGAAAGCAGGCTGCTTTCTGGAAATGTCACAAATTTTAACAGCTGGCATGTTTGCATGCTTGCTTGGGAATGCCTGCTGTCTGAAACTCTCATGACTTGCCTTACAAGTCTTATGATACCTCGTGTTTTTTCTTTAAGTCCCAGCTGCTGAATTCGTGTAGTTATCATCAAAATATCAAAAATAAACTTCTAACCTTCCTGTTCACTGAAAAAGCGTGAAATATTGAGTAAACTCTCAAGTACACATCAACACACATACAATGGATAACAGTTAATTATTTTCTGCTGGTTTTGCTGTGTTAGTCGATTCTCTCCCAGTACCTTCTCTGCATGTGGATCACTATTTTTGGATGCTGAAGGCAGTTGTGGCTGTTTTTCACTCACCTTTAATTGTTACTCTCCTGGTAGAAAGACTCAGTAACCCAATAAAGGTGTAGAAATTGTCCCAACTGACCCAGCACATGCAGAGAATAGTAATTAGCAGTCAATTGTCACCATAAACAGTCTTTGGTAACACTGGAGAACAAAAATTATTTACCTGCGTGTACAGCATCCGTATGAATAATGAATCCACTTCCAGGACTGAGCATCAGTTTTTGAATGAAATTGCAATGAAAAAGCACAGAGTAATACAACAAATATTAATCATTGTGAGCTGTTTTCATAAATGCACAATCTTAAAGCTCAGAGGGAACCCTCACTCAAGCTTGGTGGTAGAACAAGTCTAAGTAAGGTTGTCATAAGTTTTCCATCTTAGCAGGAATGAGAAAGACTATAAAAAAGCTGTGTTTTCCTTTGGAGTCTCTGTTCCCGTTTCTGAAGTCTGTATGTGTGATTACAGCAAATTTCTGAGCTGAAATTAAGTACTTTCTTTAGAATCTCCTTTTAAAAATGGAACATGGCACAAAAATGAATATTTTCTATCACATTTTGTTGTGAAAAATGTCAACCAAAAGCTTCAGCCTCGTGTAAATAAAAAATAAGACTGGTTTATAAAGTATCAGAACTGCTTTAATACCTTCTGTTTCCTTTTTTGAGCATATCAGAGCAACTAGAGCTATGAAATGGTATGTGCAGGATTCCTTGCTAGCAGCAGATCAGAAAAATGCCTGATAAAAGTGGCAACACACTTGGCGTAAAGAGTTACTGCAAGTTTCAAAGCTTCCTTAGAGACAGCACCTACCGCTGAGGAGGAGCCTTGTTTGCTCCATCCAAACCACAGCAAACCCAGAGCTCCTGGCACAGCACCTGAGGCTGAAGGGGAAAACCAGGTGAAAACACAGGTCCCTCCAGGCTGGGGTTGCGCCAATGCATCTTCCCAAAGCAATGCTGCTGCAGAAGCCCCGTAGGGAAGCCGTACTGACAAAGCAATGAGGACTCCTGCTGACAGGCAAGGAGAGGCAAGGCTTGGAGATGGTCTTTCCTAGGAGGAGAACGTTGAGTTGTCTTCTAACGACGGCACTGCTGTCTGTGCAGTGAACGGGCCACAGTGCAGCCGGGAGGATCTAGAAGGTGCCATCCAGAAGATCCCTCACCCAAACTGTGTCCTGCAAAGGACACACACGGAGGAGCCCAGGATGGGCTGTGACCTCCTCCTACCCGAAAGCCGCTCTATATGGCAGTAAGAGGTGAAGCGAAACACCTCCCTTGGGTTTGTTTTTCTGATAACAAAGTCAACCATGGACTTGCCGTGGTCCCAACGTTCTCTTTTCACCAAGCTCAGAAATCGCCTGAAATTTTGGACCAGTTCCATCAGGCAAGGGGAAAGTCTGGAAATACAGTTCTTAAATTGCAGGTTGCTGGGGATAGTGTGAATATTGATTGAGAAAAGTTTGTAGAAGCCTCGGTGGCTTCCTTGGATGGAAGAGTGATCGTCACATAATTTGCATGAAGGTGACTTAAAGTCACTTCATCAAACTGTAGCATCAGGAGGAAAAAAATATTTTCTTCCATATTAAAAAAACCCAACAAACCTCCTGATTGTAATCATCCAAATGTTTATGTCTTCTAACGGTAAAACATTTTGGTTATTTTCAGGTTCCAGCCTGGTGACCTCATTGGTATTCCACATAGTTAGAAGACACCAATGACCTCCACGGAGTTTGGCCTCAAATGGATCTTCTCACAGGTACTTAGTTTTTATTCTATTGGGAAATGCATTTTTCGCATATTTATCCTGTGTTTCTTTTCACTTCTTTTCTTCCTTTCTGTGTTTTTTGTAACCTCAGAGGTTTGGGATATTTCTCACACTGCTAATGCAAATGTCCTTTTTGATGCAGTGTTACCAATTTGGGTTCACCCTGTCACCAAACCATCTCTTGTCTGGAAAGAGCCAAGTGGCACACTGCGGTTTGCTCTCCTGACAGCTGCTTTGGTCTAGCTTAAATGGCTGGGCTAAACTTTGGGGATCAAGGCGGATCGTTTGACCACACTGCTGCAGCGCTGTCGCTGCCACACGGGCGGGAGAGCGCAGTGCGTGTGAGCCGGGGTGTGCGCACGTGCACTCCCCACTGCCCCGAGGGGCACGGGCAGTTGTAAGGGGAGACCTTATCACTATCTACAACTACCTGAAAGGAGGTTGTACCATGGAGGGTGTTGGTCTCTTCTCCCAAGTAGCAAGTGATAGGACAAGAGGAGATGGCCTCAAGTTGCACCGGGGAGGTTTAGATCGGATATTAGGAAAAAATTCTTCATGGAAAGGGTCGTCAGGCATTGGAACAGGCTGCCCAGGGCAGTGGTGGAGTCAACATCACTGGAGGGGTTTAAAAGGCGTTCAGACAAGCCCTTGGGGACGTGGTTTAGTCCTAGAGTTAGGTTAGGTTACAGCTGGACTTGATGATCCTGATTGTCTCTTCCAATGGAAATGATTCTATGACTCCTACCTAACAGAAGAGCTGGTTTTTGACAGAGTAAGTTCTGAAGGCTTTGCCCACTCACAAAAGTGCAGGAACCTGCAGACCTCTCCTCTTGGTGGGGATGGGATGACAAGACACCATTACAGCCCTGCTCTCCAGCAGGCAGGATCACCATGTCAGAGCCCCAGTGGGGTTAATGCAGAACAGCCTTCCCAAACAGCCCATAAAGTCTGCAGATGTCTTGGTCTGTGAACACAAGGGAGACCCCACAACCCTGTGCCCCTGGAGTCATGCCCCACAGCTCTGCCACCATCAGAGTGGACCACTAAAACCATGCAGCACGGTTGATCTATTCTCTTTCACTGGCCAGTCTCCCTGCCATACCAGCACCAGAGGCAACCAGGGGAACCCTCTTGGCACAGGGATATCTCCCATGAGACACTGACTGTAGGACACCATCCATGGTCAGCTTTCCACTGGGAGATGTCACAAGGTGATCACCCCCACCATAGCCAGACAAGGCAAACGGGCCACCCTGGGCAGGACTGAGCACTGCTCACTGTCTGTGCCCCCTTCAAACCAACACGGTGCTGCTCCTGTGCACCCACAAAGCACTGGCCCTTTGCACCCACCCCCAGATTTAGCACTACCCCTCTGCACCCCTGCCCTGTGCTGCTTGTGGCCTCTCTGCACACAGGTACAGCGCGATGCCCTCACAAACGCTAAGTCCTGCCTGGGTCCTGCTCCGTTTTATTCAGCCCGTACACCAGCACCCTCCCAGGATAACACTCACATTCTCATTATTCCCACTACCCCGCCAGCTGTGGATCAGAGCTCGGCAGCCAAAAAGGAGGAGTTGTCTTAGCAACAGGAGCTGTGTGAAAGTGCAGGGACTTGCTGGCATCCTTTCAGTGCAGCCACAGCCACAGGCTGAGGCAGCGATGCCCGATAGAGCTGACCCTGCAACAGATCCCTGATAAAGCTGACCCTGCAACAGACCCCTGCCCGGGTCAGTGAAAGCAGGGGAGAGAACAGCCCTTCCCAGCCAGAGTAATTCTCCAGACCCGCATGGCCTTGGGCTATTACACCAGGAGTAAATTGCATCTACGTTTTTTTCTTTCCTAATTGCTGCCTTTTTAGCAGCTTCTGAGGCTGGAGCAGCAGGGCGACATCCAGGAATAAACACATGTAAATAACCAGAGACAGGAGCTCCAAATTGCTGGCTGTAATTCGTTGTTAAGTGGCTTTAAGCGGGGTCAATTGAGGCAGATATAAAACCTGCAGGTTACCAGGCAGGAGCCAAAGCAAAGAGAAAACCCAAGGAGCTCTGGGGCGGCAGCGTTCAACAGGCTCCCTACAAAAAGAGCTGAACATGTGGTTTCAGTCTGGCTCTGTACTGCAGAGTGAGGAAGGTGATGGGCACAAAAGACTCTCGGGGGGGCTTATCTACATGAGAAAGCCATTCTCAGTGTGCCAACAACTCCCTGCAGGGCTACCTTCATCTTCACAGCTACTCAGAGGTGCCCTGAAAAAAGGCTGAGGATCATCCCTTGAAACTGCTGCAGGCTGCAGGAGTGAATGAGGACAGCAGATGCACCCAGGATCCAGGGCATCGCCCACAGGCTGGGCACTGCTGTCACCTGCACGTGTAGGGCTGCAGGGCAGTGCTCATGGCTGCACCAACCTTTGGTGCTACGGTGGAGTTACAACACCAGAAATAACAGGGGTAATCTCACGCATGGCATCCCAGACTTCACCATGATTCAAACCCTCCTTCATTCTGCTTGTCTGGGACCAATGTGGCCCATGGCAGGTCAGGAAGAGGAAAAGCTGGGTCTAGGGTGATGGGGCTTAAGCCAACAAGGGAGATCTCCCATTGCCCTGTTCGTGCCTTGCAGGATGGTTCCCCACCCAGTGGCCACCTGTGGTGGCACAGGTAGCACTGGGAACCCCATGCTCAGGGTTGTTTCCCGACCAGTGCAGTAAATCCACCCCATCACACACGGTGATTTGGTGTCAGTCCCACGGCCTCGCTGGGATCTGCACCTGGCACTGCTCAGCTCTCCTGAGTCCCTCCTGGGAACCCCAGAAAGGTCCAGCTGAGTACAGAAGGCATCTGACAGACAGAGGAGTCTGATTTTGCCACTACCCCTTTCCATGCCCCAGCTGCTGTGTCAAAAGGAGGAAAGGTGACCATGTCAGACTAGGAATCCTCCAGCTTCCTCTTTCTTTCCCAGCCAGCAGCAGGAGACACTGGAGTTCTGGCTCATCCAGCTGCTGGCTTTCAGCTGCCGTTCCTTCACTGCTTTGGGTGCTGTCTGACATTCCTGGGTAGCTTTTCACCCAAGGATGGAGCTATTTTAGCACTTGCCTTTTTTTCAGCATCAGCTCTGGGCACAATCAGCTCGTTCGGGTTAAGCAGCAGCACCTAAGGCCACACGGTGGGAAGCTCTGGTTTGAAAAGGGAGATACACCACAGGGATAACCAATGCCTAATGAGGCATTACGTGTGTGTGACACTTTATGAGAGAAAGAAGCAGAACACACATGCTAGTTAATCAACTAGGGGTACCAAAACGCTAACACGTGGGATTACGGCATCTGCTGTGGCAGGTACTTCATGGCAGAGACGGGAGGAGCGGCACAGATTTGAGGAGTGGATGGGATGCAGAAAGTCTGTGTCAGAACAGCCTAAACGTGTATTCTGAAAATTGTCCCCAAAATAATAGTTCCCCAATGCTAGACAATTATGCAACGATGTTAACTTTGTCTTCCCAAAATACAATTTTTGGACAAAAGCCATTAAAAGCCATATTTTGTAAAAATGTGCCAGCCCAAAACAATCCTTTTTTAATAGTATCATCAGGTAGAGAAGAGATGCTGCAAACACTCGGGGTAACTCTACTGCAGGCGTTCGGTATGCATTACTGTATCTGAGACTGCATTTTCAAGATTGCCTTATTCAGACACAATACACAAGACAATAACAAGAGCTAAATTAGGATAAATTACATCTAGAAGCACAGTGTTTACAAGGGCTGTAATTCACCCACAGCATCAAATGACTTTTATGGCAAGAATCTGCTTTTAGTGAGCTCAGCTGTTGTGAATGAATGAGTCTCCATACGAATACAGATTTGATTTACCTAGAAAGTGTTTAGTTACCCCTAAAGATGGGAGACAGATAGATAGATGGATGGATGGATGGATAGATAGATAGACAGATGAGCAGATAGATAGATAGATACCAAATATAAAATCTGGCTTTCTTTTAAATGATGGCATTTACAGAGGAATTGTGCAGAATTGTATTCAGCAGTTTCATTAGGTAAACGGACAAATCACAAATGAGAAAAAATCACAGACAGGGTTGTTCCAGAGTAAGCTGCTCTTAGAGGATGAGGCATTTGCAAAAGATACAAGCACAGCTTTCTTGTTTCGTCCAAATTAAAACTTTCACTGGAGGCCTCAAAGTGCTCCACTTGCAACTCAGCACAAAAAGTGACCTCATCCCAACAAGGAACTGGTTGGACATCTTTCTGGCTATTGCCACCCTAAAATACTGTGTTTCTGTTAGAGGAGCAGCAAGCTGCTCAGTAAATCAAACTGCATAAAGCCAACATGCAGCTCTTGCAGTCCTGAAGTTGATTATCAGTCAGGGGCACGAATGCATGAATCAGCAACGTGTGGAGCACAGATGCTTTGTCAGAATTAGAGAAAATATCCAGGAAATAACATGAATGTTTTAGAAACCCTGCAATAAAGTCCACATAGACAAGATGTTTAGATGGAAGCTGCTACAGTGCGGGGATGACCCTTTCCAGGCCGATTTACAGAAAACAAACTTCTGAGCTGGGATTAATAGGAGTTTGGGAAGATGGGTAAGGAGGTAGAAAGTAGGAAGATGAAGAGTTGCTCCATATTGTTGCTAAAGGACATGCTAGATGACAAGATGAACAGAAAACCCAAAGGCAGTGAAGACTGTTCCTAACAGGGGTTTAAAAATGTGTGAGACCAGCACATTGGACTGTGGCTGTGGCCAGGCTCTATGTTCCTCATGCTCCCCATCTCCAGCCAGATGCTTCGTTCCCTGTTGTTGGTGGGTCATGAGCCCGATGAAGTTAAGTGCCTGCAGCTCCTGCCTGGTGCCACCCCAAGATGCTCACGCAGAGCAGTCCCTGCTGCTCATCAAAGGCCGGGCTGTGAAATCCGACGGTGCGTGCACCAGCCCGCCCACGGCAGATTCCAAGCTTGGATGTGAGCTGGCAAAGTGCCATGATAGGACAGCATATCAGGACCCTGCTCTAATTTTATACCATGGTTATGCTAACTGTGTAAAACAGCTATGGTCTGGAAACATATGGTGCAGTATAAAAATCTCCATAGAATGAATTACAGCAACTTTGCAGAGAAGATGTAGAAGAATTTAGAAAAACATTTCAACAGATTTTAATATAAAATATCTTATAAAACTGCTTATTGGCTGGTATAGCATGGTTTCAAAGTAGCAGTTACTTCTTTTAATTTTATACACACACATATGCGTATGCATCCCACAGATTGATGTCAACTGAGAGTCCCTCGAATGAATTTCTCTGTTATGGTGACAGTGTGCTGCATATCTTAATAAAAGCGCCACAGTTGGACCTCAGATTGTGTAATATGATCTTGTTATTGATTTTCATGTAATGGGATGCTAAATAACTTTGCCTATGTACATCAGATCAATAAGGAAGGTGCATGGTGTATCAATGTTCAGCATAAAGATTGCATTATGAGTCTCATTCATTTGAGCAGTGAGATGATCAATAGCAGCTAACCTCAATCAAAACCACATCAATTAATAATTGCTTTTCAGCTTCTGTTCTTTTTGTCATTTCAGCTATTTGGCAGATGAACTTTACACCCTCCCAGCTATCAGACTGTGGCTGATTGCCCAGGCAAGTGTATCAGATAGACAGATAGACTAGATTAGGTTAGACTCTACAGCTATATACAAACTGCAAGTTCTTTATCTGGGCCACTAATAGCAAGTTAATAAAAAGTGAAAGAATTGTCAGCACTTGCTTATTGATACTCCCAGATGAAAAACACACGACTTGTTTAAGAATCTATATTAAGACTGTTAAAGACATAACAATCACTCAGGGCAAATTTGGCTTCATTTGGCTTTGCACCAGGCTCTTATGAAGAAAGAAGCTTAAATGCAAAACAGCAAACAAGGACTTAAACCAGAAATACCAGAAAACCGAGAAATGTACGTATTAAGTGCTGAAGTCTGTGTAAGAAAGATAAATTGTTTGTGAAGTTTACCCGGTGACAAGCATGGCTCTGCCTTCTCACACTGTGATGGGGTGTGTGGGGCAGCCACGGGCAGTGGAGGTGCTGGACAACCAGACCCCATCTCTCCAAGCTGGCTGGTTGACCAGGTTTTGTCTGTGGGACACCAGCGGCAGCTCGGGCTGCAGCACCGCTGTGGGTTAAGACCTGGGTTCCCATCAGAGATGCTCCAAGAGATGGTCCTTGGACCACACAGCGCGCCAGGTGTTTCAGGATGGCTGCTGGTCCATCGCAGGCATTCCAGCAACTGGCAAGGTCCACACCAGCATCGCGAATGGCAACTGAAGGTTCGTGGGGAGACCCCATGCCACAGGAAAGGAGACGACAGTTGGGGACACGCTTGTGAACAGAGCTGCGAGATTGCACGTTTCTCCTGTCTGCAGGAATGGAGCAGGTGGTACAGTCACCAGGTCCTTGATTTCAGAGGAGTCCAATGTGGTCTGAGCAAGTCCAAAGCCAAACACCCCAGCGAGGATGATCCACCCCTCCTGCTACCACAGCAGCCAGCCCATCACAGCTCTCTGGCTCAGAACATCTATTTTAATCCATGTGCTGCTGCAATCAGACGTAAAATCACATCCATGCCGTCGCAGTTGGCACATGGCTCACGTCACTCACCAGCACGGTGGGAAATCCCAACCCTGCCGCTGTCTGCTGGGACACTGGCAGCAAACCGAGAGAAATCTGCCCGAGGAAACGCGTGACTAAGTCTGATTGAAGAATGGGCTTACGAGTGTAGCATCCTGTTCATAGAAAATTCACGAAGAGGAAGAAAGGCAGCATGGCCTGAACTAATTATTTCTTGCAGATGATTCACTTGCTTCTAATTATAATTGAGCTTCTAAACACAAATGTCAATTAAAATGTTATAGTTCTTCTGCAGCTGTCGTTCATGTGCTGGTGAAGAGATCAAGGCCAGAGCCATGAAAATCCTTGGGAGTGAAACAAGGTGAAAAAGAGCCCTTGGTAGAGTAAAATTGTCAAAAAGGAGTTTTACCGTGAGCATTTTTGGCCCACAAAGCTATCATCTGTATTAGAAACCTGCTTTCTGCTGCATTCCCAGCAGGCAATCAAGGGCTTTTAGGGATAGTTTCTCATTTCTTTTAAAATGCTGTGCTGCACACAGACCCTCTGGCACCTTGAAGTGATGCAGGGGAACAGGACAGAGCATCTCTGCCACCAGCTGCCTCCTTACCCACAAACAGAAAAGGAGGAAAGGCTGGAAACAAGCACAGACCATGTGAACGATCATATCAGACTCCCTGCCAGTGCATTGGCAGGTGAATTTCAGGGAGCGGATGTCTGAGAAGTAAAAGAGTTTATCCTGGTTTACCTCTGGTAAAAATGCCAGGATTAGTTAACATGTTTTGGTTCATCATTTTGAGACATTTAGATAAGAAGTCCCTGCACAGGAAAGTTCCTCAGGGGCTGCTCTTCGTGCGCAGTTTGTCCAGGTTTTGCCGCGAACAGAGGGATGTGTCTGGCCAGCCCTGTTCTCCTGGGGCTGTGCAAAGCGGGGGTGCAGCAGCCTCATGTCACCTCTTGTCTCACACAGGACGAATTCACACACATTTTCAGGGTGTTCCCTGTGCTACAATGAAGGTAGAACAAAAAGAAGAGAAGTTTTGGAGAGAAAACATGTCAGCAAGGAGCAGCATTGCCTTTTGAGTAAAAGGAATGGTGCTTGCAGCTTTATGATTTATATTCATCTGCTTCAACAAGGCCAGAGCTGTCCTCAGCAGCTGATCCCATATTTCTGCGCCCATCAGAGGGTTCCCCGTAGCCTCTGTGGCTTCCCCTGTGTCCTCACGCAGCACTTCTGTCTGCATGACCTGGCAGGACAGCTGGGTCACGTCCAAGTTCCCTCCCCTAGAGCTCGGACCACCGGGTTGTTGGGGATTGCTCTTCACTTCTTTCCCATTGTCCTTTCAGCTCAGGCCTGCAGAGTTGCCATGGACCCAGCTCCGTACTTTGAGGGTTCAGGAGGCGTTGCCTGCACCCTCGTTTCTCCCAGCAGCATCCCCACTGCTGTGAGCTGCCGGCATAGGGCAGAGCTTTGTGGAGCCAGCAATCCAGGCGGCAGCAGCATTGCCCCTGATGGGCTGAGACGTCTGTGGCATCTCCTGGGGCGAGAGAGGACCTCGGGAGGAAGAGGACTGCAGGAGGAAGGGCAGTTCCTTGTCCAGAGCTTCATCCCTCCAGAGGGAGCGTGTTGCAGATGATGGGTGGCCGTGGTTACCCTCATGTCATATGTCAGCAGAATAATGGCCAGGCCAGTGCTGTAGGACACTGCTTTGTCAGCCACCAACTACCCTCAATCCATCAAGGGCAAGTGTACGGTCTTGCATCTGGGTAGGAACAACCCCACGTTCAGGTAGAAGTTGGGGAATGTCCTGTTATAGAGCAGTGTAAGGGAGCTGGGGGTCCTGGGGACAGCAGGGTGCCCATGAGCCAGCACTGGTCCCTTGTGGCCAGGAAGGCCAATGGGACCTGGGCTGGATGAGAAGGGGGTGGTCAGTAGGTCAGAGAGGTTCTCCTGCCCCTCTGCTCTGCCCTGGTGAGACCACATCTGGAATATTGTGTCCAGTTCTGGGCCCCTCCGTTCCAGAAGGACAGGGAACTGCTGCAGAGAGTCCAGCGCAGCCACCAAGATGCTGAAGGGAGTGGAGCATCTGCCGTGTGAGGAAAGGCTGAGGGAGCTGGGGCTCTGGAGCTTGGAGAAGAGGAGACTGAGGGGTGACCTCATTGATTGGGATCAATATGGAAAGGGGCAGTGTCAGGAGGATGGAGCCAGGCTCTTCTCGGTGACAACCAGTGACAGGACAAGGGGCAATGGGTGCAAACTGGAACACAGGAGGTTCCACTTAAAGATGAGAAGAAACTTCTTCATGGTGAGGGTGCCAGAGCCTGGCCCAGGCTGCCCAGGGAGGTTGTGGAGTCTCCTTCTGTGCAGCCATTCAAACCCGCCTGGACACCTTCTGTGTGACCTCATCTGGGTGTTCCTGCTCCGGGGGATTGCACTGGATGAGCTTTCGAGGTCCCTTCCAACCCTGACATTCTGTGACTCTGTGATCTTGGCTGTCGCAGCAGCACCTCCTAGACACCGGCAGCTCACAGAGGAGGAGATCTCTTTCACATCCCTGTAGGCAACAGAGATCCCTTCAGGCAGGTAATCAGTTATCATGCCATATGAAGCATAGCCCTAAGAAGCATTTCTGTTTGTTCCATTATTTAAACTTTCCCTTGGCCAAATGTGCCCAAATAACTTGGGTTAGACACTACTCACTCAGTGAAGACTCTTAGAGCAAATTAATAATCTGCTGCCTCCTGTTCAGCATGCTTAGTAACATCTCAGCTGTTAACTCCGCAGCCTGTGAGCATTTGGAGTTTACAGTTATTTTATTTTCCTAGGACAGATGGCAGACAGCACCGTAGCAGAGGGGCAGATGGCTGTGCACCTATGAGCAAAACAAAACAAAAAAAAAAAACCTGCATGGTTAGGCTGAAAAGTAAGTGGGATCTGCTCCTGTTCTCAGACCCATAAACCCAGGCACATCCATGTGACTTTCATCTCATTTCACATACACAGGCGAAAGCAGGATGTGGCCCTTGGGGTTTAATAAAGGATCAGACACACAAAGGAACAACAATTTTGTCACTTCAGATGTAATCTGAGGATAAGAAAGTCACGGCACAAGGTGAGAACAGCTGACTATTTCATTCACGCACGATGGCTGTGGAGGATCTCCCTCCTTTTCCATCATGGGAAAGGAACCCAAGTCCTCCAGCCCAGGGTTGAATTATCCCTCTCAGTAGATATAACAGCCCCGGGGGGTCCCAGGAGGGTGCCAGCACATGGTGAAAGGCACGGCAGCAGCTCCTACTCTCAGTAATTGTGTTGTATGAAACTGGCAGGACTTGTTGCAAAAAACAGATCACTCTTTGCCCCCTGTTGGTCTTTTGAATGATGTCTCCTCGTGCACGAACGCACCCATGGATCTTGGAGGACCAGTCCTCAGGATTTGCAGGTTCACCCCGTGGTTTCATGTAACCCACACTGGAGACCAATTTATGAGTTAAAGGATAAAGGGAAACAACCTAGGAATACTCACTGAAGAAAAGTACCTGATCCTCATTTCACTAAAATAAACCCGGCTATTGTCAGATTCCACCTGTTATAAAGTGAACTTGAATGGCCCAAATATAAGCCTTGTCGCTCAATGCAAGATGTACTAGCTAATCCAAAAGGTGTAATACCATAAGCCTGAGGAAAGCAGGACTCCAAGAAACTCAAGCAGAGCTTTTTACAATGAAGTCTTTCAACAGAAGAAAAAGGCACATGACAAAACAGGGCTGACTAACTACTTCTACACTTCTGTGTCCCACCAAATTAAGCAGCTACAAATCTCTGGATTTTTGTTAGATACACTGTTCCTCCAAGAAACATTAACTTCCATTATTTGAAACCTCTTAAAAAGAGAGCAAGAAGAAAGTCAGACCCATAAGAGAGATGTCACTGTTGGTCTCCAACAAATTAAATGTCAGAGCTATGAAGCCAATATTAGGAAACCCATTTGTTGAGGCATTGTGGGTTATTTTTCCCAAACAGTTCCTTTTTATCCACCCTGAATGTTCGTTTTCCCATTTGGCTTTCGTTTTATAATTAGCATCTCTGGACAGAAAGTGATTCTTTCATTGACTTGCTCACAAAAAAAGTAATTCTTAGCTACCCCTCATTCCTCAGGGAGGTTTTGATGCCAAGCTACATCCTGCACTCAGCGAAATTCCCGTAAATTCTTCCAAGGGATGCTGCCTTGGTTATGCAGCAATCATCCAGGCACAAGGTGCCCTGGGTATAAAGCAGCTGCCAATTTTGGTAGCTCTTGGCAGGAGCTGCTGAATGGCAGAGTGCAGTGGTGACACATGCCCAAAGGAGCAGTAGCGCAACTTTACACTTCTGGTGGTTTCTGAAAGCAAATAATGATTGGGAATCTCACTGTGCAGTTTCCTTTTTTTTTTGGCCATCTTTTTAAATAAAAGTGGTAAAATAGGCTAACGGCCTGAAATTCCTCTGTTTGAAATGTGAAAAATAGACTAATAGACTGGAATTCCTTAGTGTGAAACATGATCAGAAAGTGGATGAAACAGCAGATCTTAAATGATTAAGAACCAAGAATTTGTACCAGTGCTTCATCAACTTGAGAGGAGGGGCCCAGAGTGTTGCCATGAGCAGCACCAAGTTCAGTTGGAGGCAAATCACTAAAGGTGTAACCCAGCAGTCAACACTGGGGCAAATACTGTTTAGTATCTTCATTATTGACCCAGGACAGAGTGCACTCTCAGCAAGTCTGCAGAAGATACAAACTGGGAGGAATGGCTGATACACCAGGTAGTTGTGGAGATGGTTGTGGTTTATTCAGGTGGACCTCAACAGGCTGGAGAATCGATTGGAGAGGAATCTCATGAAGGAATCTCACAAGGAAACGCAGAATCCTGTTCCTGGGGTGGAATAACCCCAGGCGGTAGTATGTACCTATGTCTTACCACCTGGAAAGCAGGTCTGCAGAGAAGGACCATGGGATTCTGGTGGACCTCAAGGTGACTGTGAGCTGACAATGCACCCTTGCAGCATAGAAGGCCAACAGCCTGTCTCTTGGTCTTCATTAGGCCGAGCATTGAAAATATGGACTTAGTGGAGGGAGTCCAGCAAAGTTCCATTAAGACAATTAAGGGCCTGGAATACCTCTCCTATGAGGAGAGGCTCCAAGAGCTGGGACTGTTCAGCCTGCGAAAGAAAAGTCTCAGGAGGGATCTTATTGATAAGCATGAACACCTCATAGGAGGGTGCAGAGAAGTGTGAGACAGACTTCTGTCAGTGCTGCCCAGTGACAGCACAAGAGGCAACAGGCACAAAGCAAAATATGTGAAATTACATCTGAACAGAAGGAAACACCTTTTTTACCATTAAGCAGGTCAAGCACAGGTTGCCCAGAGAGGTTGTGGAGTCTCCCAGCTTGCAGATATTAAAAATCTGACTGGACATGTTCCTGGGCAACCTGCTTAGGTGGCCCTACTTGAGCAGGGGCTTAGACTAGATGACCTCCAGGTATGCCCTCAACCTAAAAGATTCAGTGATTCCTTTTGGCTTCCTAGATCTGTAGCAGATTTGGCCACTAAGTATCCTGAGCTCCTCCTGCCTTGTGCAAGAAAAAAGTCTGGTTAAATTCGAGAAGCCAGGCTTAGGAAAAACACTGTTGGATTATGGCAGAGGCTGTTAGCAATAATAGCCTAACTGACTCCATTAGGAAATTTGTTATTTTGGGAAGGAAGTATAAAACATCATAAAATAAGAAAACGTTTGATCATCAAAGAGCTCTTAGAAAGAATGTGAACTTGCTTGCACTCAGGAAAACTCATTTTTAGCCCAGTTTCATGAAGAACAAAGACTCACAGCATCACACCGTCTAGCCTGCTCAACCATCTGCCAGCCCCTTTGTGTGAGTGAACTCCGGTCACATTGGGAAGAGGGAAGAGGTCTCAGAGGCCAACGGTGCCATGAGAACCTGCAGCTGAGGAAGATAAATCGATGCTGTTAGTGTCTTTGCTGTGGGAAAGGCAGGGACAGCTCGACCCTGCTCTGCTCAGAGTGGCCCACGGGCTGATCAGCACAGATCCAGACTGGACACAGTTCATCACAGCAGGCCAAAAAAGAAGTAGGGGGAAGGTTTGGGTGGCAGAGGTGGTTTAGCCCAAGAGAAATGAGCAGGAGCTGAGGGTCCTGTGGCAGATTCAGGGGTTGTGAAAAGGGAACTGTAAATATCATCTTACAAAAAGCACAGGAGTACATAGAATCAGAGAAGGTCCTGAGTTGGAAGGGACCAACAAGGATCATTGAGTCCAGCTCCTCTCCCTGCATATGACAACGCTAAAGTTCATACCATGTGTCCGAGGGTGTTGCCCAATTGCTTCTTTAACACTGTCAGGCCTGGGGCCGTGACCCCTCCCTGGGGAGCCTGTTCCAGTGTCCAGCACCCTTTGGGTGAAGAACCTTTTCTGAATGTCCCACTGACCCTCCCCCGGCACATCTTCTGCCATTCCCTCGGGTTCTGTCATGGATTTGCTCCTTCTGCCTATTGAATGTGACCTGTTTGCCTTTCAGGATGCCCCCAGGTCCATCAGAGGCACGTGCCCACATCCAGGCACTGTGCTCCTCTGCAAGAAAAGAGAAAACCGTTTCCTTCAGAAGCAGCTCGAGGTCTCGGCAGAGGTGCCAACTGCTGCAGCCTGCTGGGCACATCTGGTTTGCTCTGCCAATGCTGGACCAGGAGCCAGCTGGGGAGTGTGAGTGATGGAAGGAGGTGACCCAGCTCCAGCTTCTCCCCACTCCAGGTGGATCCAAGCTCAGTCTTCACACAGACCCTTCTCCATCAGCCCACACATGGTCGTAGCACGAGGCTGAGCAGCAAGGGATGGGTGTCCCCAGGGCCTGGTGAGCCAGCGCATTGCACCGACCCAGAGAGGCCCAAGGGCTCAGGTCTGTGCCAGATGCTTTTTCATGTACAACAGTCATGGAGGAAAATGTTTCACCTCCTCAATTTCGTCTCACCTGCCTTCACGAGGAGGGGGTGAACGTTCTCTTTGCCCCTGTGCCAAAGAGCTCACGCTCCCATCTGACAAACACCAACACACACCAGCTGCGAGGCAGGCGTCTGGAGCACGAGCTTTAATTTTTAAACTCTTTCCGTCTCATTTTACTATGTTCCCCGATGTTTTTAAAAACGAGCTGGCCAAAATTTCAAGTTGGGGAAAAAAAAAACAGACAAGTCTAAGTGTCATTGAAATAAAAATATTTACAAATAACTGGATAGAATGGAATTTAAATCATTCAGTATGGGTGGATCTTTATTTAAAATCATCTTGGATCTGAGAAGTGTATGAGAATTGGGAATAACGTTAGGTTAAAACAAGTCTATACAGCTTTTATCATTTTTTTTTTTTTTCATCTTCATTGAAAGAGAGGTTTCTAGGACCAAGAGATGAAACAATTTCTGCTGTGGAAATCAAGCCAGCTTGAAATTTTGGCTGTGATTTCCTTTCATTTGCCATTTAAAAAATTACCAGTTTTGGCTCAGAAGCCTTTTATCTCCTTACTGAAAAATGGAATATGTTATGCAATAATAATATTTTGTTTTAAGGGTTAGTTACTTATTTGCATAGAAAATGGAAGGCATAAGGAGAAAATGCATAATGCAAATGCTGTTTATGATGTGAATGAATCAATGGATTGCTAATATCTGTAATTTTAATATTGCTGTATAGATTGGTTTAAAACTTGGATTGAATCTAGGACGAGAGTTGAATCCATGCTTTTTTATATTCTGCATTGTATCAATTTTAAAAATAGCACATATTTGGATTAGCAGTGCGAACAGATTTAAAGATGCTTAAGTAATCAAATAGAATGGCTTTCACTGACCAATTAAAAATGTGAGAATAAACTTTTCTCCACATCGTTTTGCTCATGACTGATTTCAACGTCCTTTCATGTAGAAGAAAAAAGAAGTTCACCAATATTTCACAGAGAGCCCCACCGCTTCCCTTTACAGCACAAATAAAAAGGCAGGAAATAAAAAGGAAGTTGTTCAGTCAACATCAGAAATAAAATCTATTTTTTATAGATAGCTTCTAATCCCTCTTTAGCTGTATATCATTGGATCTTCCTCATGTCCCCCCTCACATTTCTTCTCTGACAGAACCTCCAAATCCCTCCATAGCCACAACCCTCACCAAACCCACACACATGCAACAACCCAACCTAATTATGAAAGATGGTAGAGGACAAAAAAAAGGAGTATTAATTGAGTGAACACTGCAGCCTTTTAAGAAAGAACTTAACTGTCTTTCAGATCCTGTCCTATCCATCAAATTAATTTTAAATCAGTAAAACAGTTAAAAAGGTCTAAAGCGGGGGGGTGTTGAAGTGGGAGTGATAAGCAGACATGCAGAGAAATAGGTAGATGAACAGTCTGGGAAAAGGCTGATCAAATAAATATCATGTCATTAGGAAACAGGCTGGAAAGGGGGAGAAAAAAAAACCCTACAAGTTTAAACACTTACTACTTCCATTTTAAAAAAAAAGGAATTTAAAAAAATCTAAAAGGATCAAAAATGCATGCTTGAACCTATACCAAAATGTTGGATCTAAAACTACTGCTGAAAAAGTAGCTCATATAATAAAAGCAGTATATTAGGAAAAAAAAGGGGGGGTGGGGAAAAAGATGGTACTTGAAAAAATATTTTTCCAATAGGAGGAGTTTACAAACAGAAAAATGTGACCTTTTTGTTTGAAGTACAGAAAATGGACCAGATGGGACCTGGACCACTTTGATCTCAGTGTGATACTGGGAAGTCACCAGGTGATTTATGCCTTATTCTTAGATAACAACAACAATGATAACAATAATAATTGTTATTATTGTTATCATTGTTGTTGTTGTTATTATTATTACTATAGATCTCAGCTCTGGAAAGTGTTTGGAAGAATCTGAGGTCTGTTCTGTCACCTGGAATGAGTGAAGTTGATGGTGATGGGGACCCAGTGCCCATGATACACATCGGGTGAACTTCAACACAGCTTTAGCCCCGTCCTTTGGGCTGAATCTCCACCAGCAGCTGGAGAAATTAGGTTATGCATCCAAAATGCTTCTGACAGTTTAATACTCTACAAAACGGATTGAGTTCATGTTCTCCTGGAGCACTGCACAGTGCCCCTCCAAGCACGGTAAATTCAATGATGGAAGCTTTGCTTTGAAAGTTCATTTCTGAAACAGAAATCTACTGTCATAGCAAAGGTGCATCAGATATCAGGAGCTTCAGAAGGGTCCCAAGCTTTTGCTGGTCTCAGCAGGCGATTTTGGCATCCTAACAGTTTACTCTCCACTTGCTCTTGTCAATTTGAAGAGCCAACTGGGAAGCTGGGAACTGCCCTTCAGTGAAGGGTTGGGGAACAAAACAGGAATTTTGACAGGCAGGAGCTGAGGAAGACATGCTTTACCCATGCTCAGGATGCAGCAGACCAGAGCCTTTTGCTCCACAGGTTTAAGGAAAACATGGAAATGAGACGCTGTCAAAGGTTTCGACTTCAAGAGGCTAAAAACTTTCAGGCATTCCTCTAGCTGTATGGGATCTATTTATAGACAGAATGTGAATCCAGTGGGAAGAGCTGTTCCTTTTCCACCCACATGGAAAAATAATTAAAAAATAATAATAATTTTAAAAATATAAAAAAACCCACACACAACCACAAACCACTTGAAAACCACTTGAGGCAAGGATGGGAGAGCAGGTTAGAGCTAAGAACAGGAGCAGCTGGTGTATGTAGAGGTGATTTAAATAGTGAAATGGTCTGAGGTAGTAAATCAGGTCACCTGATGAGAGAGCGGGACAAATGTCCAGGTGGGACAAGTTTCAGACATGGGAAGAGGATTTACACGGGCAGTGAGACAGCAAACTGTTTGGAAATACGCTGAAAGAGCGTTGCACAGAGTCCTGCAAATAATGCTAAGTAGAAGGAAGCGATAAGCCCCAGAGAGGAAAGGGAAATGCATGCAAAACCTCTGAACTAAGTGCAGAAAATAATAAAATGCAGATTTCCCCAGCAAATAAAGGCAAGGACAGTTTGGGAAAAATCATCCAAAACAGCAGACAGTCAACAGGAGGGAAAGACAGCCAAGCAGGGAAGGAGAGAGGCTGCAAGAACTGCAGGGCAGCAAATTGAAGTTCCACATCCTGATCTGACTGCAGAAAAAGAGGACGAGTCCTAAGCCAAAGCTCAGGAGTGCCAAGCCAGCAGGAGACAGGAGACAGTACTTGTATGATGCAGCAAATGAAACCTTACTAATTACGGCAAACCACAGGGAGGGACAGAGAAGCAACACCACTGACAGAACACACGTGGACCATTTGCAGTACCACAGCGAGAGGAAGGCAGAGACCAGCAGAACTCAGAGCAGACACAGAGCAGTGAGGGCATTAAACAGATTTTTAAAAGACTCAAAGGTCCTAATATCTCAATACATCTCCTCCAAGAAAGCAACAGTGTTGGGAGGGCAGAGGTAAGCTTGCTCGGACTCACAAGTCAAGATGTTTGAAGAACAGGTTTAACCCAGGAGCTTGTTCAGAGGCAGCTCACCAGCACAGGAGACCCACTGACATGGGAAGATCTGCCAAGATGTCACCTTCATCCAGCCGATCACTCCAAACCAAGAGGCCTCAGGTGGATTTCTCCCCTGCCTGGCTTCTCTGCTCTACCCGACTTCACCAAGTGGCCACATCACTGCGAAAGCTCCTCCTCGCACCTCCAGATTTAGCTCAGATCTGAGAAGCTCAGGTGACACCTCTGGGGTGTAGCTGCTGTTCTTCTCAGTGAATTTTTAGCCCTTCGGTGACAACATCCCCAGCTGTAGTTCTCTCGTTCTTCTGTCAGCTGATCCAGGCCTTGAACAAGCACTAGGTATAGCCCTGCCTAAACGAACTGCTAACCCCACGTAGGCCTGCTCACCCCTCAAGAGCCAGGAGTTTGCCCCTAAAACACACAGGCTAATTTAGCAAATTATTAGTAAGGAATTAATGTGTTTCTTGTCAAGTAAAGCTCCAAAACCTGGCCCTCCTGGTGTGCCTAGGCACCAAGTCCTCAGTGGTTTTCAGGACCGGGTTGAAAAGAAAATTTTCCTTCACTCAAAGGGATTTCTCCTGGTTCAGCCATCTAGGACCCAACCTAAGGCTGATCTCCAGATGGTCCTGGACCCGTCATCAGTGTGGGACCACGACCCTGTTTTGAGATACAACCCTCTGCTAACCCGCTTGCAGCACAGCACTGTATTATTCTCCCTGCACATACTCCACATTTTAGGTTGCAACCTCAGTGCAAGGCATGTCTTTCAGGGCTTTTGGTTATCCACAGCTTGTCCATGTGGCTCCAGCTCCCGGCAGCCTGCTTTAGTCAAAGGGAATGGGACAGCTGTAGCAAATCAACTATTACCCCAGGAGCTAATTAATGGTTTGAATTACCACTAACCCCATCCCCATCAGCTGATGCACACACAACACCATCCACGTGCACACCACATGAACATCCATGTGCACATCAAGTCCTGTGGAACAAGACCTCCACAAGCACTCGCATGTGCCTCCTTTTCACGATCAGTGCTGTTTGTATCAAGCCAAATAGGCAGAGCACCTCAAAGCTGACTTTGCAGCATCTGGTAGAGCAGTAAAATGGTTGTACGGCACATGAGAAGAGCAGAGGACAGAGCAGATCTGTGCTGGTTAACTGTTGGAAGCAGAGGAGACAACATGTAGACGGAAGCAGGAGAGCTTCCCCCTGCAGAAATAAAACGCACAGCCGTGTAGTAAGTGCAGAGTAAAATTTCCTCTCGTTTTTTTTCTCCCGAAGACTGCTGTGCTCATCCTCAGGCTTCTTCTCAGAGTTTGCTCAATCAATGAGAGACCTTGGAAGAAGGAAGCTGTATTGATCTGATGACAACATGCCTGAAGAGAGATCATACTTAGACACTGCCGGACTTTGCTGCAGCTTCTGGTACAGTGTGTTCCTGTGAGCATGAGCTGCCACAGCCACTCACTGATGTAGCTTGGGGTCACCACCTTAGAGACGAAGACCAAGGGAACCAGCGGGAACCAAAGTGGAACTTTGGTCTCTCACTCGTGGCTTCTGGGTCCAGAAGGACCACTGTGATCACCCAGGCTAAACCGCGGCTGGGGTTGAGCTTTAAGCTTTGGGTCAGCGGGTGACTGACTGCCGCAGTGTCCAAATTAGCCAGAGCCCAGTGCAGGACTCAGCTGGGGAACAAGACGAGATGTACAAAAAGGAGATAATATTCAGTAATGGAGACAATTCAGGCAGAACAGCATCTCCAGGCTACACAGCCCTGGTTGCTCTATCTTTAGCCTAAGCAAAGCCGTTTCTACAAGTGGTGGGTTCATGGGTACCAGCTTTCACAAGCTATTGTGGAGTTCAGTTTGGTGAAGAAGGGCACAAGTAAAGGAGCACCCACTCACTTAAGCACCAGCTTTAGTTGGAAGGAGGTGTCTTTTGTGGCTTTCTACCTGCAGCCAGCGTCTCCCCTTCTGTGAGCTCCTTCACATTTCAGTTTTATTGACTGTTCTTGCCAATATCCTGCGTTTGTCCAAAAGACTGAAACAGCACGACAGTGTTAGAAACCTTCTCCCATACAGGGTGTTGAAGAACAGCCTAAGCCTCACACCAGGCTCCCCTCTAAAAGACAAAGTAGGCAAAATGGCCTTTAACTTCCCATCCTAAAAAGGTTTCCCATACTTTTATAAACCTGTTCTCAACCCTTTTTTCTTCACAGCCTGAAAACTAGCACTGGTTTGTGCACGATGCGATGTGTGCAGTTGTGATGGGACCCCAAATTTAGACACAGCTTTGAGGTGTCTCTGCCTAGCCGTTTTCCCCAAAATGAGCTCCCCAAAGAAGATCAGTCAGTTCAAGAGACAGGTATTATTTATAACATGCATTAACTTTCACACAGAAAGAAAAATCAAAGTGACAGAATAGAATTAGATCAGATAGAATAGACATGAAAAGGCTCATTAACAGCTCTCCCCCACCTACAGAGCCCTTGCAAGTGGGTCCCTGCTTCCAGGCTTCCTTTCAGTCAATTCAGTAGCTTTGTGACTCTGCACAGTCCCAGGAAGTTTCATTGCTGGAAGTTTTGTCCCTAGGCAGTTTTGTTTCTGTCTCTCTGGAGGCCCAGCTGTTAATCTGAACAGCTCAGCTCCTCCTGCATCTTCTTCAGGCTCTTCCTCTTGCCTTCAAGTTCAGAAACTTCTCTCCCTGGGCAGCCTCTGCTGCTCTCAGGATAGGAACAAGTTCCTCTCTCCCAGGGGGTCTACTCGACCACTTCACTCTTCTTCCAGAGAAGCAAAGCATATAAGAAGCAAGTCAACCAGGTAAACACCATTGCTCAAAGAGGAATGCCACATCCCTACTGCTACACCGTATTACCACTTACACACACAGGTGCCATGGAGAGGGATTAATCTTATTTAACTTTCACTATCCTGACAGTAGGCACTGAAATCTGCTGAGGTGGATCTGGTTTCTCCATCCATCAGAGGAGACATGGGCGTCCCGGCACATCTGCCCTGCTCAGGGCACCTCTCTTGGGTGCATCAACCACCCTCATCTTTCTCCACCACTTAGGAGAAGTGCTGGACACAGGACAGGGGTGGCACATCCCACCTCACACCAGCTCTCTTAGCCACAGTGCTACCAAGGGAGGTCAATACAAATGTTTTCTGTCATAAGCTCAAGTATCTCTGAGAGTCACTGCTCACCACTACATGCTCCTCCCTCCCCTAAGTGTGACTGATGCTTTTCATTCCTCATACAGCAGGCAGAAATATTTGTTTAAAATATCTGCTCAATGGAAAATCAATTTTTTGTCAAAACAGGAAGCCTCCATGGGAAATTTTGTATTAGAGTTTTCACATTTTTCATTTAAAAAATAGAGAACGGGAATGGAAATGTTTTGGAAAATGAGATGTTATTCTTCTGACTAAACAGATGTTCTATTTTAGCTGTCCCAGTGCCTGACACCCACCCTACCCAGCTGCTGCCCCTGTGCCCCCACCCCACTTCTCAATGCAAGGTCCTACATCTCCAGTGAGCTGCTCCGCCTCAAGATCTTCACACACCACTGTTCAGACATCAACCCTGGGAAAGCATCCATGCTCTTGCTCTCGTACGTGTGCAGAGCACAGCCCTGCTAAATCCTCCTCCCAGCGCTCACCTCTTGCCACCGAGCATCCACACTGCGTTCCCACTAGGCCTGGACCAGTCAGGGATCTGCCATAGCAAAGAAGCAGGAGGACTCCTCCAAGATGAGAGTGAAACTCTCCAGCCAATACAGCCAGAGGAAACAGGGACCAAAGGAGCGATCACTAGGGCCCAGGGGAAACAGTAGAAGCTATGATGGGACATGGATAAGGGCAGTGTGCCCAGGAGGCCAAGGCCACCGGCGTCCTGGCTTGTATCAACACTAGTGTGGCCAGCAGGACCAAGGCAGTGATTGTCACTGCTGGTTTTGCCCAGAAGGAAATTTTTTCCCATGCAAAGAGCAGGAGGCTCGTCTCTCTCCTGGCTAAGGCTGGCCTACTACAAGAAGCTGCTGGCGGAAGATCTTAGCTGAAAGGAAAATTCACTAAAAGAGAAACTGGTCTTGTTTTTAACAAAACCAGGACATTTGGCACGGAAAGGTGGGAGAGCGCTGTGAGATGTGAAGCGCCCTGCTCTGCTCCCCCTCCATGCAGAGACCTGGTGTCCCTTCACCATCTGCAGGCTGGGCATGGGAAGGGGAGTGCTCTGCATGCACCCCTCCCTGACAGCAGGCTCACACAGACATACTCCAAAATGTAAAGGAAAAATTAAGAACAGCCTTGAAGGGAAGGGATTAGGCAGAGCGCAGTGTGCTTTAAATGGGCACTTGCAAAGTATAATAGACTGACTTTAGTTTGCAGTAGTTCAGTCAAGGAAGTGGATTGAGTTAAATCCTGAAAGAATTGCTTGTACAGAGAGAACACCCCACAACACGCTTTTCTCTGCAACCGTGTCCGCCTGTAGCCCACGCCTGAGGTTTCTCTTTATCCACCAGTGCCTCGGGGTGAATGGTGCCCAGCTGACACCAGCTGTGAGTCGGCACCTCTGGTTTATGTGTCTGCATCCCCCAGGTGTCCCTGTGCCACCGGGGTCTGCTGTCCTGCAGCAGTGCTGGGACAGCCATGGGACCAGGCAGGGCAGACAGAGATGGAGAGGGAAGAGACACCTCCGATGACAGGGAAAGGGGGGTGGAAAAATGGGGTTGTCAATTGAGCCAGCAAAGGAGTTTGAGGTGTTCTGGTCAGGAAAGGAAAAGCAAAGCTGTCAGCCCATGGACACCATGTCTCCATGAACGGGACTGGGGACGCGCTTCTGTGAACCACTGCCCATCTGCATCACTCTGCACGGAAGAAGAAGGGTGGACCCACCTAGAACTAAACCTAGAACTGGTTTATTGGAAAAACAGGGAAAAGGAAAAGCTAATCTAGACCTTCACAACTTGACACCTCTCACAGCCCAGGTGCTTTTCAGCCCTTTGGTGGAGGGAAGCAGCAGTAAAACCCTCCGTTTTTTTTTTATTTAGGGAGTACAGCAAGCTCTGCTGGTACAGCCCAGCAAGGGGCTGGCTCACCTGTGGGTGATATTGAAACCCGAATTTGGGGTTTCTGAACAGGTTTTGTCCTGCTCTCCTGTGTGCCTGATGTTGCTGCATAGGGAGGAATGACAGGTATAGATGTTTAGGCTGTTGAATGGAGGAGAAGCAGGCATGCACGTACCCACTGTCAATTCTGCTCTTTCGGTGAGGAGTTATGATGCAACCCCTCCAGCCCCTGGATATCTGCATCACTGGCCCAAATATTAAAACTCAGATATTCGGTCCTTCACCTTGCCTGAAGTCTTGGGCCTGGCTTAGCAACAGAATACTAAAAATAAAAAAAACAAAAACAAAAACAAAAAACCCACTGGTTTATCCCTCAGTGCCCAAACCTCTGAGTTGTGCTGCAATAGTGATTTCAAACCTCTCCAGGCCTAGAGGCTTGAAATGTTCCTCTGCAAAATAAAACCCGAGAACTACACTTTGCAGCAGGATTCCAGGTGCTGGCACCTTGACAAGAATATCACCCACAACAAGACTTGTGATTTAATCCTGGGAGGTGGCGTTGCCGCCTCCTCGGCAGTGCTGGCTGCAGTTACCAAGCGTGCCAGGCTTCGGCAGGGAGGGCCTGGGGGCTCTTTCCCAGCTCCCCTCACCCTCAGCCCCTGCAGGACACCCTGGGTGCTCTCTGGAAATGTGTGCTCTCTCCTTCACTGGTCGAAGAAGACGTACGTCAGCCCCCATGTCCTCCTCCTCTCCCTGCAGATCGGGAGCCTTTTATCCACCCAGTTGCTCTCCCAGGAGATGAATATTTTAAAATCCTCCTTTTTGCTATTTTACACAAAATACATAAAATGTTAAGTACGTGTCAAAGTGTCCTTTTGATGTTTTCTCTCTTCTACATGCCAGGAACTCCTGGGCTTGAGCACAGTGATTGATGCAGGAGGGTCCCTTTGTGCACCCCACTGCTGGGGACTCCGGTGGGGCAGCCCTGGGCTGGCCAAGCCTGGGAAGGTGAGGTCCCCACTCCATCAACCGCAGCTTCACTGGACCCGCTGGGTAATTCGTTCCTTGCACATCTCTATTGATTTATTTATTACACTCTTAGCTTGCAGGAATGAAGATCTTTGTTTCTGTAAATTATCAAACTGGCAATGCTGGAAAGCGGCCACAATCTGGGCACGCAGCCACCTGCTGAAATGCTCGGAGACTGCCTTCGAGGCATCGCCCGCACCCGCGTACCAGCTCTCCTGCTGGGAGGTGAATGTTGCTGCTTATGCCTTTACATAGCCCGGCTCCTGAACACAAGCCACGTAAGAAATTATAATAAATAACATAACTCAGGAATTTCTAAGAAACCAATGGTCCAGCAAATCTCGCTCCTAGAATTGAGTCATATTGGTTATTACACAGGAAGACCTAAAGTCCAATATACATCACACTGTGCAAATCTATATCGTCAGAACAGATTGATTTCTTCCTGTCCCGGATGACCAGGCATGAGCCTCTACCCTGAAGTCAGTGACTTGTTAACACACTTTTTTTTTTCTCTTCCACAACTTCGGGCCCTGTTCTTAAAACAAAAACATAAACCAAACAAACAACAACAACAACAAAACCAAAACAAACCACAAACCAAAACAAACAAAAAATCAAAACCAAAACCCAACACCTTTGCAGGGTGCCTCCTCCTTCACCCTGACTCCTCCTGCAGATTTCCACCTCCCACCTATGCATGCGCTCCATGGCTCCTGTATTCTTCATCTCAGCCTCTCCTACCCACGTTCAATGTCTTGCCTTCTCCGTGAGGTTGCGTTCTGTCATTATTCAAGTGTCTGGGTCTTTCTGGAAGGAAGAGTGTTTGTCACTCTTCCTGCTGCCACTTCAGGTTTCTCTTCAGCCCTTGCCGGCTCTAACAACCCACCAATGCCCTCTGCATGGCATTTCTCTCCCTTAGCGCCTGCCCAGGCTCCTGTCACAGCTTTGCACTCCTTGATCCGCTGCCTCTGTTCCCACCTGTCCTTACCTTCTCCAGGCCAAGCTTCCAGGTCTCTCCTTCCTCCTGCTGTTTCTTTGCTTTTGGCTGCTTTGGTATATGCTTGATCTTATAATGCACTCCCAAGCCCAGCTGTAGATTGTGACCTCCATTACTAGACTGGTCAGCAATTATTTCCACAGGGCTGGTAGGAGGCACCTGGGGAAGGACCTCCAAGCACTGGGAGTCAGTAAGAGCAACACAGCATGCCCTGAATTGCCCTCCAGACCACACTGGGCATGGTGGGACTCACACACTGTGTATCGCAGGAGGATGGCGGTTCATCGCCCCATTGGTGCTATGCAACGTGCAAAGCCGCTTTCTCCAGTGTCCTGCTCTCGGAAGGGCAGAAACACTTCCAGGCTCAATTCCAGACCTGCAGATTGCTTGGAGAGCTCATCAGGCTGGCTCCCATAGAGAGTTTCCTGCCAAAACCAAAGGTACGGCCACGACAGAAGTCACACAGCAAAGTCCCTTATTCGTGCCATGGTCTTTGTGAGCCAAAAGCCAGCAGTGACATGTCCCACTGATGATGCTGAGGCCTCTGTCGGAATGCAGGGTGACCCCAGATGTACAGAGCAACACCATGAACACCAGCGGGCTCCCGCTAGTTTTTGTGTGCAGACATAAACCACTTTTCTGTCTAGAACTCCCAGAAACATTGTTTTTCAGCTAATTAAAATGGTAGCAGCTGTTAATCATCTGAAGATCTGTCAGTTCTACTAAAGGTAGGTGGTGGCTATTTATTTTCAGCATAGTTGTCTTAAAAAAACTGCAAACAGTCACCTGAAAAAAGGAAAGCTGGCCCTTTAAAGATTTCAAACATTTTCTTCTACAAAATGTTTGTTGATGGGACTGACTATTCCCTGGCTTCCCCTCCTCAGATCAAAGCCTCCGGCTCATGCTGGAAGGATGGTATTTCCAAAGAACCTCCCCCAGAAGAGACCTGCTCACCCAGCAAACAAGCACAGGCACTTCTTGGCTACACCACAACATCATTAAAGGCTGAAAACAGTGAAGGCCAAACCTTTGCTATCCAGCCATTTTTTATTTTAACTGCTTTATTCATTTGACCACTAAAAAATTCATTGCATCTAAAGTTTAATGAGAAATTAAATGGATGGATTGGCTGCTAAACAGCCTGTGTGCGGGTGTGAGCGCTGCCAGAGGGGCTGTGGGCTAATGAAATGTTTAATGCTGAGGACTGCAGCGAGCTTGGGCGCAGCAGATGCCGGGTTTGGTATATAAATAAACGCAATGATATGATCTCATGTTCTCTTGACACTTTCCTGAAACCCTCCTCCTCTCGCAAAAAGCTTCAAACTTCTCAGGAACTTCCTGAGTTGAAGGCTGATCTCATGCAACACCATCTCCTCGTCCTCCACCACCTGCAGAAGTGGTCAGCTCTGGTCAGGACTGGATTTTCCAGGCTGATCCTCATCCACAAACTCAGTCACTGGGTAACAGCTGATGTCTTGGTATTTGCTGAGAAAGTTCTGCCAGTCTCCAGGGAAATCCACTTTGGTGCCTCTCCGACAGTGCTCTCTTCAACTCTTCCGACCAAATCTGCACATATTTTGGTTACTTCAGGGTCAGAGCTCTGAACCTTGGCCATCAGGGACCCTGCCTTCCTGCATTTCTCAAAGGAAGAGAAGTTCAAACAGACTCAGAATCAAAACACGATGCAAGGAACCATGTGCAATTCAGCCCCAGGAATGGTCAAAACGAAGAAAAAATCTGAGGCGATTACACATTGACAGCTCCATATGAAGCCACAGGCACCAGGCATGGAACAGGTATCCCAGGAAGAGCTGCAGAACCAGCAGCCTGCATACAGCATCTCAAATGCATGATAACTCACATTTGGGATCAAATCAAACCAAGGCAACACCAGGCAATGGCAAAGAAGGTAGATGCCTGAAGTCACCTCACTTGCATACAGCTTGTCAGTGCACCCTTTAAAAATCTTCAGCATCCTGCCTGGCTCCATATGGATCACCTGTAAGAAGATACTGACAAGAAAACCTCTTTAGGGCAAAGTACTGCAAACTCAGCGACCCGCCCTGCTTTTTGCAGGAAGCTGGTTCTTTCCATGGGAGAGCAGCTGGCTGGACCCTGAGAGGTGTCCATGTGCTGCAGTTACCTCTTTGTGGACCGCTCAGTTCAGCGTTGCCTCCACTGTGATGTCCAGGGATGTTCAGTGCATCCACAATCCAGAGCGGCTAAGCACACGGCTCCTTGCAGTGGGCGTTATGTCAAGGTGCTGTTGTTCTCCCGGCTTTGGTACATGTCTCTCCATTTTGCAGCAGTGGGTGTAAGAGGAGTGTCGGGCTCAAAGAAGGCTGGTATATCAGATCTGACAATTCTAAGGAGGTGTAACTGGGGATCAGGGCTGTGACGGAGGCCAAGAGCGAGTCAGACATGCCAGCGTTCACCTTGTGCGTGCATCCTGCACAGCAGGTACGGCTGGGTAGTGCTTGTAAGAAAGAGCAGGGGTTTGCTGCTGCTTTCAGAAGGGAGGCTGCCCCTGGGAGTGTCACAGTGTTTGGATCTTTTCTACTACAATTCCTCAATCTTCTTGTAAAACTGGCTAGTAGGCTTGAAGTCAGAGGCAAATCCCACAGATTCCCAATGGCATCCTTTAGATCAGAATAAAACCAGCAGAGTTCGTCACTTGGAGAGGGAGAGATTGCACTTGTGACCTTCATCATTGCCTGATGACGTATAAGCCCGCTCTGCTTTTGATGGCAATCTCCTAAGAGGAGCAGAGAACTGGAGCAGGACCCCTCCCCACTCTCAGCCCAGAAGGTTTTTGAATCTTTCATTATGAGTTTTTCTCCTACTTGTTTGGAGACAGAACCACATATTCAGACAGAGACTGGTGACTGGGTGATCAAATGCCCCTACTTCACATCGCATTGTGCTCCCAAATGACATTTTCCCCTTGGTGGACACATGGGACAACAGTCTGGGCACAGAGAAGAGGCACTGGTGAGCAGGATCAGGCTCAGGTTATTCCTTCACATCCCACAGCATTATCAGAAGATGCCTTGGAGCCACAATTGCTCCATGTTTCTGAAATGCACAGAGAATGGACACAGCATACTCCAAATGGATGTCTGTCTCCTAAACGAGGTCTCAAAACACAAATGTGCACAGAAAGCATCACACAGCAGGGATGTCTCTTGAGGGCTGAAAATGAGACTGGCTCTCGGCCATACGACAGTTAATGTTTTTAACAATAACCTGGAAAAAGAGAGTAATATCACCCTTGCCAAAGTACACAGCCAGCATGCAGGCCAGAAGGGCTGGTTAAACACAGCAGAGGATATGTTAATCCCCAAAGCACTCTGGAGAATTTGGTAATAAGCCTGAGAAAATGGCCAAATGTGAAAGCACACCCCCAGGAATAAATAATTCAGAATGGATCTATTATGGGGGGTGTCATTCTTGGAGAGCCATGTGTTAGGAAGAAGTTGGGAGTAACTAAGCGGCAGGCAATTAGTTCAGAGTGATTTCCACATATCAAGCCAAAAAGGCAAATAACTATTACGAATTACCAAGTACAAGGAGTCTGTAGCTGTAACTTCAGCACTGCTGGCACCACTGCTAGAATAGCACGCCCCATGCAAGAAGTGCACTGATAAACTGGAGAAGGTGCAAGAGGGAATTGGGAGAAGGGGTTTGGACTCTGCTTCATTTATCACGGAGAAGGTCAAGAGTGACTTGATCATTATCTACAGTTGCCTGCTCAGGGAGCAGAAATCCGATAGCCCAGAGCTCTTCAAACCAGCGAAGATCTAACAAGATACAAAGCGATGCCACGCTGAAAGTAGCAATAGGGCACGGAGTCTTAACACGGAGATTTGGAACTCATTTACCAAGGATTGCGGGGGATTCACCAACACTACAATTTTTAAATTAAAGCGTTCTGCCTAAGAGATACTGGCTTGAAGCAAGAACCTGTTCAAGGATAACGATCGTCTGTGGTTTTTTTTTCTGGATATAAGACTAGAGAGCTGTTATGAATGGTAACTTTGCAGAGGGAGGCGAGCTGCAGCCTGCTAAAACAGGGGTGTCCCCCTCCACACTGGCTGTTTAACCTGGACTGTTTCTCACATCCCACTCTCCCCTGTGGCAGAGCCTATTCAGAAGGTTAAAGTGCTCTCTTCGTGCCCAGTACCATTTTCAAGTAGCCATGCCTAATCCCTGCAAAGTGGGAAATAATCTCATGTGTTTGAATAGGAATGGGTTGAGTGGGCAGCAATAGGCACATCGCCATGCCAAAAGCAGGGGACGGTGGGAGAGCACCATCCCAGCTGCAGGCACGCAGTTGTCCTCCTTCCTGGAAGCCCAAATTCTCCCACAAGGAACAGATGATGTTTCTTTCAACCTAACACACGGGCAGAAGAAACAGTTTCGGATGCTCCAAGAGTCAGGCACTCTCCCATGCACAGAGCCCCTTTGCTACCACAGCCACAGAAACACCTTGAAGTGGAGAGCCGTAACGCCTTAACCCTGCCAGGAGAAGAAAGATAACGTGGCATCCGTGAAGCAGACACTCTGCCTTTTTTTTTTAATGGAGGAAGCAGCGGCCCTCAGGCTGGCTGACAATCTCATTAAGCTCTGAAATCATCCACTTGCTTCCTCTGCTGTCAGGAAACAGAGAGAAATGTGGTGGGTATGTCCATTCAGCAGATATATCCCACCATATGGCCAGAGGAACGCTTACCCGCATGCACACACACGCGCAGAGCTAACTTTGGCTCCTGAACGGCAGCCCATGACCTTTCCGTGAAGATTTTCCACCATCCCCAGGTGGGCAGGGGCGATGAGTCAGTGCTGGGAGCAGCCGTGCAAAGAACATGTGATGCCCGCTCGCTCTCCAGCAGGCTTCGGGAGATTCCATCCTTAGAAATCAGAGAGACAGTGTCTTCTGAGAAAAACCAGCTCCTGAGGAAAGTGCAGAAGGAGAGGCCTGGCAAGCAAAGCCCCTTGTCAGAGAAGACACGGTAAGGATTTCCCACTGCTCCTGCTGATGTGCCGTCTCCAAACCTACACAAAGCTCTGCAGGGCAGAGATGTCCACAGCTCATTAACTCTCTCTGGATCGGAAAAGTCACATCAACCTTCACTATAGTCCTCCCCAACCCCAGCTTGTCTGCATGCTCTGGGTATTCAGGAAGCTCTCCTCCATGTCAAGAAGGCACATCATCCCCGCACCCTGTAAAAGCGTTTTCCTCCTGACTGGATGCAGTCTCCTCTGACTGCTTCGCTTCGTTCAGCCTCATCCCTTCACTGTTCTCCATGGCTTCTTGGTCCCTCTGACCCTGCAGCAGCACAATACGCAGGATCCCATGTTCTGCTGGCACTGGACTACTCCGGAGCTCATCCTTGCAACTTATCTCAGCCCACGTTACAGACACGGACAGAGCTGGCGTGGATTTGGGGTGTGCACAGCTGCCACCAATACAAAGCAGTGCAGGTGGTCACAAAGTTTGGTTGGGGCAAGACTGAAGGTCTCCTTCCAGTGTCTTTCCTTCTTTGTTCCTTTGATTGGAACTGCTCAGTAGAGGTTACTGTACACCATGGGTCACTGCTGTCAAGTGTGGGGAAAATATGGAAAATAAGGAGGTGACTGGTGACAGCCAACACGGCTTCACTAATGGCAAATCTTGCCTGAAAAATTTGGTGGCTTTCTGCAATGACATTGCAGTATTCGTGAATAAGGGAAGCACAAGTGGCCTCATCTACCTGGACCTGTGCAAATCATTTGACACTGTCTTGCACAACACCCTTGTCGCTAAATTGGAGAGATACGGATTTGATGGATCGACCACTCGGTGGACAAGGAATTGCTGACTGGATAGTCGTGCTCAAAGAGCTGCAGTCAACGGTTTGATGTCCAAGTGGAGACCAGTGATGAGTGGTGTTCCCCAGGGGTCAGTACTGGGACCAGCGCTGTTTAACATCTTTGTCACAACATGGACAGTGGGACTGAGTGCATCCTCAGCAAGTTTGCTGATGACATCAACTGGTGTGGTATGGTTGACACACCTGACGGATGGGACACCATCCAGAGGGACCTTGACAGGCCTGAGCCATGGGCCTGTGTGAATCTCATGAGGTTCAATAGGGCCAAGTGCAAGGTCCTGCGCATGGGCCAGGGCAATCCCAAGCACACAAAAACAGGCTGGGCAGAGAATGGATTGAGATCAGCCCTGAGGAGGACTTTGGAGTGTTGGTTGATGGGAAAGTCAACATGACCCAGCAGTGTGCGCTTGCAGCCCAGAAAGCCAACTGTATCTTGGGCTGCACCAAAAGCAGCACGACCCGCAGGTGGAGGGAGGTGATTCTCCCCTCTATGCTGCTCTGGTGAGACCCCACCTGCAATGCTGCATCCAGCTCTGGGGTCCCCAACATAAGAGGGACCTGTTGAAACAAGTCCAGAGGAGGCCCAGAGCTGAGCAGAGAAGCCTCCAGGAAGGCCTTATTGCAGCCTTTCAGTACCTAAATGGGACCTACAAGGAAGCTGGAGAGGGAATCCGTACAAGGCCATGTAGTGACAGGACAATGGGTAATGGCTTTAAACTGAAAGAGAGTAGATTTAGGTTAGACATAAGGAAGAAACTCTTCCCCATGAGGGTGCTGAGGCACTGGAACAGGTTGTCCGGAGAAGCTGTGGATGCTCCATCCCTGGGAGGGTTCAGGGCCACCTTGGACTGGGCTTGGAGCAAAGTGATCTGGTGAAAGGTGTCTCTGCCTATGACAGGGGGTTGGAATGAGGTGATCTTTAAGGTTCCTTCCAACCAAAAACATTATACGATTTTTTGATTCTATACACCATGAGACCACCCCCCCTAGGAAAGGAGCCACACTGGGGCCCAAAAACTACCTGAGCTCAGAGAAGATGAGCACTGTCTTTAAGACAGAAGCCAGACAACAGCAGGCTGTTTTAGATGTACTGTGGATTTCTTATTAGCAGGCAGATGCAGCTCTGAAATGCAGGGACTGGTAGTAAAGTCTTTACAGTTTTGTCTTTACCAGTCCAGTGAAATCTGTCCTAAGAGACCATTCAAGGGACCAGCAAAATCATTCCTTCTGTTAGAGACAGAGCAGGCAGGTAGCAGCAATTTGGAGGTATTTAGGGGCAGAACCTACAGACAGTGGGTTGCTTACAAAAGGTTTACTCCAGGTGCTATCTGTTCATGGCCTGCTAGTTTAGAGGAAGCCTAGGGACTGACACATTGCTATTAATTGCTTGTCAATTGCTCTGTTTCTGTCTTTCATCCATGCTAAGCCCAGCCGCTAGTGAGCCACCCTCAGCCACGTCTTCCAAAAGTCTCCTTCAGCTACTTCTCCCGTGGCCATCCCCGTATTTTCAACCACAGAGGGACCCGTGCTTTGCCTAGATGATGCTACACCACCCTCTCCTGCTCTCTTCCTTCACTGAAGTGCCTATGAGAGCCAGCTCATGAACACGATCTCCGCCAGAAGCGAAGTCATGAAATATCCTCGAAGCCGTGGCTCTTGTCACAATGCTGCAGCCCCTCTGCCCACCTCAGGCTTTCCCCTACCTGTCCCCCTTGCTGGTATCTCCCTCCAAAATTAGGCTGTGGATCAACAGTGACAGACACAGCCCATTCCTTTGTGTTTGGGCAGTGCTTAGCTGTGCCATGAGATGGTCCTACCATCGCAGCGACAGTCACCCCAGCAAGGATGAGCCATTGTTTGGGCTCACAGTGCCAGCTGGGGAGTGGTTTACAGCAGGGCTGCCCTTGGGCACTTTATTACACAGATTGTCTTTGCCATGGTCCAGAGCAAGCCATGAGTGCAAAGAGGGACTGTGCCATCCCAAAGTGACATCCAAGCACAGCAGCACCCAGCCTAGCCCCTGCCCCGAGGCTTGACCGAGCCCTGAGCAAAGCATCTACCCCATAGCATGGCCTGTGCAGAGCAAAGCACTGTGAGAAACCTTGTGGCCCTCTACAAGGCAGTGGGTGGCTAAAGCATGTCACCCAGCGTGGGGGAGATGCTGCCCCTGGGGATGTCGAGGTGTCACGTCTCCCAGGGCACAGACAGCATCCTACCCTGCAGCAGGTCACAGCCCGGCACCAAAGCTGGTCTGGTTCATGGTGGGTACATGGGTCCTGACCAGCTGCGAAGGGCACTGCACAGAGCCTCACCAGTTCCTGGGACACACGCTAATCCCTCGGTGCCTGCGGAAAGCCAGGCAGCACCTCCCCTGCCAGCAGCTGTGTTGTAGGTGTCTGCAGCACACGTGGGCGCTTGCTGAGAAAACGTTTCCCAAGCTGAGTGCCTCCGAGGGCGGACGAAGGGGCTCCAGGCTCCCAAGCACAGGTGTCCTCGAGTGCCCAAGGCAGAAAAAGCGTTCCCTGTCCCTAGGGTGGAGAAGGTTTCCCAAACGTCTGAAGGCATCTGCTATGGTGCCTGCAGAGCATCCCTGGGCTCCCGGGCACTTTGGCAGGTGGGAGATGGCCAAAGCCAGAGCAACGGGCTGCCGGGACCAGCCCTACCCAAGTCTTCCTGGCCCGTGATAGCACAAGTCTCCAGTGATGGGGCTGAGACACACAAGCTGCAATAAAAGCAAGAAGCCCAGAAGGACCCCAGCACTGATGTGGCAGGGGAAGGGAGAGATCAGTGTCCAGCAGGTCTTGGGCAGGGGTCACAAACAAGGCATTGTCTGGAGGGTGAGAGCCTGAGCTGGGACACACCAGAGCCCACCTGAGCCAGAAAAGTTGTAAAGGCGTGAAACCTGGCTTGCTGGATGAGGGTCCCCAGCAGCAACTGAAATCCAGCAGCTCCTGCCAGCTTGGATTCGCTTGGTTAAGTAATTAAATGTGTGTTGGTCCAGAGAGAAGATGCTGGTTTCCCAGCAGTTTCTCTCTCAAGAGGTCTGCAGCTGACAGAAGGGGTAGTGGGTTGTTTGCTCCCTCTTAATTCCCTTTCTAAGGGTTTCCACTTCACAGTCTGAGATCAAGGGGTACGTCTGGATGCCTCTGCCTACACCTCTGCTCCCTGAGGACAGCAGCCCTCACTTCAATGGCTGTGCTGCCTTCCACTCAGCATCTCCGATCTCGTGTTTAAATACAGCTGGCCATAAAAAAAAAAGGGAATGCTTCCCATAGAAGATTTGGTTTCCAGTCTCTTCATCCTCCCATGATACTATCAAAGTATCAGATTTTGGAAGACTAACCATTCCTTGGCTAATCAAAAATAAGGGGGAGTAAAGGAGAGTGTCACACAGGCACCGCAAAACAACTCCAAGCAAATAATAAGCTTAAATCAACTGTAATTTGGAATGACAGACTGTAAACCAGACAACAGAAACCAATGCAAGTGGGGTGGGAGGGGTAGGTAGTCCAAAATCAGTCAGCACTCCAGCAACATTTAATAAACTGCAGATTTGATGTGCCAGTTGGGGATATTATTACTGTACGGCCACACAAGAATGATGATCCACAATGTCAACACACTCATAAAAAAAAGGGTCTGTCGCTCAGTGGTACCCAGAAGAACTAATCGCTNACAGACTGTAAACCAGACAACAGAAACCAATGCAAGTGGGGTGGGAGGGGTAGGTAGTCCAAAATCAGTCAGCACTCCAGCAACATTTAATAAACTGCAGATTTGATGTGCCAGTTGGGGATATTATTACTGTACGGCCACACAAGAATGATGATCCACAATGTCAACACACTCACAAGAAAGGGTCTGTCGCTCAATGGTACCCAGAAGAACTAATCGCTTGCACGGGGGGGAGCAGGGCTCAGTCAGGGCGTCTCCAGAAGGAAATCACTCACCAAGGAGCAGGTGCACAAAAGGTGCTAAAGAGCCATAAACTGCCCTTATTGAAAGCTCTGGACCTCGTCAGGGTGTGTGCTGCCACTGAGGTGTACATATTCTTGAGAACAATTACCTTCAGTTTACTTTCCAATATTTCTTTTTTATATTATCATTTGAAATTAAACTCTGCATATTGCACCTCTGGTCTTAATCACAGCAGCAAATGAGGAGCTCATAATCCTGATGGATTTCCACCACAAACTCTTGATCTTTCCAGAGACATCACTCTCACCACATCTTCTCCCCCACCCTTCACATATAACGTATATTTCTGGTTCCCCACATTTATGACCTGGTATTTAGCTGCATTAAACCAGGGGCTGTTTTATCACCTCCAATTTACTAAGAGATATAAACAACACCACCTGATTACCCCACTCTTGTCATTATTTACTGCTTCAGCAGTCTCTCAGTGTCATCTTCAAACTTTATCAGTAACGATTTTCTGTTTTCTTCCAGATCATTGCTAAAGACACAGAAGAGCACCGAGTCCGGGGGAGATACCTGTGGGACCCAATTAGAAATGACTGCACTGACGGCTGATGTAGCACCAACAGTTATATCCTGAGATCTAGCAGTTAGCCAGTTTTTAAACCCAGGCTAATCATGCCATATCCATTTGTTAAGTAGTAATAGAAACAAAGACACAGCAAGGGTGCCCATATTAACTCCTGACAAACTCAGCACACCACTCAGCTCTATGAAACTTCATTTAATTGGCTAAAAAAACCCAAAAGTGACGCCAAGTATTTCACTTCCAATATGACCTTCGCAGGGCAGCGTGTTGGTGTCAGCTCCATTCACAAACCTGGAGAGGCCGGGTTTCTCTCTCATGTTAGTTTTCTGCTAAAGAGGATTCACGTCCTGGTGCCCAAGAAAAGTCAGGGACAAGGCAGGCAACAAGCAAGAAAAAATGCACCTTCAGCACCTGCTCAACTCCTGTTCCCAGTAAGCTGCTATACAGCTTTAGGGGCCCCTGGAAATAGATGTTCCATCTCTATAAGAAAGCTACTTCTCCATTACAAACAGAACACAGCCCTAGATCAACTATTTATTAAAACATGTTAGCTGGGAAAACAAGTGGGGGGGGAGGGGGTTAATTAAATTAAAGGCCTCTCTAAAGAGAAGGCAATTAGGATATTGATTGCAAGAAGTGCCAAGTTAATTGGGCATGTGACACATTGACATTTTTCACAATCAATAAACCTGCAACACCTTCAAAGAAATCTTGAGCACATCAGGGTCAAAAATGCAATAAATTTCTTGAGCTGATTATAGCTGTTGGCTTCTTTCATGTTTTCTCAATACAGAAAGCTGTCTGACAGGGCAGCTCTTTCCCCATGTGGCTTTAATAAAAGTCTTTGATGGAGCCAATGCAAGCTTTCCTTTTTTTTTTTTTTTCCCCTTTTTTTAAGGAGAAATCTTGTCAGCTTCAGTCAGCTTCATGTTTCCATTCCCTGCCGATCACCAGGAAGAAAGGGGCTGGCGGGGGCTGGGAAAATCCAATTAATAGAGGTAGCGGGGGAGTAACAGAGTACCCAGCAGTGATGCTCCAAGGACAGTCTGGTGCCTGGGGACTGCTGCGGATCGTGCCCAGCGTGACACTGGGTGCGCTGGAGAAGAGACTTGCTTCCACAAGGGATGGGAGAGACCCTTCCTCTCCTTCCTTTGTTTTATCTGCTGCGTAAAAGCGGCGCTGACGTTTGTCATAAGACTGCTCGAAATTGGCATCCATCCCCCTAAATCAGCCCAGCCCCTGCTGACTGCCCAGCTCCAGGGAGAGCATCCTCCCCAGCTCCCGTCTGCCCTCCCGTTCCTCGCAAGGACAACCTGCCATCCAGCACAGCCCCCACACAGCGGTGGGTCCCACTGGGGTGCCCAAGTGCTCCCCCCAGGACACAGGACAGGGTGTCTGAGGACGGGGGTAGGAGGAAGGATGCTCTTTCTGACAGAGAACAGCAGGGATGCTGCTGCAAAGGGCAGAGGGGAGGGATGAGAAAAGGACGATCTGGGCTGGCTGGTAAGTTCTGGCCCTGCTGTGGCGAGCGGGTGACTCTGTGTTTGTACAGGAGCTGGGCCGCAGCCTGTTGTCCTCTCCTGAGCCCCGCTCTCCTCCTTTTGCTTCTCCCTTCTTACGGTGTCCGGGTGCTGCATTATCTCAAGGTGCTTCAGGTGCTCATCTCTGAAAGCTGCCAGCCTGAGGGGGATAATCTGTCCTAGGATACGTGTCTACACTGACTAAACTGGACCTCTCCAATACCTGTGTCACAGCCTTTTCCATCATCGGTGCCTTGCGTGTGTACCAGTATCATTTTAAAAAACAATCTCCGATATCTTGAGACTTCATGCGAAAAGAACTGAAATAATGTTCAATGCCTTTCCTGTCCTGCGAGGGAAGGGGGTTGGACCTGGCGTGTCCCCCCAGGCAGGAGCTGGGGGCAGGTGTGAGTTTCAGCTTGCAGAGGCTCCAGTGGACTGAACTCAGGTCTTCCACCTCCCAGGTGAATGCCCTACACATGCTGCTCTTCTGTTGAAGGTGGCAGCTCTGGTCCCACCTTTTCCTCCTCAGGAGATGTGAGCCCTGCTCAGTTCTTTAATCCATAACCACCCTCCCCCAGAGCAAGCCACGGGCTGGGAATGGTCCAAGGGCCAGGCCCTGCATGGTGGTACCTGCATCTGCTCTTCCCTGAGCGCCCAACTAACTGATGAGTCCCAGAAGTCACCTATGCACAGTGTTATTCTGAACTAGTTCTTGGAAATGCACACCCAGGATAGACTAACTGAAAACTCAAGGTTTTGGCCCTTTAAATTATTTTGCTAAGGAGACTTGGGCACTTGTCCCACACTAACAGCATTATTTCCATGGATAAGCCCATTAGTAAGTGCCTGCAGCTTACATTTGTGATGCAGAAATGTTGTTGCCTATTGCAATGCTATATGACTTTCATCAAGAAATTATCATGCACTTGCAGAAACATCTGTGAGAGGGTGCCATAGCTGTGACCCAGCATGCAGCCTCACGACTATTAATTGTCTGTCGTTCATGTTCACGTTATGTAAGGCTACACTCAATAACTAACTTGTACAATGACAACTTGACAAGGCTCACAAAAGCCACGTCCTGCCAGTGCCTCCCAGCACACATGCTCTCATTAGCAGCATCACCCAGACCATCCCCTGTCATACAGTACCTGCACTCTGTTTTTCCAGGCTCGGTGTATTTTGCCCTGTACAGTGACACCCTCATGCTGGAGTTAATTAGCTATAATTATGACAAAACTTGCAGCCCTATCTTAGGAAAACTGGAGGAAAATAAGCTTGTTCCCAGGATACGCATGTTCAAGCTTAACAGGTGCTTTCCAAATCCTGAGAAAAGGGCAATGTCCTCCACACAGGAAGGTGAAGAAGCTGTTGAAGAGGCAGTGGGGCAACTTCATGTGGGATGTCTGAGACACCCGATGGGACAAAACAGGCACAAAACTGGCACTCAGGGCTCATGCATAAGGTTACTTTCAAACTGCTGTTAACTGACATAAAAAAGCTACAAGCAGTACTTACCATCAGCACATGAAGGAGTCCAAACCACAGATATGTGCAGGAAAAAAGATAGGTGCCTATGCAATGGAGTGTTAAAGAAAAACGCTATTCTAGAGACACATGCTGTACTCAGAATTCAGGAATGGCAATAGAAAATCTGCAAGTAGCGCCCAAAGAGCAGACATGGCCCAAGCCTCTTGTGGGATAATGCTGTTTGTTGTTTAATTGACCTGTTCCTGCTTCATAGAAAATGCCTCTGGTCCTTCCTTCTCACTTCAACCCATTGGTCAGGCACTCCTGGGAGATGTGTGCTCCAGGGTAAACTCTTTCATTTTGAAAACCACCTGAAAATGGGCCTTTTGTTTCTTGCACAGCGTTCAAAACAACAGAAAGTTGGATACTTACCACTCTGCCCATCATTTCTAATTGAATCATTACATTAATCTCAGGGCTGGGTAGAGTTCCTCAGGGGTCTCTCTTGATTCCAGCACTAGTCCATGTTTTCATTAATGACCTAGTTGATGGAAGAAATAGCAGGCCTTTTTAATTTCCTAGATAATGCAAAGTTCTGAGAGATCATGTGTGCACAGAAAGACAGGATTCAAATTCAAAGTCTCTCCATGAATTAGGGAAACAGGCTGAAAAAAAAAGCAGGAGGCATCTCCACAGGGAGAATGGAGACTGTCCAGCTGCTGTCAGAAAGGGGCTTGGAGGTGTCCCAGGGAGAAAATGAGTCAACAGGACAAAGCAGCACCAAAAACAAGGGCACATTTCATTCTAGTGGACATGCACAGGGGTACCACTTGTGAAATACCTCCTGCTCTTCACTGATAAGGTGTCAGCTGGAATATTTTTTTCTCTGTTTTGAGAAAGAAAAGGGTCAGTCGGAGGGTTTTCAAAAGAGAATAACAAGAATCATCATAGAACAGGGAAAACTGGTCCCAAAAAGCAAGACTAGAAGAGTTAGGCAAGAGAGAAACAAGACTAGGAAAAGACATAGAAATCCTTGTGAAGGAAGAGAAATCAAAATTTCTTCCCTGCCACAGATGGAACAAGAAGCCACCGGGTTAAATGGTGCCTTTTCAGATCAGACGTTAGGAAAATCCAGCTGTCTGTATGGTAAGGCATGGAGACAGAGTGTCTGGAAAAGTCAGAGAACCCGTATCGCTTGTGGGTTTTAAGATCACAATAGGAAAACGTCCGTTAGGAATGACCCAAGTGGAGCTGATCTTGCCCTGTGACAAGAGGAGGACAAGACCACCATTTAGTATTATTTCCAGCCCCATATTCTATGAAGAAACTGTCAGTTTGGGAGTTAGTGGTGAATTAGAGGAGAATTTGTAGTGGACTTATCCTGAGAGTATAACTTTTAGACTAAGATGGAATAGACCATAGAGTGTTACAAGCTTCGCAAATGAATGAACATATCCAACAGGTCAACGAAACCCTACAGAGCCCCACATACCCCATGGAGTCTGTGATATGGCATCTCCACACCTCCGTTTGGACTAGTTCAGAATGACTGCCTCTCTTCGGAGAGCAGAGCATGGTTTAGAGACAGCAAATAATGTCTTTTTTTTTACACCTCCTAGTAAAAACACTGTTTTCATTAAAATTTGTATTTGTAAACCAGATGTTTTCAGTGAAAACTATGTAAAAGTCAACCAGCTTTTCCAGAAATGCGTTATTGTCTTCACAATCCTGAAATTTTATAATGATGCACCATTTCTACATTTCCGTATTAGCCTTTGTGGTTTTTTACATTGCTTAATGGCATGGAGCATAGGATAATATGTACCTGTAGTTCACCTGGGGTTGAGTTTGTGGTCCTTGGAGACAGAAGTTTCAAAATAATTCTTATCAACTGCATGCTGTAATAACTATGAACGTTCATCTATAACTCTGCTTTTCTCCTGAAACTCATGCACGAAGAGCAATCCATCGCAGCCTTTCAGAAGGTGGTTGGAGTACAGGAGCTGAGCTCCATCACAGGATGCAAAGTTGGCATCAGTGTACTGCTGCAATGGATACTTGCCGCCTAACCCTACACTAATCAGTAATCCTGTGCTAATCAGTTCTAATCACCCAAAAGCTTCCAGTGAGATTTTTTTTCAGCTATGAAAAGCTCTGACTCAAAATCTGGAGTGTCTCAGAGGGACAGACTCGGCTTTAAGGAGACTGTGATTATCTCTTTGTTCAAGGCTGATGGAGTGTAACTGTAAGTGTAGGGTTTCTCCACCTCCTGCAATTGTTCACCACCAGCAGCAGCGGCACAAAGAGCATGAGAGGCTGTTCTTGCAGGTCCAGGGGAAGGGGTGAGGTCTGGGGGATGACACCCAGCAGAGGTCTGTGCTCCCTGGCAGAAAATATTAATGGTCCCTTCTGACAAGAGACAGACGCAGAGGTCTAGGCAGGAGCACAGGTCTGGGTCAGCTCCATGAGCCATCCCGCAGCTCTTCCCCAGGAATCATAGAATCATAAAATCATTTTGGTTGAAAGAGACCTTCAAGTTTATCAAGTCCAGCCATTAACCCAACGCTAGCACTAAACCATGCCCTTAAGAACCTCATCCACACATCTTTTAAATACCTCCAGAGATGGTGACTCCACCAGCCTGTTCCAATGCCCCACAGCCCTTTGGGGAACAAATTGTTCCCCAGATCCAACCTCAACCTCCCCTGGTGCAACTTGAGGCCGTTTCCTCTGCTCCTGGCACTTGTTCCTGGGGAGCAGAGCCCGACCCCCCTGGCTCCAAGCTCCTTTCAGGCAGTTCAGAGATCAGAAGGTCTCCCCTCAGCTCCTGTTCTCCAGCTGAACCCCCCAGCTCCCTCAGCCGCTCCCATCACACTTGTGCTCCAGCCCCTTCCCCAGCTCCGTTCCCTTCTCTCAACTCGCTCCAGCACCTCAAGGCCTTTCTTGGCGTGAGGGGCCCAAAACTGACCCCAGGATTCGAGGTTTGGCCTCCCCAGTGCCCAGCACAGGGGGACGGTCACTGCCCTGGGCCTGCTGGCCACACCAGTGCTGGTCCCAGCCAGGATGCTGTGGCCTCTTGGCCACCTGGGCACACACTGGCTCGTGTTCAACCACTATCACCAACACCCCCAGGGCCTTTTCCACCAGGCACTTCCCAGCCACTCTTCCCTGAGCCCGCAGCATTCATGGGGTTGTTGTGACCCAAGTGCAGGACCCAAAATGAGGAGTGAGCAAGACTGGCTCAGAGCAGGGGGTGATGATGACCGGGGGTAAACATGGGGTTCACCAGGATGGGGACATCAGAAGCACACGTCAGCAAGGGATGGGTCAAGAGCACAATCCTAACACCTGTGTGCACAGCACTCCTCATGTTTGCTGTGCACAGAGTGCTGTGCCATCTGGTGTGGCCAAGTGGGGAGAAGAGGGTCTGACTCAGCATCACCAGAGACGAAGAGGAGGCAGCTTTCTCAGTGATATACCATGAGAGGGACCCCGAGTGACAGTTTGTCTGGGGAGGAGGGGGTGGCTGCAGAGAGCACATACTCCCCTTCTCATATCTGTCTCATCCCTGGAAATGTGTCGTGTCTAATTTGTACGTAACACCAGGGATGATCTGGAACCTGTAAAGTTAAAAAAACAGATAAATGTTTGTATAATAAATTCCTCTTACATGATTTATAAAGTGTGGTGACAGGCTCGAGAATAATGCAGTGATCCAAAAAAAATCCTTTAAATAGCAGAGGTGACATTTCCCAAATGAGCACCATTTACATGTCAGGAGGAGAGTGTTTATTGCCTAAACTCTATGTTATGACGTCAGTCATCTGCTTAAATAGTGTGTCCCAGGTGGTACCTATCCAAAACTAGCGCAGTACCACTGTCATAAGGTCACAAGTAACCTTATATAACCAAAACTTCCTATGATATGATGCATATTGCACTGGAAAAGTCTCAGGTACAATGTGTGGGGCATTTCTTGAGGACAGATGTCCAATGAAGACTTCGGTCTTCCAAGCAGAGAGGAAAACAAGAGTGCTGCTATATTTTCTTAAAATAAAGAATGAGGCAAGACAGGAAAAGTGAGAGATTCCAGAGAACAGGGTCTGTGCTCTTTTTGCATAGAAAGGATGCAAATTACTCCCAGTCCGAACCCCTTTTGTGAGACGCTGTTTAGAGTGAGGGATGCTGCTTTGTGATCAGCCCTGGGGCATGAGTTAGCCACAAAGGCAAGCTGGGACTCATGTTCCTGCCTTTTTGTCGTTCAAATTTTGTAATTGAATGCCCAGTCATGCACTGTGTTGCATGCACTTCATTACCATTTTCCCTAATCTTGTCTAGGAGCAAGAAAAACAAGCAGCAAGTAGATTTGCTGGGCAATGGTCACTTCACCCCCAAGGAATGGATGTGCACATTACCCAGAGTTGGCTCAACCAAGCACATTGCAGGAGTTGAGCAAGGGCTGTGCTTCTTCCGGAGCATCATAGGAGACTGGTAAACTCTAGGTAGGAGGAGGTAGTTCCAGGGCAGACTGGGTGTCTTTGACACCAGGATGCCACAGGGATGAGTTATGACCCGGGTTTAACATTGTGTGACACAGGGACAGCCCAGGCGGTGCTGCCGGGCGCTCACTGCTCACACAGCACAGACCCACCGAGAGCAGGAGTCCCGTGGCTGGTCCTGGAGGTCTGCCAGGGACTGAAAAGGATAATGGCTCAAACACTGTGGCAAAAACAGCTCATCCAGCCACAGGAGACGGGACATTCAGTATAAGGTGAATTGTCACATAGCTCCGTCTTCTGAGGCATAGCATGGCACTAAGGGAAAAGCTGAGTCTCTTCAAGATGGCCCAAGACTTATCAATCTTTTGCAATCACCCACCCAGACTTTTCTATCTTCCGCAATAACACCTCCACAAAAGACCGAAAATCACACAAGCAGGCAACCCAGAGGGATATAAAGACCCACCTTGTGCAAGCACTGGCGGTGCCCACCCACCATCCTGAGGACCACTCTGCCCACCAGTCTCACCACATGAACTGAACAGGACACCGGAGGACGCCGCACATCGCTGGATCGGAGACTATGAACTCCATCACACATAAAGCGGAGCCNCCTTCTGTAAGTAATATAGTAACAAACTATGCCACAAACTTCTTATGTTTACCAATTGAACCTACAATAATGTAAATCCTTCCGCCAACAAATAATTTGCTAATTGGGCCAAGCTGCAAAATAAAAGCCTTTTGCTTATGGACCTTAGCTATTATGTACACTGTTTTCCAAGCAAGGGGACGCACGAACCTCAGTCACATCTCCCCCCACTCGTACCTCTGGGTGGGACATGACAAGGCCATTGCATGGACCACTTGCCATGCAGGGTTTCACCCATCCCTTCCATCAGACCCGATGCTGACATGCATCAGAAATGGCTTTGGCAGCCTTGATTTAAGGATTAGAGGTTTCAGCTTCCAGTGAGAGCTGCCTGCTGGCATGCCACCAGTAGGTCCTAGGCCCTAGACTGGACCATAAAATAAATCAGTAAGGGAATATTAACACGACAGAGATGCTACAAGCAACAGTGCACGTATTTGGTCAGAGTAGAGCTTTCCCTTTTATTGTTGATCACAGCTGTCAGGACGGTTCAAACCTTCACGAGTTATTTGCCTGTGCAACACAATAGATATTAAAATGCCCATTACGTATTTTCCTGAAGAAGCAATCTTGTACACATGGAGACAGTAGAAGGCAATCACAGCTCTATTGCACTTAGGAGAAGATATTACCAGAAGTGAAGAACTGTATGACTAAAATTTCATGCAGCTAAAATTGACTAATAGCTTTGAACTTTTTTTTTTTTTTTCCCTAATGCATGTTATTGCTCACTGTATTGCTTCTATTACTTGGGGGAAATTCCTGCTTCTATAAGTTGTTGGGTTGCATTTATTCCACAAATAGAGGAGGCACAGCTTATATGTTGTAGATACAAACCATGCAGGGACCATCCCTATGGACAATTAATCAAGCTGCATCTTGCTGGTTGAAGTTTTTCAGCAAAGACTGAAGCACAAGTGAAAAGGAGTGAAGTCCTCCTAGGGAATGCAGCAGAGAGAAAATAAAACATCCCTGTCTCCAGGCTGGCCTTGCCTCTTCAGAAGTCTTTACAGCTTCCCTCGAGGGATGCACATCATCAAGGAAATCTGCCTGGAAGGGAGAGAAGAGTTTTTCTGCTCACTGTACACTGCGTCTGAAACATGAGGATGGCTTAGGGAGACAGTGGGGCAGGAAAAAAGCTGCTGGTTGGTAATTTGTGAGTTATTTTGGACAGCAGAAGGGGGGATGTCCGTGGTGTTAACATGGAGAAGGGATGGCTCTGCGGTGAGAGCAGCCAGCTGCTTTGCTTCCTAGATCTTGAACTTGGATGCAGCAGGAACAATCCCTCCTCTCACCACGTCCCTCGGCAGAGGGCGAGGACAAGCTCGGATCCGTGCTGAAGAAGGCTTTATGACAGGGAGAACATGGTGTTTTTATAGGAAGTGGCCCAGGAGCATTCTTTGCACAGCAGGTCATTTCAGGTCTCCTGCTGCCAGCTGTCTCCTCACCTCCGCACTTGTGGTGCCATGTGCACAGGCCACAGCACGGCTGTGTCTCCTCTGGCTTGTCACAGCCCCACAGCAGAGCCCACAGGCCAGGTATGAAGACCGGCCTCGGTGTGCAAGTCCCTGCACAGCGCTGACTGCCCGGGGACTGTCCCAGTTGTACAAGAGCAGGAAAGCTGAGGAGCACTCACCCCCTACAGACCCCAACAACTCCTCCAGGCCTGCAGCCAGGTCTGCGTCCACCCGACCACGTACCTCAAATCGCCCCATGGCCTGGCTTGTACCACTTGTCCCGGAGCCCCAGCAGCCCCTCGCCAAGTGAAGGAGATGATGGCACTAGAGATGAGGCTGTTGCATGAAGCAGAAGTCCTGACCTCTCCTTCCTTTGTGCTGGGGCTTTGGGAAGGTCACTGTGACAGACGCATCTTTAGTGCATCGCGGTACAGCTGGTCTAGGGCAGACTGCAGACAGCTGCCAGGCTGAGGCTGGAGTTTGAAGGCTTCCCAGGGCAACACCAAAAGTATCAACAGCTGCTTTCAGCGATTGAAAAAACTATCCCAGGTTGTGACTGGTTTCTGGTGCCCTGAGGCTATAGCTGTAGAGGGCATGGATCTGGACACACCAACATCTCCTCTCCCTGTGGATTTGCTACCTTCCAGCCACAAAGGGCTCGACATCCCATCGACAGTCCCATCACATCTGCAGCAATACCTGCTCTTTAAGAAGTGTGCTGGAGAATAGGCACAGGTAAGGCGATACGAGGCCCACAGAAAGGTGCATGGTCTGGTTTCTGCTCCACCCCTGAGCTTCTGCACAGTCCCCAGTTTTCTGTCCTCAATCCTGGTGAGGCTGGGCTGAGCCAAGGTAAGTTCTCTGAAGCAATAAGGGCTCGTGCATCAGTGCGAGGGTTCCATCCAGCCTGATCTGACCTAATCTTACCTCCCTATGCACATTCTGACTGCACTTTTGATAACATAGACTGCTGCAGTGAGAAAGTTGGCTGCTTTGTAAATACTTCCCCTAATTCCTGCTCTTTCAGCACAGACCCGGCTTTTAGAGTTTATCCTTTTTCCAGCCACCTCTCTCCAAGGCCAAATAAGCGTTTCTTGTCCTTGAAAAGAGGCAAAATCTTTTACCACATGGTGGCATGGCAGTGTCCAGGACCAGCTTGCCATCTGGCTCTCTGCTCCATCTTCCCCTGACAGCTACTTGCCCTGCCTCTGAGACAGGACCAGTGCTCAGTGGCACTGTCCCCTGGGACCTGGCACACCGGAGGACACGAGGGAAGTGATGCAGCCTGGTTCTGGAGCCAGGGGGTGGACAGGGGTTACAAGAGCAGCACCCTCTGAACAGGTCTTGGGAGGTGGTAACTGTGTGCAATAGATGCTGAGCAGTTCTCTTTGTCTTTTGTGACTCTTGCCTTTTTTCTGTTTAAACAGAAGGAGCAGTGGGTAGGAACCACATGGGGTGGATGAGCTCTTGGTTTAGGATGCTCCCCGACTGCACATAGCAGAGCCGAGCAGAAGCGGAGAACATGGAGAGTCAACAGGTTGCTCAGCCATCTACAGTCATACTCCCCAGCTCCTGCGAGCTACCGTGACAGCAACGTTTGTGAGTCACAGTCCCCCTCCCAAAAGCTGTTACTGGCTGAGTTTTCACTGAGCTCAGAACCCAAACCGGACAAGACAGCACTGCGGTGGCACAGAGGGTGGGTGCTAGAGGAGAGAGGCTGCTTCTCACTGTGACAAGCCACAGCAGATGCCCCTTGCAGAGACGTTTCACCCATTCTTCAGGGGTTGTTTGGCTGACAGTGTTTGTTTGTTTAAAGGGGGTTATGTTTTGTTTTGTTTGGTTTGTAATTCAATATGTTAAAGCAGTCAGAGAAGTGAAAATTGCCGGTACCATCTGCTGGTAGCAGTCAGCAAAACGTGCTGTTAATGATTGATCTTCTCCTCCCCCTCTCCACACTGGAAGATATCCATGTATCTGACAGCCTGGAGACAATCCTGTGCTTGGGACATCACAGCTTTGCGGCACACAGGATAGGAAGAAGTGTCAGTTACCACAGATCTTCTTGGACCTGCACTTCACCTGAGAAATTTAAACCTCCCAGCACGATGCCAGTCCTATTTATGGAGGTTTTTGGCCACCCAGTCAGAAAGCAGGCACAAGGATGTGATCAGGCTGACCTGCAGCAGTGCCTGCTATGCTGAATGCTGCCCATGCTGTGAATGGACCCCCCCAAACACTGGGGAGCCCTCCTTTCCCAGGGGGAGCATGCGAATGATGGCCAGCTAGGCTGATCCTGCAACAGCATCCTCACCAGGACTGGGTCTAAAGGCCTTTTACAGCAGCACTGCTCCATGGACTCCCGGCTATGGAGCTGAGCACTCCATAGACAGGTCAGGGGAGACGCACAGGCAGCTTCCAATTGCCCCTGCAGACCACAGCAACTTCCACCTCTTCACCTGAGGCTCCATTTCTCCACAGCAGGCTGGGACATGTCTGTACACCCCCTGGCTTGGCCACCCCTTGCCTTCCCTCGCCCCCCAGCCCAGTGCAGCGCTCCCTAACCAGGCAGAGAACAACAGCATACAAAGCTGCTTCTTTGTAGTCCAATTAACCTCTGCCCTAAGCTCTTATCTCCATCCATTAGGATGGCCAAGCGATTTACCAGGGAGCCAGCAGGGACGCTAACAAAAGGCAACACGGAGGGTCAGCTGCTGAAGTGTCATCTCACTGCTGGCAGCCGCTGGAGATGTTCTGTAGAGCAAACAGCCCTCCTCACCCTGTCTGCAAACCTTCCTCCTGCAACACCCGGGATGAATGCATAACAGGACAGCTCTGCGCTCTGCTCCTGCTGAATTGATTGTTGCTGCTTCCCCCCTTTCCTTCCTCCCTTCCCCCAACGTGTACTTCCCTCGAAAAAATACATTTTTGCCATGTGTCGAGCAAAAAAAATACAGTGCAATTACACATTTTTATAGCATACCTTTCATAGCTTATCGCAAAGCTCTGCACATAAAAAAATGAATTGCATAAATTTTAAAGACATGTAATACATACACAGTTAAAATCATGCCGCAACAGCAATAGAAAACAGGTGTGTGCTTAAAGGGAGATTTAAACCAGGGACGTGAGTTGCACACAGGAGCCACGGGGGTGAAGCAACCAGGCAGAGAGGAGCTGCAAGCATATACTGATTACTGGGATGAGAAAGGGGCTGTAAATCTTGGCAGCAAAACAGACACCCAAGAGAAGAGAAGGAGGACAAGGGTAAGTACCTGGGAATTTGAACCCATGCAGGAATGATGCTGTGCAGAGACTGAGTCTCCAGAGACTGAACTGGACAGGGAAGAGCTCAGGTCTCAAAGCAGAATTTCCTGCTGAAACTTTACCCCGTAGGATGCAAGTTGAACTGGTGCCCTTGGGCACTTCTAAAACCCCAGGGACAGGTGTGTGCTGCTACATACACTGCCAGCCCTCAAACTGCTCAAAGATTTCTGGTCACCTGTATCTTGGCGTGATTGAATCTGAGTGGATTTGCAGGGCAGTAGATGGACCAATACTTGAACTTTTGCCCTAGGAAAGTCTTCAGGCCAGGTTACTGACACCTGTCAAAGAAGCATCTATCCAGTTCAGCGAGGCTCAGCACAGGGATGGAAAGATGAAGCTCACCTGCAGTTTAGCCCAGGTGTGCAGCGTGTCCGAGCAAACCTGCGCTCATGAACAGGCTTGTGCTGCACCCCAAGGCGCCCATGAGAAGCCCATGTCGACCCCTCACAACAACTGTGCTGGGAGGTGTGCTGCCTGNTCCCAAGGCACCCATGAGAAGCCCGTGTCGACCACTCACAATGACTGACCCCCTACCAGCTTGCAGCAGAGATGGGCCCAGGCTCTGTGCTGGGAGGTGTGCTGCCTGCCAAATCCTGTGGTGAACAGTGGATGGAGAAGTTGGCCTCAGTGTCCATCCACAAAGGAACCCAGTTCTATCAGCAACATGGACCGGTGGGATTTCCAGGCATTCAGAGCCAGTGCAAAGACTTGCTGGATGGAGAAGTGTGCATCCCTCTGCACACTCTGGCTTTGGCCATGAGCAGTTGTCAGAAAGGTACATCAGTTTGACCTGGGACATGTCCTGCCCAGCCCGAGGGTGCAGCATCCCCTTCATCAGGGAAAGGTGGGGAAGGTCTGGCAAAGTCAAGCCTTCCCCTCTCTGACTCCCAGGGTCCCAAATGAGTATTTCCTGCTACAGGCCAGCAGAGGGGCAAAATACAGAGGTACCTCGTTCCCCTTGAGCAGACCAGAAGCCTGGGTCATGGATAGACCAAAGGGAAAAGCCAGGTTGATCCATGGTGGAAAGATGGTCCCACTGCAGCAGCCTATCCCTTTCAAATATCGACACTTTCTTCCCATGTCTCAAAGCCCAGCTACCCTGGTGCTCACCAACCCTTCCACACAGCACAAGAAATGGTAATTACAATCCACCCTCTGTTCTTATCCAGGCCGGGATGATAACACAGGGACACCCAGAGGTATCCCATGAGCAGAAACACCATTGTCACCCCCAGCTCAGTCTGCCACCTGAGCTGAGCAGAAACTGAAGGCTGTGAGGACAGACACACCTCCAGAAACTATACCATACTCTAAAATGTAAACTTTCTCAGCCCTTCCCTCCACACCAGTGGGGTCCCCTAGCTGCTCCACATGCCTGCATATCCAGATGTCCTTGTCCCTGTGTGTGTCACCCCACCAGCACGGATAACCAGGGCCCTGGGACAGCCCCAGCCATGACCCACGTGGCACACAGGGATGCCTCATGAAAAGAGCTGGCCAGAAGACCCTGCAAAGGTGCCATTTGGAAATCAATCCAAAAAGCAGAGTGAATCCATGGAAAGATTTTGTGAGTCAAAAAGATGGAGAAATAAAGAACTGAAAAACAGTCAGTTTCCAAATAGGAACCCCAGGGGGTATTCTTCAAAAAGCTGCCTTTGAAACAATGGAGAGATGGAGATCTAAGATGCTCACACATTTTAAAATGTTTCTTTCCAGCATAGCTGTCCTCATAAGCCTGCATGATGAATTCCACCCTGGACCCAAAGTACGCCATTATTATGGGATTTTTGTAACCATTATCATTAATTTGTTAAAACCATTATGACACATGTTGGTTAAAAGCCAGCACTTTTCTAACGAAAGCTGTTTTGGCAGGAAGATCTTGACTGGCTTGTGCACCTTGGGAATCCCAGCCGTGAGGAAAGCCATTAAAATGAACGTGAGCATTAATGGGGATACTTGACAATTGTCACAACTTCTGCTGGATGGCCCCGTGCGTCCCGGCAGCCTGGTCCCTGCGAGTCCCTGCCGTGGCACGGCACTACACCAGCAGACACTCAATAATCCCATGTTTGCAGCACAGTCCCTGCATTTCTGACTCTATGGGTTAAGATCTGTCTGTGTTCCCAAACGCAGAGTGGCCCGAAGGAGGATTAAAGAGCTGATGATCTGCAGAGGAGCCCACCTGCTTGTGCTGATGGCAGAAGACAGTGGCTTGGAGCAGAGAGGAGGATTCCTTAAACCACTAACCTGCATCAGGAAATAACATGAAATGTTTGCAAAGCGAGAAAACTCAGCACGAATAAGTAGAAAGAGGGTGAGTGAGACATCCCCATGCCTTGCAGGTGGTCCCTCCACCAACCTGCTCTCAGCCCAACACCAACAGTCCCTGGATTCTTTTTGTGTCTCTTCCCAGCAGTGTCCCCAGCTCTGTGGAGCTGCAAGCTTTCTGCTGACCTCGCTCTTGCTCTCTTATCTCTGCTTCATCTCTGCCCCGTATCTCCCAGGCTCCCTGGAGCCTCTGCCCTCGCCTGTATGCAGAAGCTGGCACAGCCAAAAAGTCCCTTCTTGTTGGTACTTTGGAAAGGAATATGACATTCAGGGGAAGAGAACAGCAAACAGGCAGACAAAACCGACACCACCCGTCACGGAAATGTTTGCTCACTCTCAACAGCTTAGATAGGAAGATTTATTTCCTGGCTTTCCAAGTGGGGGCTTCAGTCAGTGCTATTTAAGCTTTTGGTGACAACCTCTAGAAATCAATCTATGCCCCTTTCCACCAGCCAGATGGGTCACAAACCGACTTGTCTCAGCCCTACCACCTCCCACGTCATTTGACTCATCTCCCCACCACCCCCTTCTCATCTCTGCCACCCCAGCATCACATGTGGTCTCCTCCTGACTTGCTCCCTGTCCCTCACCAACTATTGCAGCTCCTCTTCCTCTCCCTCCCCTTCTCTCCCCACTGATCCTTCCCCTGTGCTCCTGGCAGCTCCTCATGATCCTCTCAAGCCTCCACACTGGGACCTTCTCCTCCCTTTGCCCTCTCTCCAGCCATTTCAGCTATTTTGTCAGGGATATTTCACTCATCCAGCCTGCTCTGGTTGGCTCTGTCCTGCTGATGAGTCCCCACAGTGACAGGGCTGTCCCCACACTGTGGTGTGGGGCCCCAGGGGGCAGCCTACCTCCTGGCACAGGACAAACCCTGTGCAAATATTCAGAACACAGTGCATGTGCACATCTCTGTACACCCCCCTCAGTTCTCCTATCCCAATGTAAATAAGCTCTGCTGGGGCTTGGTGTTGAGGACAGGACACATTCCCAAAAGGTCTCACCTGGGACATGGCTGTTCAGGGACAAACCTGCACCCTTTCCCTGGAGAAGATGGACCAACAGGTCTCTGAGGGACAGCTTGGGATACATGACCTGCGATCTGTGACAGCAGGTGGCTCGTGGCCACAGGTCCCTGTGGATGCCTGCATTGGTTGCTCTTTGCAATCCAAAGCAGGACAATGTGCAAAGTGCACCGCAGGCAGCCTGGGCTGCAGCTGGGATTCTGGGAAGCTTTGAGGAGATATCAAGCACTGAAGGAGTTAATCTTTGCTATCAGCTTCACTCTGTAGCACTTTGCTGAATCTAACTAAAACCCACTCTGCTAGAGCCGCTGGAGATCCAGGCACTTTTTAAGACCGTTTTAAGCTTATGTTCTGATTTACTGCAGACTCAGCCTGTCCACCATGTCAAGATAGGAGGTGTACACTTCAAGACCCGCAGTAGTTACATGGCCAGCAGGAGAGCAAAGCAGCGTGGACAGCGAAGTCTCTGCCCCTCCTGCACTTTGCGGATAGAGGAAAAGCAGGGAAGGACGCATCTCTGCCCCGCAGTGCTCTGCAGTGAATTTACCAACACTTCAGTTTTCTAAAGCTCATTTCAAACAGGTTCCTTGATTATTTTAATCCAGTAATTGATTTATTCCTAAATCCCACTCAGGCCCCTAAGTGCTCTCAAAGTCATTGTCTGCAGTACACACTCCCTGAGCCAAGCCTGGCCTCGCAGTGCTCCCTGTTGGTGGCCTGGACCAACAGCAAAGCCCCCAAGAGCAGCAAAGTCTGCAGCATCCCTGATGCTCTGTGGTCCCACTGTTACAGAGCAGCACGAAGCCACGGCTTAGACATCTCTCAGGGATGAACTGCAAGACCCCAGGTTAAAATACAATGTATGGGAGAGCAACCTCAACTCAGACTCTGTGTTGGCCATGGTCCCACAGCATGGGGTGGGACTCCAGCCCACTCCCATGTGCACGGGGGCCCAAGCAAACTCCCACGGAGCTGCACTGATTCACCGAGCCCTCCGCTTCTGCTGTTCACGGTCTGGCTTTGATTTCATTCCCCCCATGAGAAATGTGGGGGTGGGCAGGGGGCCTACACTGCAAATGACAGATTGCTGTACGAGGACCTCCCAACTGTGCATTTCATTTTGCTGTCATGTTTCTGAAAGCTTTGAAATCTGTTTATTTCAGGGCAATCCCATCTGAGCGCACTGGCAACTGTCCTCAGGCAGGGTCCATCTCTGGTGGCAGGCACAGGTGAGTGAGCTCACATGAGCAGAGCCAGGACGGTAAGTGGGCTGTGACAGTGGGCACGTGTGTCACCTTGTCACTGTGCTCTCAGTGGGAGCGTGCAGCACCGAGGAGGCTCCGCAGTGGGTGAATTGCACCTGCTGATGCCACCTCATTGCCTTGCTAAATTCCTTCTGTCTCTTTCACCCACCAGCACTGCGCTTGGAATCATCAGCCCTTCAGTTACACAATGTTTAAAAAGAGAAAAAACAGACACAGAACATAAAAGCAAAGCGCTGTAACCACAGAATGTTATTCACACATTTCATAACCTTTGAATGCAGCCAGAAGTTGCAGCTCCACGAAAGCAGGAACTTCTCCGCACCACACCAGTGTGCACAGGCTTTGAACACCAGCGTGCACAAGCTTTGAACACCTTGGCACCAAACCTGCAAATCCACTTGCAAAAGCAGTTAATCACTCTGATGAAGACGGGTGCCACGGGAACACTTCACCAACCCACAAGGAAGTGCAAGTCTGTGCCAATGTCTGCATGGGGACATATGTGGAGGAGAAGCTCACGACCTCTTCCTCAGAAGCTACCTGGGAAAGGTTAACTCTGCATGGTGTTTGCAAATGGCTCCTGGTCCAGCGATGTCCTCATGGGCACTGGGGGACTTCTGCAGCAAATAGTGAGATATGAATAACTTCCCACACTTATGGAGATGGTTTCCATGCTTCATTTAGCACTCCCTGCCTGCAGCAGACATCTGACAGCTGCAGCTGGCCGTTTCCAAAACAGGATCCTGGCAATTTGGGGGAAAGATGGAAAGCTTAAAAAGCCAATTTTTCCTCCATTTTCTCATCCTGAGGTAAGGTTTGATGTTTAGCTCTGGGGTCTGGGGTCAGTCTCACCAGAACAAAGGCTGCAGACCTTCCCAGGAACTCTTTGTTCTGACCTGACACCTTGCACATGCGAAGGACACCAGCAGGAGTAGGACAGAGTCTGCTTAGAGATATTGTTCACCCAAACAAGATGTGAGGCACAATGTAACACCCTAACAAAAAATACAGACAGGAGAAGGTTATGTACATCTTCCTCCCAATTCATAAGCAAGACAAGGACTTGTGAAAACGATATCCCATGTTTTCAGTACATCTGTTCTCTTCACAATGCCTGTGGTAGTGGAGAGAGTTGCTCTGAGCATGGAGTGAGGCAGGTTCTGACTTCTCCTTGGTCCAGGCTTCCCACACTCATTTTGTCTAGCGTTTTGCTGACCTCTGGCTGTAAATCCCACCCCTTCACCTTGACTGTACAACTTAAAGAGGAAAGACATGTCTGGAAAGACCAGTCTCGCAGTCCGAGCAGCAGCAGTGCATCCTTATCCCAGGCAGTCAAAGCAGCACTGCTACTCTGTACTGATGTGCAGCACCATACACAGAAGGATGGTCTCCATACGGTTCACAGATTCATCTCTTCAGAAGCAGAGCATTACATTTAGTTGCTATCAGGTTGGTTTAAAGCATTTCAGGGTGCCATGGTTTTGTGGAGCAATCCTCCACTGAGATCCCGGATGGTGAGCAGGCACTAGCAATGCCGATCATTTTACAGAGTCCTTTGAGAGCTGCTCCACGTGGCGGCTGTGCTGCCATCCCAGCTCCCGTCTTGGTCAAGTGTCTGTCTTTGACTCCCCAGCCACTGCACTCTCCATGTAACACCAATGGCCAGCACGCCATACCTGGCCCACAACCCACTGCCTGGTGCCTCAGGAGGATGCTCTTTCAAACACTAGCTTATGACACATCAGCAAGCATGGTGTGTGAATTCTGAAGCCGCTTCTGTGTCTGTCTCCAATCTCCATCTATTAGCAGCATTCAACTGATTCCAGCTTCACAAAGGCATTCTGTCAGCTAGCAAGGTCAATACATCTTCTGTTCCAGGCAAGCAGCCTGGCCAATTATCTGTTATTATTGTTTAATTCTACCCTGGAAATCATTGCAGATTTGGAAATCTGTGTTTCTACTCCCCATAGCCTGTAGCTGGCCCTGAAAACAGTTGCAGTCCTGCAAGGTCCCAGCCCTGTCTCTGCCACGCTATGCAGCACATCCTGAATAAACTGCGCAAAATGAAGGGACCATTCCCCTTTCCAGCACAGAAGATGACATTGTTCTCACTTCACATATCCGTTTGGCGAAGCCTGATGATAAGCTAGTCTCTCAGGCTCCCATGGAAATCGGTGCTTCCAGAACAAGCTGAGTGTGCTCCAGCATGCCCACCTCCCTGCTTTGGCTTCCAGGGCACGTGGACAGATGGATGTTTCTAGATGGACAGAGCTACATTTGAACAACCAATCCCACCCAATACTTTGTTTGTGTGTCGAAAGCTCTGAAAAGACATCCAGGCAAGACTCACTTGAGGTTGAAGCACCAAGACTTTGTTGCTACCATGCATGCTGGATGCCTGAGTTTCCACTACCATCCCTGGAGGGCTGGTGTTTGCAGACAGGTGTCCAGCATCATGTCAAGTGCTCTGGGGGTCCTACTGGGCTTCCAGCTGTGTCCACAGAAGGATTTGGGTCTCCCACGGGTCTGCAGACAGCACGTGCGGGTGCCGTGCAGATGCCACAGATTCAAAGCTGGCACAAAATGTAAACTTGGATCTGCAGAGGATGTGGTGGGGCCTTGGATAACCACTGCACATCAAGATCCTGACAAAGTGACACCTACATTTAAGGTTTAATTTGAGAACTACATCCCACTGCTAGCATCCCACCTCAAGAGCCTGACCCACTGCAGGGACAAAGTCCTCCATGTGCTAAAAGGCAAATGGTGTCTCATCCACCCTCTGCAATAAACATAGACCCCCTCTCTGAGTGCCAACAGACTAGAGATTCCTCAACAAAACACCCGTGTTACTGTCACTTTAAAGCACAGGGGAGCAAGGATGTCTTTCATACATGTTTATTTTACAACCAAGACTTGCTAGAGTTTCAGCTCTGTGAGTAGCTTCTGGTAATCCTGCTGTGAAATGAGAGACCCTGCAGGCTGTGTAGGAAATCATTCACTTGTGAAGAAACACAGAACTCACCTGTTTTTTCCTTCAACCTAATTAAACTGTTTCATAGGTGATACTACATTCTCAGTGGGCTTCATCTTTTTATCTGCAGATGTGAAGATAAGTTTTGCTTTTACTCTGATGAGCACATCAGCTCTGCATTTACCCCAATTTGTTGCCCAAGCTGTAGGATTTGTTCCTTAACTGAGAATCGTTTGCTGCATGGGGCTATCGCATATATGAACACAGAGTCTTTGAGTGTTTCCCACGCTGTGCCTTTTTGCTTGACCGTTCATTTGATTTGCTGCACAGACCACATAATGTGGTTTTTGCTCTCCAGCACCTGTAGTGGCATGTCGCAGATACAGCAATTTCATGTGCATGCTTGGAAGTCAGCCCGACTCCGACAATAACTATTGTTTCGCCTTGCTCTGTGTACCCTGCAATAACAAATCCTTCAATTAATCAATTAAACTCTCTCTAAAATCATAGTGATTTTCTTATTCAATTGTTTCATTTCAGTTCGAGTCATCTTTAGCAGTGAAATGCATTGCAATCCTTCACAGGCGGGGAAAAGCAATTCTTTGCATTTTGGTAAATGGTATGTTCGAAGGTTCAGTACAAGTTATGAAACTGCTCAGTTAGCTTCAGATGTTATTTCCTTATGACACTCTGTAAAATACAGGTTTTCCTTGGTTACAGTTTTAGCTTTCTGTAGTGTAGCATGCTAGCACCCCAGTTCCCTCCTGAATGAGCAAAAGAGTTAGTTTTCTCCGGGCACTTTAATCCTCTCAATCCCAAATGGATCCCTGAATTTCACACTCACACACACACACACTTTATCTGTGGAGATGCAGGTGGGAAGAGTCGGAGCCTGAACAGGTTGGGGAAAGCTTCTCAAGGAGACCCAGCCTCCCTGGCCACCACCGAGCCCTTTGAAGACAGCTGATTGTCCTCAACATCCCTGAGTGGCTTCTGGGGCTGCTGCTCTCCATATCCACCCTCTGCAGGCCCTCCATCTCTCATAGTGTATCTGTGGACCTGCAGAGGCTCCAGCTGGCCCCATTGCCAGAAGACATGCCACAATCCTCAACGAGGCAGCATTCAATGTAGAGCTACCACGAGAAACTGTCATCCAGGGGGATGAATAGGGCTCCCTGGGGTCTCTTTTCGGCCATCCTACTCGGTGGCATCACTAGAGGTCTGGAAAGGAGCGGTGAAGGTGGACAGCAGAGCTATGACAAGCAGCAGGGCAATCTAGCCACCACAATGAGATGAGTTTGCTGAACAGCATGAGCTGAAATGCAGGATCACACAAGATCTGAGAACCCAAAGGTCCCGCTTCAAGGAGCCTGGAAGAGTTTTACCCTGAGATGCAGAGAAGTTCTTACTGGAAGCCTCTGGACATGATTTCCAGAACAAGGTTTCAGTTAGAAAACTCCTGACCAGACCACTGGAAGTATGGACAGGGCAGGCACAGCAGCAGTGGAGCTGTGGCCAGCAAACAGCCCTCTCTGCACTACAACCACAAACTCTGCTGCTGCAGGAACTGTATTTTCCTCTGTGAACTGCACCTTGTTGCACATGGCTCTGAGCTCCTGCTGGCCCTGCTCCGAGACAGCTTAGTGCCAGAAGCTTGGTGCTGTGTCCGAAACAGCCAGCAAAGGTGGATGTTAGTGCGGGTACAGAGAAACATAGCATGGTTACCTTCTTTTGAAAGCAGATGGGTCGGTGCTGTCTGAAATGCTGATCCATGTTGTCTGGAGATAATAATCTCAAGAAAAGTAGGTCTGGAAGTGGGAACACGGTGTGCCGCTCCAGAGGCAAGCTGAAGTGCTGGTCTGGACCACATGAGACTTGAGACTGCCCTGCCAGTCCCTGGGAAAACAGCTTTTTAATACCAAGAACATTGTAACCCGGGAGGCTCAGGCAGCTGTTTTACCAGACTGTGTTGTCTTTGCATTGACAGGGAAAATATGTCAGAGCAGTTGTCTGGGAGTTTGGGAAGGTGAACATGAAACCTTTTCTAAACAGAGAAGCAAAGCTACTGTCTGCTTGGACAACAAGGAAAGGGACAGACGGCTGCTTGATCCTGTGAATGGGGCAAGAGCGGGACCTGTGCAAAGCTCAGGGTGGGAGGGCGGCTGCTGTTACTGGTGGGATTCCATGTGGGGGTCCCAGAGCACGTCCCCAGCTCCATGGAATACCTGGTTGTGGGCACATGACAGGTTGTCAGCACAGAGGGGCAATCAGCTCTCAAATACCCTTCCGGTTTCTTGCTAAAACCCTGAGTCCTGGCATTACAAACCACCTCAGATGCCAAATTCTGTTAGTGAATGGGAAATAAAAATGGGAAACTCACCATGTCACACTCCAGTGTGAGATGCAAGTGGAGCAGCTTGGTTTAAATCTTAGTGTTTTAAGCCACTGCTTAAAACTGTCACTGTCACTCATAGCTGGAAGCCTGGTGCAGGGCAGCCAGGTTGCTAATTCAGCTCCTGAATGCTTCTCCATCACTTGCACCCACATCTGGTCAAGGCTGGGTACCCCCAAGTGTAGAAAGAGCACAGTGAATGATCTTGGAAAAGGTAAGACCCAAGGTAGAGCCAGGAGGTTTTCCCACAACATGGGGATGGGATCAAGTTGCCTTCATGATGGTAAATTTAGGATCATGGGTGTCACAAGGGCAGCCAGGACTGTGCCCCTGCACTGTCCCATGGACCCTGGCAGCATCTTTCTGCCTTTCCCTGTGGTCTTGAGCTCGTTCCTGACCCATCTGCTCTCTGCAGAGCCCCTGCCTCCACATCAGCTCAGCCTCTGCTTGGTCAGCAGCAAGTGCCTGGGGCATTCAAGGTATTCACTGGCTGGGTACAGATGCTGCTGCTGCCATTGAGGTTTCTGGTGTGACACGGGACCTCTGACATCAGGCTGGACCCCCAGCCTCAGTCTGGACCTGCTGCTTTTAATTACAGGGCAGAAGAGGAACAATGTGAAAATAGTTCCCACATGGGATGGTTTCCCTTATTTCCATAGATAAGGGTGAAAGTTATTCATCATGCCAGACCCCTGCTCCAGCCTAAGAGCCACAGTTGGAGGAGACTCTCCAGGCCTCCTGGGAGTGAGGAAAGGAGAGCGAACTGCTTTAACTGAGAGGCCTGGTGGAAGAGGTGCACAAGAACCAGCACATGAGGATGAAGCCGTTCTCAAGGGGGTTAGGAAGTAACTGAAGGCAGAGAAGGGATGGGGACAAGGCAAGAAGGGCTGCGGCTTTTTTTTGCTGCTTTTAATTACACGGTCATGTTTTATTCTCATTCAGGCTCTATGCAATGCATGGGTTGGGCTTGCTCTGGGGACTGTGTAACAAAGCGGTATCCTTCATTCCCTGGGAAGACCAGAAAAGCTTTGCTGAACAAAGTGAAGGATTGCATGAGAAGAAAGTGTGCCCTCATGGGCGCTCCTTCCTACCCTTGTGTTTCCTGCAGAATTTAGAGCTGTGCTTAATTATGCCTTTCTCATTTCCAGGGTCCCCAGTGGGAGATCCTTAGGGTCGGGTTTGCAGAAGTGCTGAGCACGCGTAACAGAAGCCAACAGGAGCTATACTTTGAACAGATGAAATGCAAAGAAATGCTAAGTCCACAGAAAATCAAGCGCCAGGTCCTGCTGTGTGGGATGGCATGAAAACGTCCAAACTCAGACTCTCTCTCACGCTGGTGCTCATCTTTCTGCCTCAGTTCTCAAGGGAGAAAGTGCACGGTCAGTCATTACATAGGTGTTTTGTGGAAATAAATTCGTTAGCACTTGAGAAGCATTTGTAGACTCTGATGAAAGCACCAGAGAAACACCCAAGAGGCAATGAATAATTGTGTAGTCAACAGAGGGTTTGGATGGTGTGCAGCAAATAAAGCCTGCAGCACACATTGAATGGAGAGGATTAAGAGAAATATTGAATGATTACCCAGGCATGGAATGAGTTAGGGATTCTGTGGAAAAACTAGTATATGATCATGTAATTAAAGCCTGCATTGTAATGATCCTGCTCAAGAGGGTGGAGCTGAGGGCAGCCTTAATTTTGGTGCTTCAAACATATGAAGCACTTGACTTTGAGTGTCTGTGTACTTTTAGAGTAGATTTTTAAATGTAATTCCACAAGTAAAGAGAAAGAAAACCTTAATGCTTAGGCCATAGGGAGCTGAATGACTCTGCTATCTTGCAGAGGTAAACACAATATCTAGCATTTACCCTTATTTAAGGAAGCAAAGCAGAGGAGGGAAGATATATCAGCAGTGATTTCCAGCTATGGAAAGCTGAGAGTTGCTGATGGCTCCTAAATTACCTTGAAAGAAATTGTTTAGCTTCCAGAGATGTTCAATGTTTAAGCATTTCTGTGGCCAGAAAACATGCACATCTATAAAGGAGAGTATTTCACTGCAAATGTGAAATTTGTCATGGCTTAACCGTATATTTGCAATTTTGTATGTGAAAAGAGCCGTATTCTCTGTGTACATTGTGAGTGTAAAAGCATGAAATTGCAGTGGGATGCACATTATTAGACACAAAAGCAAGGCTTATGTCTATTAGAGAAGGAGACAAGGGAGCATAGGTCCCAGAAATGAGGGAAGGAGATGGGTACACAGGGGTCAGGGGATCTGCAGAGCTGCAAAACGTTCCCAGTAAACAGGGAAAAAAGTCTGAAAGGCATGAACAATTCCGGAATTTGTGCTGAATTTGACAGGAAGTGGCCAAATTTTATTCAGTTTCTCATTTTGGAAATGCTAAAATATTTTGTTTGCATGACTTTACCTCTTTATTTTGAAAATAGTTCACATGGTGTCAAGAAAAAAGTTTCAGAGCTGAACTCCCCCGTATTATACAAGAAATTTGAATACATTAGCTAGAGTCGGACTGAGGTAGCACTGACACCAGAGACAGGAGCAGCCAGTGATGCTGCTACAGAGACTGCCATGCTCAAGGCACGGAGCCTCGAGTGACACCAGGGCTGGGCTGTCCTGTGCCCTCCCTGCTCCACTGCCCACAGGCTGAGGATGAGCTCCAGAACAAGGTGGTTTCTCTGCTCTCCGGGATCACTCAGAAATGAGACCCTAAGAGAGGAACGAAGGTGCAGAGAGAGCCTGTTTCCCTCCAGAACCATGAGCTGGAGGCGCTGGACCAGGCCCCACCCCAGCTGTGGTGGTGCTCGCTCATGGGGATGTGCAAAGATCAGGGGCACAGCAGCTGAGCCCATTGTGGCCAGAGCAGGCACAGGCTCCATCACCCTCCAGAAAGTCTGCAGCAACGTAGGCTCTCACGGGTTTTGTTCATTAAACCCACATTACCATTCTCTGAGGAGGCTGACCTTTATTCCTCAAACCAAATGTCAAAGATGTTCAGCCAGAAATGAGCCTCGCTGAGCTGCAGGGAGTTACCACTCCACGTGAGGCGGCAGGACAAGTGCTGGAGGACACAGACACCCATCTCTGTGCATCTGGCTCACTGTCCCCACATACATCACCCGCCAGCCACCACCAGCCGTGTGGTGGGTGGGCACAGTTATTGCTGAAGAGCTGAGAGGGTGACAGGGTGCCCTGGAAGATCCGGGCGCAGCCACGTGGTCCATCTGATCAACCCCCAAGCCTCTGTTTTATGCTCCTGGTGTTTTAATTTGAGCCCTGTTGCAGTGAGAACTGGGAGAGTCTTGGAAGAAGCCACGTCTCTGAAGATGTGCTGGGACAGGGGCTGTTTCAGCAGACCTGGGTAAGCAGCTGCAAGCTCACCCAGGAGGCACATTCACCACGTGTCCCCAGGCAGAAAAGGACATCCCTGACAGATCACATCTGTGCCCTGGTCCCTGCACAAACCTGGATGTCTTCCCTGCAAGAGCTGTCCCTCTGAAAACGTGACGTTCCCCTAGGCTTTTGGTTGAAAATGCCCACATTTTTATTTGTCTCACAGAAAGCCCAAAGTTTCCAAGCCCGAACAGATGCCTTCACAGACAGTGTCTGGAGTCACCAGCTTTATTTTATGTCGAACTGCTGTTTTGACAGGAAATTTCTGCCTGGCCTGAGCACCAAGACGACAGCTCTTTTTTGAGGTGGATTCTCTCCTTTCTGAGAACGGCAACACCACCACAGCCGGGATAGGGTGAGCGTAGCTGTGCTGTGGGAGACTCAACACGAGGCACAACTGGCACCTCCCCTCAGGCGGTTTGCTCTGCACCCCAGTGCACCCCCATGGACCTCTTGCTGGTTTTACTTTCTGCGGGCTCGTACCCCGGGCCTTGACCCCAGGCTGCATTCGGCACAAAGCAGAGCTCAGTCGCGCTGGCTTCCCCTGTAGTGAAACAAGTTTGAAAAGTCAGTGAAATGGAGGATTAATCCTTGGTCTTCCTGAAGTGGAAGGCATCACCCTGCGAGTCTTCTGGAGGCACTTTCCTGCCCCGTCACCTTTGTATCTGGGCTCTGCACACTCTCACTCGCAGCGGGCCAAGGCCGAGCTGCCACCCGGGGCAGAGATGCTGCTCTCCACAATTCTCCATGTGTTAGCGAGGTGAAAGCAAAGCCCAGCTGCTGTTCTTACACAGTCAGGTCCGGAAGATCATGGGATGATTAAGTGCCTTGTCTAATCCGGCAATACTCACTATATAGGAACCAGAGGGGAGAAAACAGCCCGGTTTCAAGCCCTACCTCCATCCGGCACCCCTGGTGCTGCTCCTCCCGGCGCTGCCTGCTGTGGGATGCCTCATTCCCTCGATCCGCACTGTTCTAATCACACTCCTTTTATGTAAGGTTTATATATTTACAGCCTTAACTGCAAGCTGAACAAAGTTTTTTCTATAGGAGTGTGCTTGTCAGTCCATCTGTCATAGTAACAATTCCCCATCTCCTGGCTGTCAGAGAGCCTCAATAAGCTGTGCACTTGCAGATTTATGTGTTGGTAATAACAAAGTAACATGGCGCAGACTGCAAAATGTAATTTCCCGCAGAAAAGTACAATGTGACCTGTTCCATCTCCCTACCTGTTGGTAATATTTACAGACTGGCTGTCACCCTCTTGTCCAGGTGGAAAGGGTCCAGTCCACATCACACAAAAGTCACTGATAGGTTCCCTCATATGTTGAAATTCGCACTGTGTCCTGCGAAAGCCCTTGCAGTTGGTCTCCTTATTCCTCCTTCAAACAGACGTGACACCAGTGCACACCAAGTGTTGGCCAACATCATCCTAGGCTGTACTAACAGGGTCATGTCCAGCAAATCATGGGAAGTGGTTATTGCCTGTATTCAGTGCTTCTTAGACCACAACTGACCCCTGTGTCCAGCACGAGGCCCCCTGTAATGGATACTGATGAACTGTAAGAAGTTCAGTAGAGGGTCACCAAGATGGTCATGAGGCTGGAGTACTTGCCCTAGTGAGAAGAGGGCATGGGAATGGGGATTGTTCAGCCTGGAGAAGGGAAGGCTCTTGGGGCATGTTCTAGGAGTTTTCCAGTGCCTTTGGTCGTCTGGAAGACAGATCCAGGCATTTCACAGTAGTGTGTGGTGGAGAAACAAGAGACAGTGAACACAGACTGAAACACAGGAGGCTCTGTCTTAATATGAGGAAAAACTTCTTTACTTTGAGGGTGCCAGAGCCTGGCCCAGGCTGCCCAGAGCCGGTGTGGAGTCTCCTTCTCTGAGACATTCAAACCCGCCTGGACACCTTCCTGTGCGATCTACTCTGGTGAACCTGCGCTAGCAGATGGGTTGGACTAGATAATCTCCAGAGGTCACTTCCAACCCCAACCATTCTGTGATTCTGTGACATCAATTGAAACAAGAGATGTGCAGAATAGATATAAGGAAAGTTTTCTCCCAATAAGGACAGTCACGTGAAGATATTTTGAGGTTTTAAATACCCAACTGGAGAACGTCCTCAGCAGCCTGGCCTGATTTCATTGCTGATGCTGGGAAGCAGCTGGACCACAGACCTCCTGAGGTTCCTTCCAAATCCAGTTAGTCTGTGATTCCCTTATTATAACTAGGGAGCACTGTTTTTTTGGGGTGACTGAGAGTGTCAGGCAGACCATCTCAGTCTGCTTAGCTGAATGGTGGGATCAACCTGTGGAAGTCAGGCATATGCCAAGGGTTTCTTCTCTTTCCACAGATCGAAAACAGATGGCTGCTACAAGCTGCTGCTTCCTTATGCATCCAGGGTGACTGTTGTACAGCAGTGAAAAAAACACATGGAAATATGACCAAGGCAACATATGTGATTCAGGTATGACAGTGAAAGTGCAGAGCTCAAGTAGTGGCTCTGCCAAAGGTACTAACCCAGTCCAGCCGCTGTTCTGCAGGGCAAGTCCAGCATCCAAAGGAAAATGGACTGCGAGCTCCTTGGAGGTGTACAGTGAAGACACCATCATACTGGTAACGGTGTTGTGCAGAATCAGTACAGCTCAGGATCTGGGGCCAAGTAAAGACTGAGGCATCACCAGCTAAGTAAATCATAGCCTAAGAAATAATAAATATGATTTCCGAGACATCCTCTGCGTACAATATATTCAAGGCTATTTTCCAGCATATGCACACAACATTACAGGGTTTGGCTGCAGAGGCTTGTGCTGGTAGTATGGGCAGAGCAGATGGGAGCAGCTTCACTCAACTGAACAGAAGACGTTGGTGAGCCAAGGGGCTCTGGAGACCCCCAAGGGGAGGCAGGACACCTCCAGGCACAGGCAATACTTTACTGAGATAATGGGTTAGGCCAGAGTGCCCCTCAGTCATGTTGAGTGCATGCTGTCCATTTCAAAGGCTGATAGGGTCGGGGACTAATTATTTCTTCTGTCTCTGTACATGTGTGTACACATGTGCACAGTGTCCCACGGGTGTGCTCGGCTGCACATGATGTGTGTGGTTATTGTCATTTCAAGGCTGTGCGGGCTCTGTGCACACAGGGCTGTGGGAGTCGTTTGAGAACTACTTGTCTTGTAACCATGGCTAAACACTCCGCAGCAAAAGAAGCAAAAGAAGCCCAGCTTCTTTCTTTCTTGCAGCCTTCAAGTGTAGCCGATCATATGAGAAGAGATTGATTCCAAAGGAAGATTATGGTTTGATAGGGAGCTGCTAGGTGGGAGTCACCTTTTTGAGCACATGTGAGAGAGCTCACAGCTGGGCGACTGCAAGAATGTGGTTGCAGCACTAAAAAACATCCTGCAGTTTCCTGCACTGTTACGGCTTCATGTAGAAATAACGTTTTTCCCCAGTTAGACATGCTGGTATGAGACCCAAATTCCAACAGTTCCAGTTCCCTGATGCCCAGACGTGACTGCTGGGGAAGGATGGGAAACAGGAAACAAGTACTGGGATGAACTGGGCTGAGAGGGCATCCCACACTGCAGACGTGCCCAGACGGTGCTTCACTGCCCCACGGGGACCCCTCGTTTGGGGTGGCTCGTGTGACTGCACACAGATCTGCAGCATGGCAGGGAAGCTCTGGCTTTGCTGACCAGAGTCCAGGGCTTCCCGGGCTGGCTCTGCTTTCTGCTTGCAAGCCCCTGTCATGTAGCAGGCCTTTCTGATTGATGACCAAGGCATTTTGGTTTTCTTCACAGAAAATGTGGCTGGGAGTTTGATCAGCTCACTGTGCATCGGGAAGACTCTTGGTCTTGTCACTGGTCTAAATTTTATCAGGCAGGATTTGCCGAACATGCACCCTTAGATTAAACCCTCCTTAGTGTCCTCAGCAGAGCTGAGGAGTTCTGGTTGCTCTCCAGTGCCAGAAGGAGAAACCAAAGGGCAGGTAGGGTGGGAGCTCTGCTCCAAAGCAGCTCAGCAGCAAGCCTTATCATACTTGGTTATGTAAAAACATAATATAGCAAAATATGGTTCCCCGCTGGCACCTTCCACCCCCTGATACTGTGGCACAAGTCTGATTAGAGCATTTTCATTCAAATGAGTTTGAAACAAAACTCAAGTTTGCGATGTCTCTTTTGAAGATAAATAGCGTTGTTGTGTTTTTCCATCTATGTGTCTGCCTGCTGAGAAAAATGTATGTTTCCTGTCAAAAGCCAAACATTGCACACTGAACATCTGTACATGGATACATTTCCACACTGCATCCTCAGGGCTGTGCTGGTTCCTTCCTCTCCCATCTAGAAAACTCCCCAATGACTTCGATCTCCCTCCTCCCTGTGAGAGGGAATATTTACATTTACATCTCAGTGGTCGTGTTAGACAAGGAGACTGGTGTTGAAAGAAGACTAAGAGCATGACGCAGGACAAGGGACAGCCATCTGTCCTCTCAGATTTTCATGGTGTAAATGGCTGAGGATCCGGACTCGTGTGACTAGAGCCCCAGAGTGCCCATTCACTTCCATTTCCAGACGAGACACGAGATCCCCACAGAGCAGAGCACAGATAGCGATGGGAGCACAACCCTGGGGATCCACTGCCAATGTCTGCACTGTCAGATTTCATGGGACAGGCAGTCCAGGAGAAAAAGAAAAGCAGAGGCTGAGCTAACACCGTGCATCAGGAACAACTGCAGCCTTGACTGCTGCTGATCCCCAAAAAGGCTCGAGCTGGAACAGGGTTAAGAGAAAGGGAGACATAATCACCTCAGCCGTTTGTCTGATTTCCCAATAGGTCCTGTAGATGCATGCTCAGTTTTAGAGCATTAGAGGAAACGGTAGTGGATGTGCATTCTTCAGATAAAGTCTGCCTTGATAAAGAAGTGAACAAATACCATTGTCTGAAGAATAAATCTCCACCTCACATGTTTTGCAAAATAAAATCTTTTCCTGTCCTTTGACCAACCAAATTTCTCCATCCCTTGCCATGCATGGCTCATCATTTTCTCTCAGCATCTTAAGCAAAACACCTGTGGGCAGAGGGGTGTGATTGTTCCCTGTGGCAAGACCTCTTGGAGCCAATGCTCGTAGGGCTGAGCTGAGACATCCAGGAGTGCACAGCCTTCCAGTGTGGATCTGTTACTGGTGGTTGGATCAATAGACCCTGGCTGTAACCACTTGCTTTTCCAGTAGGAAGATGGAGGTTGCCAAAGACCACAATTCTGAATCACTCAGCAGGTGAAACATGCCAAATGTGACAAGGGTAGTGGCATTAAATGCTTGGTAGGCCCAGCAGAGCTAAGAGGCAAGGTCCTAGCCCAGCTCAGGTCCACAGATCTGCAGGGTCACAGTCAGGAACCGCAGACTGCGGAAACAGTCACAAGAGGGCAGGAACTGGCCACCTCTCAAGACAAATTCTGAAGTTAAACTCTCAATTTAAAAAAAGTGCAGCTTAATTCTAGCCTGACTTTCTGTAACTCCTGCTTCACAACCCTGGACCTTTTTTCTGTCCAACTGGAGAGCCTTCTACTGTCAGAAATCCCATGCAGGTAGTTATGAGCCCCTACCAGGTCACTGCCTAATGCCCTCCTGGATAAACAAATCAAACTAAACCTGTTCAGGAGTTTTCTTTAAGGCACGTTTTCAGGAAACATTGCTTTTTAATAAATATGCTTTGCTGTGGGCGGTGACCCCTCAGAGAAAACTTGAGATGCTGATCACATATGGTCATTAAAAATCCCACTAGTTATCCTGCAAGGTCCAGGGTTGTTGGCCTCAAAATCTCACACCATCTCCACTGAGGGTGATCTCTTCCTTTTTATGTAGCTTTTCCCTGAATTTACATAGATGGATACATTCATTCCTGTTCTGCAGTGTCGATTCCTGGGAATCTTTACACTCCGAAACCCCACTGCTCATTGCCTCATGGATACTTGCTCAAGCAAGTAATCCGATGTGGGCAACGTCCCACCTGGGCCACGGCAGCTTTCTGTATCCATTACCTGCATCAGAGACCCAAGGGCAGCAGCGAGTGGGAGTCTGCTGGGCTGGAAATCCAAGGCTCCATCCAACCCTCTGACTAGGCACCTCATGACTCTCCTTCATTTTCATAGAATCATAGAGTAGAATCAAATCATTGAATCATTTCGGTTGGAAGAGACCCTCAGGATCACCGAGTCCAACCATAACCTAACCTAACTCTAGCACTAACCCATGTCCCTAAGAACCTTGACTAAATGCCTTTTAAACCCCTCCAGGGACGGTGACTCCACCACTGCCCTTGGCAGCCTGTTCCAGTGCTTGACAGCCCTTTCTGTGAATATTTTTTTCCTAATATCCAATCTAAACCTCCCCTGGCACAACTTGAGGCCATTTCCTCTTGTCGTGTCACTTGCTACTTGGGAGAAGAGACCAACACCCTCCATGCTCCAACCTCCTTTCAGGAACTCCTCCTTTCTGGAAGTGAGGAGCTATCCCCATCCCTCGCGTGGTGTGCAAACTCCGTGCAAGTGGGAAGGGAGTTACATTTCCATTCTTCTGTTGAGCATTTTGTTTGTCCAACAGGCCAACCTTCATCTTCCTCTTCTTCCTGCTCCTTCTTCCTGCTCAACCTCTCTTGGTGACAAAAGGTGTCACACAGAGAAGAGGACAGAAGGAACTACTCTGATGTGACCTCCTGACCCAAGAGCAGACTAACCGTCCAGCAATGTGACAGCCAATCAATGGGCCTGATTAATTAACTCCAAATAAATTAATCTGAGCACTGAGGCAGAGAGAAGGCCTCCTGGTGAAAGCAGCCCTCTGAAGCCTTGCAGGCAGGGGAAGGAAATCGATTCCCTGTCTGCCCCATTTATCACAGCTAAACAGAGTTTCACTGAATAACTGTGCTGGATGGATGAAATGTCACCTTGTCATTGGATGGCGAGGTGTGCGGGCCTGCGCTCACACTGCTGAAGGGTCCTGGAGCACCTCTCCCCTGTGTGGGTGATGAAGCGATATAGAAAAGTAAAGATGTAAAATATCACCCAGGAAAGAAACTTTGAGTAACGGTGCAGGAGAGCCTCTTTCCATGAGGCACTCCAGGAACCACCAGCAGTACCCTGAACGTGTCCATATCCACATGCAGACAGCCTGCTTCGCTGTCTGAGAGGACAGTTTGAAGATCCAGAAGCAGCCCAACTTTCTGAGAAGTTCTGGAAGACAGGACCTGTCAGAGATGCAGAGCACATTAGAGGTGCTTTGGCAGGGAATCATGTCTCTGCTGCAAATTCTCTGACGTGAGCAAGCACTGAGCAGGCAGAACATCTGAGTGCGATGAAAAGATGCCTGTGAATCTGACTTTGTTACCATTGCCATGTCCTGAGATGCCCAGGAGACCCTGCACATCCCGTGTGCCCTTGCTGTCTTTGGCATGAGGAGAGTGGCGTGACTTTTCTTGTGAATGGGACCACCCTATGCGTTGCATGTATGTCTAGCAGGCCTGGACACATGATGATCGGGTTCCCATCCAGCTTTGCACGCTGAGACGCAGGATTCAGGGCTCCTGGGAACTTGTGTCCTATTTACATTGTTCAGTTGTCTCCTCCTAGAGGTGAAAGGGAAGATCTCCAGGGGAAGACCATACCTTTCCACTTTAACCAAACAAGTTCGACAGGACACTTGTAGCAATTTTTGCCACTGCAATGATGGCACAGAAGGCGTTGGATCCCCTGAACTCATCCCTGTCTCCTCACTAGCAGGACCCCGCTTTTCAGCAGACAGCTGCAGGGCACAAAGCAGCAGGGACCTCCCTGACCTCTAAGCAGTTTGCTCTCCCTTGCAAGATGAAAATACATTTCCCCCTGCCATCATCGACCTTTCTTCCCTTATTCCAGCATTTCTGTCTTCTCCCTGCCCTTTCTTCTCCAATTCTCTGCTTGGCTTCCTTGCTCTCCTTCCTACTCCTCTCCAGGAGCCATCCTGCCTGCTTTTGACTCAGTGCCTCTTTTGTCATTCTCAGACTCCAGTGTCGCACAGCAGGGACCCAACAGACCCCTGGCAGCCTGCTTGGCCTCCCACACCTCTGAATTTGACTCACAGTCCTGGTTTGACCAGAAGATCTGGTCAACCATCTTTATCCACTCCTTTGTCCCTGACTGCGGTGCTGCACTCTCCTCTTTGAGCACCACCATCGTCGCTTAGTCCTATCCCTTCCCCTGACAGACTGTGACTCTGGGCTCATCAATACATTTAGTTTATGTGGCTTCAAGAAGCTGCTCTATTTTGGCTGAGCTGTCCAGGTATGTGCTCCATAGCTAGCACATGGTTAATCAGCCTCACAGAGCCCTCTTCTGTTCCTAGGAGACATTGACAAAATGCAACATGATCTTCCCTTTCCCATCACTTTCCTTCCTCCTTCTTCTGAGGTGCCTTCTTCCAGATTTGCCCTCTGCAAATTCTCTTCTACTCTATTGATTGCTCCCACAGCATTTCCTTTGGAAGATCTTTTACATTCCCTTTCCAGCTTTGTGTGAAGTTCCTCATGGCTCTAGTCCTGATTCCTCCTCTTCTGCCTCCACACCTTATGGTAATCACACACACAGTGGACTCACATACCCAGCTCTGAACAGCTTCCTTCTCGAGCAGAAGAAGTTTTATCTTGTGTCTTTAATGTCTCCTAATGGGCAACTAGGCATCACTCAAGCTGATTATCACCTTCAAACACATCTTAAAACTCTCTTTGCCGTAACACTTGCCTGGGTAGAGTGGAAAGCCCCAGGAGCTGCCAGTTTCTCCCAGTCCTCATATGGAGGAGGTCAAACTAGACAGCTCCTTTCCAGAGGGCTGGCATTCACAGAGATGTATCTCAATCTCCATATGCACACAGAGAGTTAATACGCCATGACTAATGCACTGTAAACTCGTAGCCTGGCACCTTGCATGCCAGCTTCCCCATGCAGATTTTTGATAAGATCTAATATTTTGTGATTGCAATGTCAAGTGCAGGCTTTAGTGTACAGCATAAGGTCTGAAACTGGTCTGGTGAATGCTGCAGCATCTGGGCTAAGAATGCGCATTTGTAAACAGCGAGATTTGATTTAGTCATTACAACAAAAACCTTTTAGTAATTCACTTTTTCTGTGCACTGGTGAATGGGTGGTAAATTTGCCAGACCCCTTCCGGCATGTTTTTGTTGTTAACATTCAAGGTATTTAACTACGTGTGCTGTGTCTTGGGTTGCTAGTTGAATTAATTTTGTTTTTTTTTTTACTTGCATAACTTGCACTTCTTAATCAGGATTGTCACAGATAGCAACCAAGGCATGACAGAGAGGGTTTGTGGTTGAATAATCATTCAAATTAAACTGCTTTGTAAATATCAAGATGTTTTAAAAAAATATGTTTGAATACCCAAATTCTTGTGTAGACTGTCAAACACCTATGAACAGGAGCGAACCACATTTAGGGCTTTGTCTTATAAATTTATTCAGGAACAATTATTTTTCCTGTTTCATGTAAATCCAGCATGCCTGACTGCTTACAGAGAAAAACTGTGAAGGACTCATGAAGATGGGCTCATCAGAAGTTCCCTTTCAAACAGAATAAATATCCGGGCAAGCCCTTACCCATTACTCACTCAGCTTTCCACACTCCATCAGAAGGAAGGGCACAGAAAAGTCTTCAATAAGCCATCTACGGGAGCTGGAGGTCCCTTGGATTCAAATCCCAGAGACCGGAGACCGAATGCTGCTTGTTCAGTGCTTTTGATTTGTTACACCACCTTCCTCACATTTTCATTGTCTCTTATTTCAACCTTTAGCAAGACAAAATATCTTCATGACACACTCGGTTACCCTTTATTCAGCATCAAGGATCACAAATGCTGGTTGCCAGTCCAATGAATACAAAACAGAAGCGATGCCAATGACTTCGGTGCTGTCATCTGAGAGAAAGCAGAAGCACCAGTCACACATTTACAGCCTGGCCGTGCTGGCCGGTCCACGCCGTGTTTGTGAGCTGATGGTGTGAGTGTGCCGATCCCTGGATAAGCCGGTCGCTCACTGTGTGCACAGCTGCAGAACGAGAGGTCACACCAGAGTGAGCAGATTACGGGGACATGCCATCCAGGCAGTGCAATAACTGATATTACACACTTCAGTAAAAATTGCTCCTTTAGTTCTCAAACAACAGGCTGGAAAACATAAAAATAGTTCAGATTCTGGGGGAGGCTAGTGTCTCTGTGGATTTAATAGGGCTCCAGACACTCTTGCTTCATTAAAGTGTCTCAGAGTGTATATTAAGGGTCCATGAAGTGTTTTCTGGTCCCTGGGTACCTGCTCTAGAAATAATTTTTGGCCAGCTATCTCCATGTCTCATTAGCATCACATCAATCTAAATATACTGGGTTGTTCATCTGCAGAGTCTGCACACCATAAACAGACACTTGATGACCGAAAACAAGACCCTCCTGCTTTGACCTAATCAAATATGATGATTTCACTACTTATTTTGCTGTTAAACGAAGTGGCAACACATGTAGATCAAATGAGCCGCCATCTAGAAGCCCAGCATCACCACTAATGGTCTCAGGGAACATCTGCTCGAAGGACACTCAACCTTCAGGAGAGGCCGTTTCGAGCTCCGTGTTGCATTCACGCACGATCGCATTTACCAGGCTCAGAGATGGAGGTGGGACATGCAGGCAGGTTTCCAAAGGCCCCTCATCTCAGATCTGTTCAGCTCTTCCTGACACCTCGTCCACAGGCTGAATGCTCCTGGGTCCTGAGAAGCACAATTCAAGCTCTCCAAGCCAAGGTGGCACACTGCGGGCCTGAGAACCACCAAAAGTGTCTATTTCTCCTTGAAGTTTTTAGGTGCTTAATACGTGACTGAGCCATCTGACCTGTCTGAGATGTGCGTGGGGATCCACTTTGAGCATTTTGATGCAGAAACAAAGGCAATTCCCAAGAAGAAGTTAATCTCAGCCAGAAATGTGTGTTGTGAATAGGGAATGGCTCAACTCAAGCCTGTGGTTCATGAGAAATTTAAGAATGAAATATAACTTTTCCAGGTGCTTTTTGACTTCCATCTCCTTCATATCCATGTGTGCATGAAGCATTTGAAAATAAATATCACAGTAACTTTATTTTTCCAGCTTTTGGAGGAAAGGTTTGATTAGTTTATAATTTTATGCACATGACTGCCTCTTTGCTCCTGCACTTCCCCACAGATCCATACATGTTTGTGTTTGCACACAGAAATATATTGAGGGTAAATACAGATAAGAAATGAAGTTTGCAGTTGGTTTTGAAGAGGGCCAGGCCTGTACCCACGCTTCTCCACTGGGGTGGGGATGCACACAGCCTGTGGCCAGACCCTCTGATCTCTCTCTCGCTGCATAATCACAGCAGACATAGCGACTGTCATCCTCCTCCCACTGTGGATTGTAATGTTTGCTTTTCTTTTTCTTACAGTGCCCCACAGAGGCAATTAAACAGAGCGGGGAATTAAGCAGGGTTCACAACATGTCTGCGTTTCCATGAGGGCGTTCTTAATGATGGTTTTGTGGCTGAGCTCCTCTTGGGTCTGGGCTCGTCGCTGCCTTTGGTGGAGACTCCTCCACACGTCCTTGGCAAGGCACAGCCTTGCCCCATCCTCTCGGTCAGCGGGACCAACACTAACTACTGTCACTCTGTCACATTTTCTCCCAGAGACTTTGCAAGCCTCCGGGCTGTGGTTACCTACAGACCAGTGTTAGAGAGAGAGACTGAATGGAAATTTGTGAGTTACTGTCAGGGGCAAGACAGTGGCTTCAGGGTCAGGAGAGCTTGCAGCCTGCATGCAAGGGCAGGTTGGGCTGAAATATTTGGCAGGTATCTACTTGAAGCAGAAGTTAGAAGGTTGCCCATTCTTGCCTGGTTTTCTTCAGCAGTGCTGCTGCTTGCTGGGCTCAGGGCCCGAGGCTGGGCAGACCAGCTGGCTCCCTCAGCCTGTCCCTTGGTGGCCACCCCCTCACTGTGCCCCTTGGTGTACCTCAAGCACAGCACTTACTTCAGGACAAGCCTTGAGAGGTTGGTGGACAACAGCCACACCAGCGGGCACGAGCTCCAACGGTCCCGACAGCAAGTGCTCCTGCAGCATCTCCCTCCTTCCCCGAGCCACCGCGTTCCAGGCCAGACAAGCATTTCTTGTTGCCTCCTGGCGAGCCCCAACAGACACGCTGATGAGCCCAAACACACCATTTCCAGTCATTTTTACTAGAACCTGTGCTAAATATTCCAATCCGCTTCAATTGAGACTAATGGACCTGTAAGTGCAGGTCTGTTAGCAATATGTCACAGTATGCCTGCCATATGTTCCATATTGCCGTCCTGAGGGGCTTCTTCTCGCCTACTTATCACAGCTCTGACTGGACACACTTTGCTGAAACCACCAGCCTTTGTCTGGAGAGATGAGATGCAAGTTGAGAGACAGACAAGCTATGGGGTTGGTAGTTGTATTTCCAGCCAGATTTTGGGTTCTGGAAAGGAGCAGTGATGGTGCGCAGGTAGCAAGGTGTCCCAGCTTGCCTTTCTCAGCATGTGCAGGACAAAGACAGTCATTGGGATGAGGGGATCAGAGACAATTTTTTGGTTCTGTGGACTCGAAATTCTCAGAATAATTTTTTCTCCACAGAAAAAATAACTAAGCTTCTCCAGAATGCTTCATTCTTACTAAATCTTTTGGCCCAAATCTGAACATGCTTGGCCCAGCATTTTTTTGGATGGAAATGTTTACTGCTGGGGTGGGGGCTCCTAAACATCAGCCTCCCTCATCTCAGGCTGCCCCTTTCCCTGCGCTGGTGAGATACGGAGATCCAACACAGCCCACCCGCTGTGGCTATGGACAACTGCAAGGTTGAACCTCTGCAGCAATCAGTGCCCTAGAGCAGCCACCTTGCTTCAGAAGCTGAGTATCTCCAAGTGATCTTTCAGGCTCCCAGACTCTCTCTTTTCCTCTCTCTTCCCCGGCTGTCCTTTGCCTTTACATTTTTGCAGTTGCTATTTTCTTTACTGTAAGCAGCCAGTTGCTCCTCGCCCCTGTTGATCTCAGCGGCCTTGACTGCTCGTCTCCAAATTCCTCGGACCACCATGTACACAGAGCCAGACGCAGCCCACGAGGCTGCTGCACCCACATCTGAACTCTGCCTGATGCAGCTGCAATGAACCCATCATAACAAACAAGGACTGTTTTCACTCCTTTCCTGTGATAGTTCCAGCTCTAGCAGCCTGATAGAGAAGCATCTCAGCTGAGAGACAGAAGAGTTGTCCCCATGGTACAACAGCATCACTTCCCTGATGTAATCTGGTACGTGCTGGAGACGGACAACCACCCCAAGGGCATGTGGGAACAGAGAAAGCGAAGATTTCAGTCTGTTGGCAGGAAAATGAAGGTGTCAATGGGCAGTCCTGGAACTGGCGATTTTGCATTTTGATTGATGTGTTCTTGTTAAAAATTTAGGCATCAAAGCAAAAAGAGAATGGTACCATTCTAGTAATAAGTCAAAATCTGGACGAGCTGCGTGCCTCAGTGTGCCCCAAGCAAGCGTCCTTCTTCATTCAAGGCAGGGCTGCAGCCTGCAATAAAAAATCACAGCTCAGAAAGGAAAGTGGAAGAGACAATTTGTTCCAGAAGTGTGCAGTCTGGACTGTCAGTCCAGGCATCCCTCCTCTGCAGCAGGTTTGAAGATAGTGGGCCTCCAAAGCAACAGACCCACCTCTCTGCAGAGCTCTTTCACACTTCATTTCACTCAAGCAAGATGTTCTACTCTTTGAATGCCACCAGATAGCTCATTCCTCGAAAGATGCTAATTACTGCTGATTGGTTTATTAGCTTGCTGCCAAAAATCCACACTTTTCCTAGGAAAGGCAATGCCAGCCAGATGCTTCTTGATCTGAGACCTGCAGAGATTAACTCTTCATGCTCTGCAATATGTGAAGACTGATTAGAGACAAGACTGGTTCTTTGGCATCACAGGTGGAAGTTTATACCCACAAATCATCAGCACCTAAATTTAAGGTATCAAAGACAACTCTGATGTCTGCCCTGAAGAGTAATTGTTCATCTCTACCTTGTTTGTTCATTTTTTTCTTCTAGGATGTGTACATCCAAAATTGAGTGCATGGGAGCACCGGCATGACCAGTGTTGGTGTCTGATAACTGGTGGTTCCCAGGTCATCCTATCTCCAGACCTTCACCGCTGCTCCTTCCTCCAGGCCAAGGGAACCCCTGGATGCCCTGGACCATGAATAAATCTGGCAGGAGCCCTGTCCTGACCGTTCTCCACTCTTAACAACTATATTCCCGCTCCCCATGCCTTCCTTGCCTGCTTCACTCTTTCCTTCTCAAAGACAGCAGATACCCCTCTCCTCAGGTTCTGTCTCTGCTCACTTTCTCTGCACATCCCAGCTTCCTCTCAGTCATGCATCCCGTTCATCAAACTCCTTTCGGTCCACCAGCTTACTGCCACATGGAGTCACTGGTTTGGGGTTTTGTGCTCTTCCAGCCTAACCTCTGTGTCTCAGCCCCACCAGCCAGATCACTGCTTTCCAGGCTGAGAGATGAGACAGGGAAACGGTGGGTAGAAGTGCTTGGATTTCCTGGGGAATACAGTGACTAAGAGCGTAGCATGTCCAGCAGCAGCTCCTGTCCTGCCTACCCAGCCAGTCAAAGCCAGCTGAAAACCTATAGCAGGTGCTCTTGCTTCATTCAGGACACTTCAAGGGCTTGTTCCCGGAGTCCTGAACCTCCACGGTGCCTCCTCTGAGGTGTTCAGCAGTTTGGAGTCCTGCAGAAGCACCACAGACGCAGTGTGGGACCAAGGTGGACTGGCTGCGACACCACCACCCTTCCCAAAGACCAGCATTCCTCTTTATCCAGCTTGCTCCATTGTGTCTCCTTATTCTGGTTGAACAGCGGGAATCCTGTTTCCAAGCAGGGAAAAGATGCTCTCAGGAGCATTCAGATGGTGTCAGTTGTTTTCCACTGCTTAAGCCAATGTCCCTTGGGTTTTCAGGGGGACACCCCAGAGACCAAACTCACCTACCACCTGGAAAACCTTGATAAGCATAGGGATTTTTGACACATCAAAGCCTTGTGCTGACACAGGGTGACCAACCACCATGAGACCAATGTCTTCCATTGCCTGAGGTTTCCCAAGAACTCAACCCCTGCAGGTGGTAGTGCCGTGGCTTTGAATCTTATGCTTTTGCTTCTATTTTTTGGTAGCAACATATCACCTCCCCTTGCTCTCTGTACAGTTCAAAGCACCTCTGCCTTCAAACTGATAGCGCGTTGTTTGCCCATTCTGGATCATCTGCATCCTCATAGCCACAATACCGCCGATTAACTTGCTTTCCAGCATGACGCCAGCTCCTTCCACGCTTTCCAAGACGCAGTCCCCCACTGTGTAATTGCAACCTGCATTCTTTGTTTCTAGACAGTGACCTTGCATCCAGCTGTATTATACTGCATCTTGTTTGATTGCATTTGCCGTGCCAGGCAAGGCAGATTGATTGTGAACTATTTACTTCAGCTATTCACTCTTCATTATTCACAGTATGAGATTCATCCCATAAACGAGGGAACTGGCTAGAATTGCTCTTTATTGGTTTTGTTCCCTGATCATGTTCCGAGGCTTTTATAAACAGGAGGAGGGAAATTACAGGTATTTCGAAATAGCCACACAAACATATCCTGCATCAATTTATTTTAGTGAAGACATGCTTTCTGGAGCTGATTCAAAAATTAGACTGGAAAAAAAACCTTGTGATCTCCCTTTCTCTTTTCTCCCCCTCTCCGTAGTTGATGATAATTTCTTAATGAAAACAAATTCCTACATCTGAAAAATCTCCAGCCACACTAATGCACATTTGGGTATTTTAAAGGTCTTTCTGTTTATGAAGAAAAAAAATCACTTTTGAGTGAAAAGCAGATCCAGAGCACTCTGGTCCCATTTGGAGGTGTCACTGCCCCTTCCTTTCCATCTGCCAGCACAGTGGTAACGACTGAGCCGTGTCAAGTCTTCCAGCTCCTTCTGTTTCTGTCATCTACACTAGCTTCACATTTCTTGGCTTGGTCTTACATAACAGGGAATTTCCAAATGTTTTCCTATTCAAGAATAAGATACATTGGGGACTGATTCACATCCAAGAGCAAATATGAGGAGGTACATTCAGCCCTCAGCTGGCCAAGGACTGCAAATGATTGGGCTATTTGAGTAATTTCTAGGAAAGGAGCTGGGAGGGTAGAGTTCAATCAGTAGCAGTCACAAACCCATTAAATGGCTGTGCCGGTTGGATCCAGGCAATGGTGCTGCGAACTGCACAAATGTGAGGAACAGATATTCTCTCTCCCAAGGAGCTTACAGTCAAATTGACTTAATATTCACTTTGTTAAATTCTATCCATAAAGCTCCTTCCTTCCCAGAGAAGCCACTTTTCAAAGTGATGTGTCTGAGCAGTTTGGTTTAAATCCCCAGCACACTTAGATGCCTTTGCAGTCATCAGCCACTACTGTTCTTCACTTAAATCATGCTGAGCACAGCCCAGAAATGCCAGAGCAATGGATTGTGAAGTTGGATTTACACATCCGTAGCACAGAACCCCTGTGGGACTGGAATTTATATGGATAATGAGAATATCTCATTAGCAGAGTTAACACTAACATGTTTTGGAAAGGATATTACTAAACCTCCTACAGCAGGGCTGAACCGATTTCTAACTGTTGGAGGCTGGAGTGCGATTTGCATGGGAAGAGGAGCCCTAGAGATGCTCTGCAGGGTTCCTCTGCCTGCACAAGGGGCTGCTGCTGCCAGACAGTGGACATGGCTCCCAGCAGGCTTTCCTCTGGCCTGGCCATTCCCAAGGGACACTCTCAGCCTCAGGTGAACAGTGTGTCTGCCAGGACATGCAGCCCACCCTGGCACCAGGTGTCCCATGAGAAGGAGCACAAGGCCAGCTGAAGAACAGTGGTGCTACCACAGCTGGTCAAGCTGGTGCTGGCCAACCCCTGGGTGTCTGGAGGAGAGAGCAGCAGGTCCCTGCTGTCTCACACGAAGGATATTTTTAAGCCAGGCTGGAGGCCAGGTGAAGCAGCTGGTCTCCTCTGCATGCCGAGCCTGGCCGTGGGTGTTTTCATCCATGGAGAACCCTGTCAGGCACAGGCTCAGGGTATCCCTGGGGTTTGAGCAATGCTGCCATCTACCCTGCAAGATCTGTGAGTCCTGAGCACCTCATACCATTGCTGGGGACCTGCTGGGTGCAGGTTCTCACCCAGAGTCCCCAAATCATTGTGCATGAAGCAGACCCTCCATCCCAGCAGCATCTGCTCTCATCTGGAGAGCATTAACAGCAAGGGCTTCCTTCCTTCCTCAGCAGGGACTTGTCCCGTGGCGGTGCAACATCTGACTGACCTTGCAATGAAATGTGAGCAAGGAGGTGCTTGGGATGTCCTGGCCAAGCACTGGGTGTCCAAGGAGGATGATTTCCCTGTCTCTGCATCACACCACATTGCTCAGGGTCACAACAAAGTCAGCCTTGTTCTCACGTCCCGCACCATGTGGTCCAGCACTGTGCCCTCCACCGAAACCTGGAAGAAAGGCATCTTGGGCTCTAATGATAACACCATCCTCCGCAATGGCTGCATCCAGACTCACTCAGCTGGCCTTGCCTCACACTCTTTCTGTACCAGCCTGTCCCCCAATCTTTCCATGTCCCCCAATCTTTCCATGTCCCCAAACACAGATAGAGTTTTTTAAGCACGCCTAACGCTGGTGTCAGAGATGTAATCTCTCTTGTGTCATCTCTGCAGCACTGCAAACAACAGCCATGCTTAGCAAATAGATTAACATCACTGTTTACTCATGAAACATTTATGATAAATTTCAGTTGTATTTAAAAAAAAAAAAGACAAACAGTAAACTAAACATGAATAACGACTTAGATTAAGTGTTAGAGCAGTCTTTCTTTCTACACACACACGCAGAATTCAAATCATGAGGAAACAGCAGTACTTCTTTTTATCTGCTGATTTAGCACAAAATCCAGGAGCGCCACAGACGTCTTCCTGCATGTTAAGAGGAAAGACTGTTTGAAATGGCTCCAGTGGCTGGGGTTATCCCTCTGACCTTCATGTTCTCCTGGCAATATTGCAAGCAGTGACTGGTGACAGAAAGGTCTTTCCACGGCGATGTGGGTCTGGTGGTTAATGCACAGACTGAGGTCAGTGCATACTTTTTGCCAGCAGCCACAGAGGATGGTTGCAGCTTCAGTAGTTTAACAAGTGTTCCGAACCACTTGTCTAAATAAGCTGAGCAGTCCTGCTTCCCACCCATGGTGCCTGCAGCAGTGTTGAGTGACAATCTGCACAGTGAAGCGATAACAAGGAAATAGCCCTTTTCCCTAGGTATTTTGGGTCATGCTAAAGGCACTTGCAAACCCATTTGCTCATGCTCTGGGACTTACCACGTGGACACTTTGGGGTCAGGACTGAAAGTTTATGGGGGACAAACCACTTCAGATTAAAAGGAAAACATTTCATTTGTGGATAGAAGAAAGGTTTTGTGTAACCAAGCCCAAAACATTTCCTTTCCCTCCAGGGCCTTACTGAGACACACCACAGGAGGGAGAAGGACCATGTAGCCCAGCACAGCTTCTGTTCTCTGCAGCTATAGGTGAGGGAGACTTCTCCTCCAGCCAAAGGAACACGATTCCTGTTCCAAAGAGAGGGTATAATCCATCCTGCCTTTGAAACAGCGGATCTTGGGTCTTGGGAAAGAAAAGCAGTTCTCAATATATTTACATTTCTGTAGCATCTCCCTCTTACTGGAGGATCTGATTTACATCCTTGTTTTTTCCCCGTTACATGTTTCAACACTCAGACACTGAAAGCAACATTTAAATGTGCTCCTCCAAGGCTGGAGAATGGTCAGTGCTCTTGTGATGCAATTTTGGGTGGGGAAATGGACATTCAGAAACAGCTACAGCTTCTCCAGTGAGAAATAGCCACAATCCCTGTTGGTCTTCGAGGCAGGCAATTCATAACCGTTAGGAGGAATTACCCTCTGTGTCTGGCTGATGAAGTTCTTGCCTGGGTAGAGCAAGCTTAATAATTTCCTGAGTAGTTACAGGTGAGCACCGAGATATGCACAGGGAAGAGCAAAGTGAAGATGATGGTGCTGGCAGGAGCACCTTCCGAGACCTTTGATGTTCCAAGAGGTTTCTCCAGCAAACTGCTGCAAACCACAAGCAGAGGTGTGGGTGCTCCGCCTATGAGAGGAAGAGCTTCACCAGGCTTTGGGAAGAGCTTTTGTGAAAGCTCGTTTTATTTGGTGTAAGGCATTTGTGTAACTTACAAACTTCCACTGAAACTTTGTCATTGAAAACCTTAACGAATAGTGAAAATAATAAAAATCTTAATTGAAGACAGCAATAATACCTTTACAGTGAAACATAAACCCCAACAAAAAGCAGTGTAGGTTTTATAGGACAAGTACTTGTCTTTAAAAGTACTGAGCACCCATATGGTCATGCTGCTGCCCTCCCAGGAGGGCAGATGCTGGGTTTCTAGCTGCTGATCTTGTTCTGGGGTTTAAATGAGGTCGGGGGAAGTAATTTCTTGTATGTGCAGGCTTGGTGGTGGAGCTGCTGCTGTGAGGTGGGAAGAGAAACGCCAGGGGCTGGAAATCCGGGTCTATAGAGCACATGAGGAGTTAACAGCAAGAGGTGTCTAATGTCCATGGACTGTGAAATGTCTTACTTGGGAAGGTATGCTCGTGAAACCCTGAGGTAACTGAGAGCCGAGGGCATTGTTCTTGCTGTTGAACAAAGCTCTTTTGGTACTGCACTATTCCTTTTCTTATTTTCCTGCATTAAAGATGTTTGGTTTTTTTAACCCCCGTGGCATCATCAGCTTCAGCAGGAGGAAGTACTGATTCCTCTGAATGAGAGGCCAGGAGGGAGGGGATATTTTTTGATCTGTCAGAGAGATAAGTATCAGGTCATCCTCAACCTTGGGCTGTAGGTAGCATTTTGGTCAGGAAAGGAAAGCTAACAAAGAAGGCAAGGAAAGACAAAGAGAGACATGAAAGGGAGCTAGAAGATGGCAGAAGGGCTAACGGACAGAGAGTACTAACAGTTTGTAAAAATAACAGCCTGGAGCTCCATTTCTCTGTAGAGATCCCATTTATAACACAGAAAATTGAAAGAAAAGGCAATAAAACTGAGATCAGAAACCCTCTGAGTTCACATCCACCCAATATCACAGCAGCCACAGGGCATTGGACTCAAACTCTTGCCGAGACAGTAATTCTGCTGTGTAACATGTGTTCCCAACGGGGTTCGCCCCTTCCGGGCACTGCAATCTGGGCATCTGCAGGTGTCTCTTTGAACTCTGCCATAGGGAAGAGACTCCAGAAGTTTAGGGATACCCACTTCCTGATGATGTCCAGTGGAGACTCTCAACCCCTTAGACATTTCATATGGACAAGACAGCAGGGTTCCCTGGAGACCTGTCAGCCAGACAGCTAGTGCAGCCTGCGATAGCAAGGACAAGAACTGGAGAACACCTGAACGGTTTTTGCTCTTCATTATTGTGTTAACGTCCTCCTGGAGTTTGCTTCCTTGAAACAACAGAACTTTTCCCATGTGGGAATCTTTCTCTCATGCTTGTTTCAATGTATGGCCAAGTACCTTGAGGATTTCCAGGCTACTCTGAAGCAAGACCTTGACTAATGTCTGCTCCAGATTTCAAGGGAAACCATGATCTCTGCAGACAGATGGATTCAAAGCAATATCTGTAGCACTGAGGAAGGAGCACTGCAGTGTCATTGCAAGGGGTGCGTTATTGACCATGCCAACTGTCTAAGGTGAAGGCGACCACTAATATGACCCCAGAGCACTGAGCAGGAGGCATGTTAAGAAAAGGACTGTTTGATCTGAAGTGGTTTTGGTTTGGATTATTTCTGGGGAAAAAGGTGTCAGTGAAACAACAGATACAAACATCATTCCAGGTGACCTCCTAAATATACTGTTTCCATTGTCAAAGTACTAACTCACTTTTCAAGAGGAGGCTGCTTAGTGTTCTGGAAAGAAGGATGTTGTCTGCAAAGAGTTTCCAGTCAAAGAAGGAAAGACCTGTCCCCACTGAGGATAAACACTCGTGTCACTCCTCTTGAACATATTAATCAACTCACTAAATAACATTCAGTGCACTTGTGCAGTCCCAGAAACCCCTCAAATGGTAGAGAGGCTCTTTGTCATCATTCCCAAGAGCTGGATTACTTTGGGTTTGGGAGGATGATCCTCAGCCAGAACTCAGCAAATCCCCCACTTGCCATCTGGACTTCTCTCTGCAAATCTTCTGTTGAGGAGAAATCCATTTTTGCCTCCTATCAACACGACCCTTTCAGCCCAGCCTTAGAGAAGCTGTTGCCAAGTGTTCCAACACCCTAGACACTTTGTCTGTGGCACAAAGGGAAGAGTGATTATGTTGACATGTTTTTGTTAATATTGTCTGCACTGATTATTTGCAAGTTTTAACTTTTTCTTCTCATCCTTGTCTTGTTTTTACATCCATTAGCTCTTCAAGGTCTTGCTTATTGTTGCTGTTCTCTAAGAGACATTTTGTTCCAAGCCACCTTTCCCCAGGAATAGTAGTTTTACCATTCTTGTTAGTTCATCTCCACAAACACAAAGGAAGAGTAGTAGTCAAGGCAACCCAAATAACTTAAAGTGAACACAACAGCCTACCCCAGCTCCTGCCAGGGCTGTCCCAGCAGAGCCATCAGCCTGAGGGTCCAGGTGGGACACCCACTGGACAAGTCAATAGGAGCATCTCTCCAGATAGCCTCACAGGCCAAGACGTCACTGCCCAAGGGTGTGGAGGTGTTGTATGACACCAGGAAGGGAATTTGGAGACAGCACAAGATTTATTTGGGGATGTTCAAGGGAGGAATTAAAGACAGGGAAAGGGAGGTGCGCATGTGAGTCCTCAGTGCACTTGTCTGTACGCGTCTGTGCGTGACAGCGTCTGAGGAAATGGAGCGCGGCTGTGGGTCTTGGGTGCCAGAAATGGGGGAGACCCAGGATCCAGGAGCAGTTACTGGGTAGACTGAGTGTCCAAGCCCAGCTACTGGATGGATCCATACTGGATAGATGCATATACATAAATTTTCCACTAATGGTCTTTTGTCCTGACCAGCCAGAGAGGGGGCTGGGATGAGGCCACTGCTGATGTTCATGTTACTGCAAGTGCTCTGTTCCTCATCTGTGCAAACTGAAAATATTCTAGTCTAGTCTAGTCTAGTGTCTCTCCTGCACTTGGGTCACAACAATCCCAGGCAACACTACAGGCTCGGGGAAGAGCGGCTGGAAAGTGCCCGGTGGAAAAGGACCTGGGGTGTTGGTGATAGTGGTTGAACACGAGCCACCGTGTGCCCAGGTGGCCAAGAAGGCCACAGCATCCTGGCTGGTACCAGCACTGGTGTGGCCAGCAGGCCCAGGGCAGTGACCGAACCTGTGCTGGGACCTGGGGAGGAAAAAACACAAATCCTGGGGGCAGTTTTGGGCCACTCACACCAAGAAAGGCCTTGAGGTGCTGGAGCAAGTTCAGAGAAGGGAACGGAGCTGGGGAAGGGGCTGGAGCACAAGTGTGATGGGAGCGGCTGAGGGAGCTGGGGGTTCAGCTGGAGAACAGGAGCTGAGGGGAGACCTTCTGATCTCTGAACTGCCTGAAAGGAGCTTGGAGCCAGGGGGGTCGGGCTCTGCTCCCCAGGAACAAGCGCCAGGAGCAGAGGAAACGGCCTCAAGTTGCACCAGGGGAGGTTGAGGTTGGATGTGGGAACAATTTGTTCCCCAAAGGGCTGTGGGGCATTGGAACAGGCTGCCCAGGGCAGTGGTGGAGTCACCATCCCTGGAGGGGTTGGACAGACCGAGATGAGGTTCTCAGGACATGGGGTAATGGTGGACTTGGCATTGTTGGGTTAATGGTTGGACTCGATGATCTTAAAGGTCTTTTCCAACCTATACAATTTCATGATTCTATGTTTCCGTATTGTCAGCCTCACTTACTACCTTGACCTGGGAACAAGTTGCTGCAGCTGCTTTGTCTTTGTTGTGTTATTGGATCTGGAAACTCCTAACAAATCTAACCTCATTTCTACATGAAAATTCTTTTTTTTTTTTTTGATGTTTATACTTCATAAAAATTCATTCTTATTTTCTTATTAAAATTTTTTTTTTTTTTTTTTTTTTTGCTGGTCTTTGCTGTTTCTCCCAGGACAAAATGCATGTGCTCCATTACTGTTCTAGCTCTCCCTGTCCACATCGGCCTTCTCTCCTATGTTGTGGCTTTGGATTAAATTTTTTGGGGAGTCTAGTCTCCAAGTTTGTGCTGATGCAACTGTGCCTGTTTAGGTTGATTTGTGATGCTACCAAATAAGAGTTTAAAGGACTTTTCCAACCAAAATAAGTGTAGGATTCTATGATTCTGTATTCCAGTATACTCCTCCCACATGGGAATATGCCAGTATGTCTGCATAGCCAGGGGCTTTCAGCATTTTTACTGCTGTACTCTGCTACAGAACCACTGTATGCGGCCAAGAGTGTGAGCACAATGGGTGCCCTGCAAAGCTGACCAGTTCTTTATCACATCTTCTGCACTAGCTGTATATGAGAGCTGAGAGCACTGCAAGGACACCCGGCAGACTGCACGGGTGCAAGAAGAGAGGCTCTGCGCTCACAGCCTCTTTCTTTACCAGCAAATAAAACAAGACCTAGGTTTAGCTCGGTCCCACGTATGTCCCGACTATTCAACAGTTCACATGGATCTTGACGCAGCTTTGGCCCAGGACAACAAGCATGCACTCAGAAGATTGCAAGACTTGATAGTAGACATAGCACAAGAGAGGGGATGCTTTCAGGGAGTCTGAGCACAACCATCCTGTTCAGCCATGTGCACACGAGCCATGAACCATCCCGTGTCATTTGACCTCCAAGCCAAAGAGCAGCACCTGCTCTGTTTAATTTACTGGCGTAGGCAGGAGCCCCCAAGAATCTCCACCCACCCTTCTTGCACTACAGCCCATTTCACGTCGTGTTGCTGAGCTCTGGTCTATGGTAATAAAAATTAATTGTTTCAGTTTACGAGTCAAAAACATTCACGCACCCATACTGCACCACCTCTCACCTTCAAAGAACTACTTTAATTACTTGCTGCTAGTCTGAAAGTTCATCAGGCACTTCCTTTACCCTCTCCAAAACCCATTCACTCAGACATTTCCTCTGTGCACTTACCCAGGATTTCCAAATTTGCTTTTTTCCAAGAAATTGCTTTGTAAAGTTGCTGTCAATTTTTTGCTTCCCCACTAAAGAAAAAGCTGCAAGAACAGCATCTGCTTCAGCTTGCTGAAGCCATCGTTAGCTTTATCAGCCTCACAGTCAGTCAAGGATCCATTTCCCTTGTAGCATTGTTCTCTTCCAATATTTGTGCAAACACTTCATATCTCCACTCTACAATCCTTCAGCATTACTTTTCTGATTTTATTGGTACCGGAGGTCATTCCCAGTTGCATTTACACAGCCTGTAAGTCTCAACTGAAGATGTCTGGTTGTCTTCTCTGGTTTTCAGGTTCACAGGACCTTTCTGCCACTTCCATCAGACACCCAGGTTTTATTTCTTTGTGGTCCGGTTTTCAACTCAGTTTACAGTCTGCTAAGCTTGGCAAAGCCCCAAGGGGACCCTTGGGCTTGTACTAGTTTAATTGAGCTTAATATGTCATATGCATCCCTCTCTTTTCTGACTATAGCATGTGTCTCCCATCACACTGTGCTCAAGTCCTTGCTTTTTGGACTTCCCCTGACCTCACAGAACTTCACCTGATTAATCCGTTCCTCACTAAGCTTGAATTCAAGCAACTGAACTAATATCACTGGTCTGGAACTGAAATTTCCTGCTATCTGAAGCCCATCAGCCATCCAGAGGGCAGACCAGTAGCTTTTAATGGGCTCCTCCTTGAGGTGAGTTCTCCAGATGGTGATATTTTCATCCACGTACCAGAGGGAACTCTCTGAAGATACAGTTCTGACTGGGTTTTTTTGCTATATGTCTTGTTCTCTGAAAATATGAAAAGAGCACCTTTCTGCTGTGCTAATCCTTGGCATTGAAGACAGAGTAGTGACAGGTGGATACAAAGTGGACAAGACTTGAAATCTCATCAGAGAATATCCTCATTGTCCCAGATGCCATGTCCTGCAGTAAATCAAAGCAGTTCATTTTGCATAAGCAAGCTTTTATGGTTCCTTAGCTATGCAAATAGTTCATTCACCCTTTTTCTTCTCACACTTGATGAATTTGTCTACCAAACGTAACCATCTAGAACTGAACCACAGCCTTCCTCTGTAGCTGGTAGAGAGAAATAAATGTGCTTCTCATGCTAAAAGAGACTTTTAATGCCAAGTGAAACACACCTTATCGGAGCTACAGTTGACCAACTCATTTGCAGGTATTGTAAGAGTCTAAAGTGAGACAAATCCAATCTGACATATCTCACACTCAGCTACGTCCACTGCCCATGGGAGATGCCAGAGAGAGGACATTTCCACCACACCTCTGTCCTGTAGCCTGTACAGTCCCTGGTGTAGAAGGTTTTTGTGTTCGGGGATTATTTCCATAGTTTGCTTTTGGTAGAGAAGAGCCTCCTACTGAATAGACTTAGAATTCAACCTGTTGTGGTTATGCAGTCATTTCTGCAGCTGGGTTGTGGCTGACAGACCATGTTCCATCACCTCCTAGCCCTCACCAGCAATTATATATGCTGTATTTTATTGGCATTATTTCTTAGTCTATGATGGCTCATGACAGGTGACTGGGTTTAAATAGATAACTACTGTTCCTTAATCAAACACTAAGCTGTCCTGGTTCTCTCACCCTGCTCACCTGATTAAATCAAAACCCTGAAATCTAACCATTCTTCCCTTCTTTCGTAGGAATCCAGGGAACTAGCACAGCTTTGCTGAGTGCTGAGCCATCTCCAGCGCTTTGAGAGACCCACTCACAGGGGAGGTCCGCAGATACAGGTTTTGTTCCCCTTGTTCACTGATGCAAAGGCATGGGAGGTACCGCCATCCTCACCCTCACTGCCATCACTCATCTGGACTAGAGAAGCTCGTTCAGCTGTGTCTGGAGTCCTCCATCCGCTGTCCCACACCTGGTGTTACAGCATCACACAGCACGTGGCAAGGGACATCCTGGAGACCAGGTGTGCTGCTGACAAGCACAAACACGGGCAGCGATGAGACCAAACGCTGGCGATGGCACTGAATGTCTGCTCTGCTTTTCTACCCTCACTGTAAATAATCACATCGCTGGAGCAGAGGTTGCAGAGAGCTCTGAGTCCTGCTTTGACAAATCATCTCCCTAATCAAAAGCTACTGACTTCTGGTCAGATCACCAGGAAAGGAAAAAGCCTTAAGTCCCTTTAGTACACAAGCCAGCATTCCAGATCTCAGAAACCAAAAAGACAAGGACCAGGACCTTCTCTATAGCCTTGCATTGCCTTGCTTTGTAGCTTTATTGCATGGCAATCACAAGCACAAAGGTCTATAGGCTCTTACAGGTTTCATTCATGAGGCATTTCTGTCACACAGCCCAGATCCCACGACAGAGAACTGAGATGTAAGATGGTTGATTCAAGGTGACTGTCCACCATGACGAGATCTGCCTGTTTCAATGGTTGGTTCTCAGGTTTAGGAGAGAGGAGGCATCACACAGGCACACTCTTAGCTCTTTTCCTAGGATCTGCTATCCATCCCAGCATCTACAGCGTCCTAGACATCATCTTAGCCAGTGGCAGAAATGGCAGAGCCCTGTGCAAACCTTGTTGGCAGGACACACGGATTGTCTCCTCGGGAGCAGAGTTCCTCCATCCCTGCTCCAGAGTTGCACCCGTCACTCCTGGGACACTGCATGCTAACACGGGCGATGCCACTTGAACCACGCTTCAGCTCCTGCCCTAACACAGCACCACTGAAGACTGTAAGACGCTCATCAAAGAGCTCTGAGTCTGTAGTTGGGCAGGTGCCACTCTCAGGTGGCTCAGCTGACCTGCTCAAATACGTTAAGATGGCTCAGACAGCTGTCTGACGGTGTCCTGGCTGAAGGGTGAAGCCAGATGCAGAATCAGGGCATGGCTGTAACACTTTTTTTTGGGAGAACTGCACCGCAAAGTTGTACAGTAGAGGACAGAGAGCACTCTGTAGGCTTGGTTGTGTATTTGGCTCTTGTCCTAGCACTCATTAATAGTCTTACTTAAATAAATTGTTCATATTCTGACTTCTCAATGTGACAAGGAGATAGAAATTAATACATCCTTTTTGTTTATTTTGCTGGTAAAGCAGCTAGGTCCCTGAGACCTCCACCATTTCCTTCCACCCATGTTTCATAACTCAGGGATTTCCAACAGAAGTGGACTGACATGCTTTTCCCTTCCTAGGACATTGGCTTTATGGGCATACTAATGCATCTACCTGGGTGTGCTGAAGATGCCCGGACCCAGCTCATCAGTTAAAAGGTGAAGGTGTTTCTGAAAGCAGAGGGTTCTTCGATTTGGGATGTACGCATACATCGGGCACTGTGGGTGAATTCTGAAATCAGATCAGGCTAACTCAAATGTGACACACTTTTCTTAGGAAGAATAATTAGCCATTGGGCCATTAAACCAGAGTGTGTTCAGGACTCTCCAGTGCTTGCATTATTTACAAATCTCCCTCTAAAAGGTTTTATGCAAAATCAGAGGACAGAAAAAGACAGAGGACTTCAGAGCAGGTGAGCACCACACTGAGCACCAGTGCAGTGGCCAATAGCACCAGAACCATCATCTGCCCACGCTGTGACCCACACAGCAGAGGAAAGGCAGGGGGGTTGCAATGAGCTTGCCCATCAGGTGTATGCAAGAGGACAGAGCAAACTGTCCACTGCGCTGCTCTGCAGAGGTACAGGAGATCCTCTTCCCATGTGAAGTAAAATAAAATACGGAGAGACAGCTGGAACAACAATATTTTAATGAAAACTATCGCCACAAACGCCACACTCATGTTCACATTCAGGCAGCCTGGGGCTTGCTGTAGGCCTGCAGGAGAAAAGGTTGTGGAGAAGGGAAATCAGGTGGAGTCTTCAGCATCCTGGAGCATTCGCCCGAGGTCGGCACTGGACTGCATGCTCTCTGCAGCACAGCGTGATGATGGGAAGGGAAAGTCTGGGCATGGTTCTTTGTCTTTTTTGTCTTTTTTGGTTTTTTTCAGATTTCCAAACTGGATTTAATGACAAGGCTGTCACAAGATATATTTTTTTTTCAGAAATGAAAATACCAATCAGATGGTAACAGAGAAAAACAATAGTGGGCCAAATGTCTGTTTGGGTCAGTGTGACTCACAGTGGGCTGGCAGCGTGGGACCCAGACCAACAGGCTGCAGACACCCGGGCCAACACCAGCCAGAACAGCCAAGAGCCCTGGAAATGATGGAGAGGCTGACAGCTGAAAAAAACACCCTACAGAGCGTGGGAGCACGTCCTTTGTTTTCATTCATTAACTAAGGCTGAATCCATAACCAAACTTCCCACCTATGTGTGTCCTGGTAGGGATCGCACTGAACCACACTTGGGTTTTATGTGTACTGGGACCAGATAAACGCAGCATTTACATCAGCACCTGTGCTGTGCGTTCAACAAACGCAGCTTCAAATCCATGCATTTGCAGATTTATGGAACCAAAATCACATCCACAAGAGCCGTGGTGGTCCTGGGTCTTCTGGGTTTTTACCCCAAGAGTGACACCCCAGTTGTGTTTCCTGATAAGAGTAAACATCTTTATTGAAAAAGATTTGAGTCCTGCGTGATTTCACAGACATGTAATTTATAAAATTCCACCTTGAATGGAGATTTAATATTTTATATCAGATCCATTAGTTTTCAACTGAAATCAAGTCTACTGATACTGGAAAGAACATGAGGCTTCCAGCGGACACAAGGCTGAATATGAAGATAGCAGGGAGCTCTAATTGCAAAAAAGGTAAAGCGCACACTGGTGTGCATTGGGAGGAGCACGGTCAGCAGGCTGGGGACTCAGATCTTCTAGGACAATCTGAGGACCCAGAGGAATTTGGAGAAACCTGAGAAGGTCACCCAGGGGCTACCATCATTGTCAGAGGCACATGTCCTGTGGAGAGAGGATGAAGGATCTGGGCTTGTTTAGTCCTTGGAAAAGGTGGATCAGTGGAGATATAGGAGCAGCCAGTGACTACTGGAAAGGAAATCAAAAAGACCATGGAGAAAAACTCTTCTCAGCACTAACAGCCAGTATAACAAGAGGCAATGGGACAATGGCCACAGGTTGTAGCTTGGGAAGTTCAAGCCCCAGGTTCCAGCTCTAGATCAAGAGCAGGACTTCATCATTTAATAACCTATGTGTTGGGTCACAGTTTGACGTACTGAGATTATATCACAATTTCTTCACAGTCAGTCATCTGGGCCATTTCATGACACACAAGCTGCCTCCAAAGGAATGAAGGATGATGTTCAGTAAATGCCTCTTCTGTTTTCATCAAGTGGGCAGGCAGGAGTGTGCTAAAAAATATCACCAGGGTCTCAGAGCATGACCTGGAAGAGTAAAATCTGAATTTGCCTGCTGAGAGCCGGATTACCAACATTTACATTATTGCAAGTCAGAAATTAACCTGGTGACCTTCACACTGGGTTTACCAAGGTGAGCAAAAAGCCACCTTGTATTGTATTTTAATCTGCTGAAAAACAGCACCTATTTCCCACGTCTCCATTATGGTAAACCAGCTGAAAGATTGCCAGCTATTAAAGGTTCCTGGCCAAGCAGGCTTTGAATTGAAATCTGGCCCAAGAAAAACGTCTGCTTCTGTCCAAGGACACAAAGCAGCTGAACGATTTCAGAGCATTCCTGTGCCAAGCCTGACCTGAGTCCAAGTCAGGAAAACCCAGCTGAAGACTCCAGGAAGTCCCTTTTTAAGGTGGAAAGGGTTTTAAGTATTTATGTTCCTTTGTTAAAGGACTTGTGTCCCTGGCTCCGTTTCTGGCCTGTCCAGCTCTATTATAACCCAACCAAAGGACACATGGACTTTAACAGGTATTAATGTGCAGCTGGACAGCAGTTACTCAGGTCTCCTGTTACCTCCTGCTCTTTTACTAAGCTGCGTTTTGGCATGAAACAAAATTTGCAATGCTTCCTCGGTACGCGTGTTTCTCTGAAGCTGGCACAAAATATCTCCAGCCCTTCTCTTGGATCTCTCAGTCTCAAACGACCTTTGCATATGCCTTTAAGCACGTTTTTCTATATCGCTCTAGGGATTCCAGTCCTGGTGTCTTCCAAGGAAGTTTTGCCTTGTTAAGCAGATAATATAGATAAAATTGTGCTGCCCTGGACAAGCTGTTCCGATACCCTGAATTACGGCACAAGGAGCTGCTCCTCTGCTCACCCTCCATCCAGGCAAGATGAACCTGTATTTCCCTTGTGACTGCGGACGCCTGATTGCTGTGAGACCGACACAGGGGCAGGGCCATGAGACCATCAGTGCCACTTCGCTGCCATCACAGGCATCGTGTCCTATTCACACATCGCGTCTCATCTCAACGGTACCTCCCACCAGTATCTGTACCAAGCCGAAACATGGCAAAAAAGAAAAAAAAAGAAAAAAAAAGGCAGGAAAAGAGAACAGTGCCATAAGAGTTAATTATCCTGGCAGGAAATCTGTTCCCAGATGGCCAGTGACAAGAGGTGAGATTATCAAAACAAAAGGGACAGAAGGGAGCGCAGATCAGAGAGGAGCTGATGATGCAGCTCGCGTTTTTCTCGCTCGCCCCCCGGTCACACACCCTGTCACTGGAAGGCTGTTCAAACCGAGCCCCCAGCGCCCAGGGACCCCTTGGAGCCCATGGGACTGGCACCTCCCCAAAGATCTGCTTGCAGGGGAGAAGGTTTCCCTTTTACTTTTAAGAGCAAATTATACTGACGCAGAGGAAAGGGGAGAATAAGAGCCATTACAGCTGCATCGCAAGCTCTTTGGGGCTTAAAAATAAAGAATTGCACTGTAAATGGGAGTAAGGACACGTGAACATGTGAGCACAGAGCACGTAGAGCGGCAGCGCAATCACACTGGATTGGAAACAGCCCTCCCAACGCTCCCCAGGCTGGTGAGGAGCTGAAAAGGCACAAGAAAAGGCTCCAGAAATACCTTCAAAGCAAGCAGATGACAAAGGGAAGCCCAGCCCTATGGGACCGTGGCAGCAAATAACAGATGACACAGACGAGGCTGAAGCATTCAACGTATTCAACACTCAGAATAAAGAAATAATTGCAACAAGCTGTGTAAAGCAATGCGTTTCACAAAGAGATTAGACAGGCCAGGTGTGAGAAAGGATGAGTTAAAGACGACTGAAGCAGAATGGAGGTACTCTGTACACACAGCCCCTGGTGACAGCCCCTGGAGTACCTGAGGATTCAGCTGAAGCTGCCTCTGAACTGCTTGCTGTACTTCTAGGGAGCCATAAGAATATGGAAGGGTGAGAATGGGCTGAGGTAGAAGTACAATATCTGTTTTTTAAAAGAGGAAAGGAGATGGGTGGAAATTATAGGCCAGCTCCAAATTGCAGTTTGACTCCTTCAGGAAGACAATATTGAACAATTAGATTATGGCCACCCAAACTGTAATGTAATAAAAATGCCAGGTATGGATTTCTGAAAAACAAATGATGTTAGGGTAGGCTCATTCTTTTCTTTGCTGTGACAGCTGACCTACTGAGAGGGGAGGAGCACTATATGTGATGTCTACTTTGATAAGGATTTTTCGTTTTCTTTGTAATGCGTTGTGTTTTGACCCAGCTGGACAACTGAGAGCCCAGCACATCCCAACGGCTAAAACCCTGGTGGGTGCAGAGTATTATGTGCCTTTTCCACCCAAAGTGTCCTCTGTTTGGAAATTTTTAATCTCTTTCTCCAGTCCTGACAGCTCAACCCTCCCCTCTCACTTGAGAGTTTAATGGTAATTTAGTCTTCACCTAGCATTCACTCCCCCGGACTGGATTTTCAGCTTTGGATTTATCCCAACTTCTTTCTTTCTTTCTTTCCCTTTGTGCACTCTTTTAATAAAAACATCATTCACATGTTACATTTTTAGGCCTCATCAGATGTCCTTGCTGCTGTTTCATGGTCAGCTGCTCCTTCTTCCTGAGCTAACAGAGAGCTATTAAAACCCGAGATTACTATTGCGGTACAGAAAGGGAGCTGCTGGCCGACCTCTCCTTTGCAAACACCCACCGCTCGCAGGGCAGGGTGAAGTTCTGCTCCAGCCATTCCTGGTGGCGGTTCAATTTTCCTAAGTTTCAGCCCTGAGGGGGTTAAGAGATGTTTTCCCACCCCAGGTATCTCCTTCGTTTGCTTTATCTTTAGTACCACGTGTTGCGCGGAAATTTCTCGGAGGCAGAATCGGCTACAAGCAGAAACCAAGCAGCTGCTCTGGCCGAAAGGGCAGTTCTGCCTGTGCTGAGTGCCTGGACCAAGCAGGTTGGGCACAAAATCTTCTCTCACAGTGTGGGGTTCTGGCTGGGGGGCAGGTGGATGCTCCCCAAAGCCTGAGGAACAACCAGGTTTCCAAGGGCTCCCTCTGCCTCCATCACACGTGTGCCCTTACAGTCTCTCCTGGCACTTGCAGGGGGCAAACATTCAAAGCTGCTGATCCTTTGGGAAGCCTTAAGCTGTCTCTGCTCAAGGATAAGCAGTTCAGCAGGGCTATGTTTTTCTCATACTCTGAGCTCTGGCTCAAATTCATTGGCTTTGATCCGCTGTACAGCAAGACATCCAGCTCCAAGAGGCTCTTCTGAGTGTGACAGAGGTTCACCCCTCTCTGGGCACCTTCTCTTCCTGCAGATGTGGTTTCTCAGCCCTTCCCTGGTTTCAGAAGGAAAAACTAGATCACACAAGTCTAACGCTAACCTTTAAATAGGTGCTGCCACACTTACCTTGGAGCAGCTTATCCTGGGGCAAAGCAGTACTCTGACATCCAGTGCCCGAAGTCCCTTTCTCATTCATGGAGACAGCTAAAGGATGAGTCTATCCACTTAAGTTCTGTGTGTAGGAAACTATTACCTTGCCAATAAAATAGGCCCAGGCAGGATCTTTCAGCAAAGCATATTTTATGAACGATTTTGCAAGACCAGGTATTCTACCTAAGGTAGTCACACGGAATAGGGCAAAATCAGCCCCTGCTGACACCCCCCCCAAATCCCAGCCACACATTCCCTCCCCTGTTCCCCACTGGTTGGTACTTTGCGGTTTACAGACTGCCCAATGCTGCCTCAGTTTACCTGTCTCATTCATCTAATTCTAATGACCCCCTCCCCTCATTGATTTATTTAAAATACGGATTCCTGGCTCTTTGGTTACCCTTCCCCCTAGCTTAACTTTTTAAATACAGTAATCAATTTGCATTCTGGGATTAGTTCAAAGAGACTTTGTTTTACATTAAGGATTCATAGTCTGATGTCTCCCAGTCCCTCCCCCCCCTGCTGGAGTCAGGTGTCAGATCAGTTATAAAAACACCATTCCTTTGTTAAACATTCCTTACATGTGAATTTAAAGGCTTCACCCTAAAAGAGAGTTCCAGGTTAAAACAGGCTATTCCCTGCAGCTGCCAAAAGTTCCCTGCGCTTGGAGAGGGGCTGGGCGCTTGCAGCTGGGCAGTGTAGGCAAATCCCCCCGCATTGCCCAGGCAGCCCTGAGATCTAAGGAGAAGCGCTCCTGGGTGGCACAGAGCTTGAAAATTATGTGTCTCAGTCCTCGGCATTTTCAACACTCAACTCTCCTGGGAAATTTAGCTCCTGAGCCAGTCTGACACTCTTTGAAAATTTTGCCTTCTTTATATATATTATAGGTTGCATTTAATCATGCTGAGCTGGTGAGTAATATCTATAAAATTCTCTAGCAATTCCATAAGAACTTTTTAACTGCTCAAAGTGAAAAAAAATAAAGATACTACTGAGGCTGAGTCAGGGCATGAGAAACAGGCTCCATGGACTTATTCTTCGGTTAGCATATTGTTTGCGAGTGGATTCTGATTTCTTCAACTGGGTCATTTCCTAAAAGGATTTTTTGACTGGATTTCATGAGTCATTCAGAGTGCCCTGAAGAGTTCAGCTGGTTGCTAGCCACTTTCCACAATGGCATTCAGGGTGCGCATTGTCTCACTTAACTCACATGGTTTTGTTCCCGCATCCCACCTGAATGGCCAAGTAATGGCTAGAAGCAAATGGGGGATGAAAGTAGGGTGACTTTGGTGTAGACAGCTCATGCTGAAAGAGGGCAATTTTAGAATTTATTTGCAGATGGCAGCAGTCTCTCTTAATATGACAGAGTAATGATCTGATGCAGAAATTGAGCTAACTTGGTTGGCAAAGTATTTTGTGGGGACTGGCTAAGGTGTCCAGTCTGAGATTATGAATTATGACCCAGAACCCGTGCTGCGGGTGAGGTGCTGCTGAGAAGTAGGGATGTGGGTGAGATGCTGGTGCACGGTCCAGACCTGCATCCTCCCCTCCTGCTCTGCAGGTGCTGGGATCTCTTCCCAGCTGCACTTAGGAAATGCTTTCCCGACTGCTCTCCACTCAACCCCCTTCTAATAAACAGCAAGATTCCCACAGAGGAAGAGTCAGGTGGCACCATTACATTAATTTCATATTATACTACTAACTTATTTTTATTAAAACAGGTGCACATACCCAAGAGGGGAAGGTTATATAAAGCCTTGGAGCTTCGAAGAAGTGTAGACAACCTGGAAAACAAGAATACAAGTTGCATTTCTCAACTAGGACTGTTGCTATCAGCAGAGAACTGCTGCTGTAATGGGGAATATCAAAGGGTGGATGGCCTTCTACAGAGCCCTAACAGGGGGAAGCCACCTTGCAAGGCTCCAGTGGGAGTTTGGTGTTCAGATACTGAGGAAAATCTACCCTTTACAAGAGCTATTTGGTCATTTAGCCCCCCACTGTACAATGGATGGGTGAAGCTTCATTTGCTTAAGTTTTTTTTGGCCAAAGGAGGGAGGATTTGTTCAATACAGCTGAGAGGGCACCACAGGAATTGTCCAAGCAGCGGCTACATCCATCACAGGAGACACCAGGGTTGCATCTGTGTGCATGCCCACATAGCACAATCGTGTTGAGATGTCAAGAGAGGTGTCCAAGGCCATCGTAGCTTGCTCTAGTGATACCCATGCTCTTCCTCACCTCCCCTGTGCCCTGCATGCCGAATCTGCTCGCAGCCACGGGGGTCCAGGCTGCTCAAGGATTCGGCCCTTGCCAGCCTCCTGTCTTTTGCAAGGGTGTCCTGATCGCTGGAGGTTTGTGCTTCAGTCACAGAGTCAGAAAAACACCAGATTTCATGGCTCTGCACTTCAGCAATGGCAGCCCCAGGACATCACTCGTGGTTCCCTCTGTCATCACCATGAAGGCAGTGGCTGCGTGCTGTGTGTTTGTGTCTTTTATTAGAGAACAGCCTCTTTGGTAAAGCACTTTGTTAGCGATTTGTCCTGCTCCTGGAACAACTGTGCTGTGGATTGAAGTGCTACCGGGTTACAACAGCAGGTGTGAGAGTCACCATTGCTGAGCGGGTACGCACTTCTAGGGGGATTCAGACCAGATTATCTGTGCAGGAGAAGTATTTCCTCGAGTGGGGGACACTTCTTGTGTGACAGTTTTATCTCCATCCTTGTCCCAGGGCCAAAGCTGAGGTAGTCAGACATAGGAGTTTCAAACCACCACTCAGACCAAGCTTCTAGAAAATTAACTCCCAGGAGACAATTGCCTTTAAAACGAGGTCCAAGCTCAAGCTGAAAAGGTGAATTTTACTACTGCTTATACAGTGCCCTCTCTGCAGACACCTCTCCATGACTTCTGCTTAATCCAAACCTAAAACATAACCTGTCCTACTTCCCCCACCCACCCTCGGTGAGGAGCAGGGGGTTTAAATCCCATACACGCAGAGCAGCTGGGTGTCACTGAACCACAAAGCGGTTGAATGATCCCTAGAAGGGTTCACGTGTCTCATTTGCTACTTTCTGAGACTGCAACCTCAACACACATGTGGTGTTTACACAGCCTCCTGCACACAGACAGACGCTGTGAGATGTTCATTAGCAGCCCAAGCAATACACAGGAGCCACCCCATGCTGTATAACCCCAGGGAAAGCAGAATAGATATATTTTTTTTAGAGGTGAACAAGCAGAAGTTTGAGACATGGGATGTGAAGAGATGTAGGGAGAGGGACTTTGTTTCACTCTTGGAAGTCGTCACACTGGATTTCCCTCATCTCCGAGGACGCAGGATGGAGACGAGGGAACTGCTCAGAGTGGGAATGCCAGCGAAGCAAAACCAGGCTGAGAGGAACAGGAGTTTGTCTGGCAGGATTTAATGCCGGGCTAAGGCTGAACAAGGATGGGATGCAGTGAGACTCGTGGAAGCAGAGCACCCTGCTGGGAGCACCAGGGCGAAGCAGGAGGAAAGGCTCCGAGCACCATCCAGCGCAAGCAGGCTGAGCTTCTGCATCCCCAGGGAGAGTCAGGCGGAGCAACGCTGCGTTCACAGCGCTAATTAGGATGCTAGATAGAGGTTCAGGCCTCCCCTGGATAAACCCAACCTGATGTGACGCTCCGTGCTTCAGCAAGATGGAAGCACCACAGCTCTGAAGACGTTTGAAGTCAAGGGCTTTTTGAATTAGAGGAAGATGGGCAACAGTAGGTGCTTTGTATTGGAAAACCAGTGTCAACCTGTTTTTCATAGCCACCGCCTGTGTGATGCTGATGACCCGTGGGATTAGATTTTGCACTACAGAGGGCAAGGTTTTGCTAGAAGAATAGATGGAAGTCACAGAAACTTGGGAGAGGCCTAGGAAGTACTTCATGTTTATACATCAGTTTTGCCAGATACTTTTCATTACATCCATGCCAAAAGTGAGAGAGAGAGGAATTGCAGGAGATGACCTACAGTTATGGGTAGAGGTGACATAGAGCAAAACATCCCTTTTGCCTGTGAGCTCACAGCTTTCTTTCCTGGTCAGTCGAGCTGTCAAATCAGCACACTCGCGAATCTGAGAAATGCAGGCCACAGAAAACATGTCTCTCAGACAGGTCCAAAGAGCAATATGGCAGAGACCCTTCCTGGAGGCAGAGTGTTCCACAGCTCTGATGATTACCAGGTTTGCTGGGGCTTTATTTTCTCCCCGGGTTACATACCCATCTACTCTTGTGCTTGAGAGCGTCAAGCAGTCCAGGGCTGCCTCACCCCTGGCCCTGAGGATTTTCTCAGAGGAAGCCAGCCTCCACCCAGTATGCTTGTGTGCCAGGTCCAGATAATGTCCAGATCTTTGGGATGGGATGGATGGGATGGGATGGGATGGGATGGGATGGGATGGGATGGGATGGGATGGGATGGAGAAACTCATGTTTCTTCTCACCACATGCCTGCTGTCTGGCCTTGGCATCGTCCTCTCTAGGGTACCATTCACCAGTTCTGGTGGTCACCAGCACCTGATACGGAACCAGCATCACTAACCCCAGGCTGTGGATCCGTGTTGCAATGTGACCAGCACTGAGTGCAAACGCCACAAGAAGTGAGTTGCAAGCTCTATGATCAACCCCCACAGCTACTACTTTACTTTTTAATCCAATGTGGACCAGAAACACAAGTATGAGACTTCTTCAGCAGAAGTGCAACTTTTCACATGAGTGATTTTTGCTACTGGGCCATGGCTGGCAGAATACAGCAATTTACTAAACACCCCGGATTGGAGAGATGCACAAGGACCATGGGACCACCATACACAAGAGGTTAAGTCTGTTGCAACTATCGCGTTTGGAGGGCAGCAACCTTCACCAATGGAATGACTTAGGTCCTCTGGCAGGACGGGGTCTGCTCATACCTCTACTCGAGCCCAACTAAGACAATGTTATGCAAGGCAGAGCGTAGCCCACATCCCCAGGGTACAATCACAGGGCAACAGCTCCCCAGACAAGCCACAGTCTCACCATCCAGCCCGTACTCAGTATGCAGGCTTTATTTCCTAGAAGGCTTTTGGAGATGAGGTACTTGTCACCATAAACCAGAATCTGAATGCTAACTGACAGTGACCAGACCCTGCCGTTAATTCACTCCCCACCCACCCCGGCTGCCTCCCATGCCTGCACTTTGTTTAACCAAGTGACCTCTGATGGAATTTACAGTCGTCCTATTTCCTTGATTTATTAGTTGCAGCCTCCGGGTCTGATGATTAGATGGTCTGAGCCCAGCTCTATCCCTTTTTTCTGAGTCTACAGCAGGTTATTTGTTTATGACAAAGGCTGCTAATAAAAAACACTCTGCCACACTTACTCCAAATCACATCACCATGGCAACAATGATCAAAGTTTCTGAGTTTTTCCTCAAAAGAGTTTGCTGGGTTAGGTTGTTTATAGAGATTTCTATGTGTGTTAGGTTGGAGGCTCCTAGTGATTTATCTGGCACAGAGTTTGTCAGTTGTGTATGTTTGTGGAGCTCAGCTGCTCTCTTCTGCATCTCTGCCCGTTCCTCTTGGCCTCTGTCCTTCTCCATTCTCTCCATGGCTCCCTGGTCACAGCCACTCCGCTCCCTGCTCTTCTCTCCCACCTGGCCCCGGCTTCCCTTCCAGCCCCACTGCCACACAACAGATACAGCAACATCCATCCATCTCCAGCTGCCTGCACAGATCCTCATCCCTCCAGAGGTGAAGGCAAATCCCCCGGTGTCACACACAACGAGATCTCGGGTGCATCAAGTCACACAAGCGACGCGCAGGGCTGGACACTGCAGACCCCTGCGGGAGGGTGGTTGTGGGTGCGGGGTCTGAGAGGCACAGGGGGAGGCAGAGGCTGTTTAGAGGCTTGACTCATCTGACACACTGTCAATGTCGACATGGGGCAGGATTTCTCGCACTCCCGTCCCCACTGACCACCTTGGTGTCTCCGGGGGAGCCCCAGTGACAAGGTCAGTGCGGGATGCTGCACTGTGGGTGTAGTCCTAGGTGACATGGACTCCACCATCAGTCTCAGGTCTGCAGCATGAGAGAATTTGTCACCTGGGATCACTTCCAGTATTGCCAGCCACTGCTGCCCTTGGGGTCCCGAAAAGCTGGGCGTTCCAGACGGACCTGAAATCTGCCTCTGCCTGGAGCCCACTACTGCTTCAGCAACACCACTTCTTGACTTTAGACTTGGAAGGAAAAGGCCACCGAACACCAAGCACAGTGGCCTGTGTGCTGTGTCAGTGGGATTGGGCAGTGTCGCTGGAAGTGAGCAAGGAGGAAATGTGCTTCTGCAGAGGGGTGCCCACCCCACACATTCGCAGCATTCCTATGCTTTAGCAACCTTTGTGATTTTATTGGACCTGTCCTAGCGTAGCCAGAATACTTGATGTATGGGCTGCCCCTGTCCCCACACCACAGCACTGCACCTTGCCCTGAGGCAGGGCATTGCCACAGGGAGTCCTCCAAGACCCCACCTGGAGATATTCAAGTCAAAGAGGCTGCTGCCCTTGTAACCCACCAGTTGGTCTACACTCACTGGCTTCAGACAAAAACCACCATGGTGCAGAAGTAAACACCCAGCCCTCAACCTCCTGCTCTTTGCACGCTGCTTGCCCAAATTTAGCCAACTCACTAGTTGACAGCTGTGTTTTCACTCCAGGCAACCCTTCTGCACAGAGAAGTTCTCCTTGCCCAATCCCTTCCTTTAATACCCTGCTCACCAGTGCCTCCCTGCTCTGTGGTGCCCAAGGCAGTCCCAGGCTCTGGAGAAGGTCACTTCCCATTGTGCAAGGAGGTGCCTCAGCTGAAGGTGGGTTCCAAAAGCAGGGCCCACCCAAGGGACTAGGACTCCTGGCCATGCACCATGTCCCAGGACTTGCAGACGAACTGCTCTACTCCTCCCGGTGTCCATGGAGCTGAATGCCAGTGGCGCAGTGGTGTTAGCAATGTCTCCACCCTCTTCCCACCTAGCACTGGAGTCACACATGCTGCTGCAAAACTCTCTAGACCCTCTCTCTTGCTGTCTCCCACCTTGGATAACACTGCACTGGCCATCAGGCTCATCCTGCCCGCACCACATATACTGTTTCACCAGGCATGTCGTCCCAGGCTGAAGTCTCCTAGCTCATTCCTACCCCTGTTCCCACATCTTGTCCTTGATCTCTCCTGCACAATCCCAACCCTATTAGACAAACGTACTTCAGGTTCATCGTTCTGCCCACTAACACAGATCAGATTGAACCAAGGTGCCATCCTGAACCCAAAGCTGCATCCAGGTTCAGGGACCATTGCTCTTTGGTGAGCTATGCAAGTCCAGAGCAACATACTCTTTAGTCACCATTTGTTTTGGAAGTCAGGTTTTGGGAGCCTCACCTCTTGATTTGCTTCTCTTCCTCATTATTATCATTGCTCACTTTACACCAGTGCTTTATCTTATGAATATTGATTATTTTGTCTCACTGGTTAGCAATTGTTTATTCTAGACTAACATTTTCTATTCTCACGTATCTGCACACTAAGGTGATTTATAAAGGCAGTAAAAAAAGAGAGCGCTGGTTGCAGGGAACTCAAAAAGCTTTGCCGTGGTAAAGGTTCCTGGGAATAATAAATCAAAACTAATCTTGAGTCAGAGTGTAATCTCTGCTGCATTCGCCCTCGGTGGAGGCATCTGACAACACCATCCACAGCTCACACAATCCACAAGACAGCTCTGTCTGCCCAGAGGTGCCGAAAAGGGAGGTTCCCCTTCTCCCTCGTGGTCAGACCCTCCAGGGTGGTTTCCCTCTCTCTGTGTGTGCCGTCCACAGCCGGAAAAGCAAGAGGGTGGCTGGGGCTCCCAGAGAGGACCCACAGCGGCACGAACGTGGCCTCAGAAGCTCCCCTCGCTGTCTCCATGCGGAGTGAAGACATCCTGCCAGCTCCTGCAGACGTGTCCTTCCCACACGCTCCTCGCCAGGGCTCAGGAGCCGCAGGCAACAGCTGCCGGAGCAGATCAGACGCTGAGGTGAAACCCCAGCCATGCAGGAGCGCTGCTGTGGGGGTGCAGCCCCTCTGTGCACCCACGGCGGGCTCCCAGGGCTCTGCACTCCTTGGGCAGCTCCACGAGCTGTTTTTATAGGGTGTGCAAACAGCCACAGCAGCTCGTGCATTCCCTGGCCAGGGCAGTGCTGTGACTGCTGAGGAGCAGGAGAGTAAACCCTATGGCTGAAGACAAAATTCTCACTGCCTGTCACAGTCACACTGTGTCCTGTAAGGTCGACGGGCCTTTGCTTACTGGCTTTGAGGTTCTCCATGCTCAGAAAACTTAATTCCTCTGTCTTACCCAGGTCAGTGGTGCTTTTCATGTCCATCCATCAGCTCTGCGAGTCTCGGCATGAGAAGGTGCCTGTTCTTTTCTGAAGGCTGACGGCGCACGCAGCCAAGCAGGGCTCTGGTCAAAGGGCAGGAGACAGGTCCCAACACCTTTCCAATGCAGTCTGTTTTCTGGGATTTAAGCCAAGCCTGGGGATGCTGCAGCCTGGACAGCTGGAGCAGAGGGAGCCCGCAGCCTGGAGCAGAGCGGCCTCCTCCTGGGTCGGGGTTGGAGAAAACCGCTGCTGCATTTTGGTGGTGGGACTTGGGAGCCCCCCTGTCTGCAGAGGCTGCAGGATGGGTGTCAGGCTGTTTGGTGACAACATGATACGGGACGTCAAACCACCACATTAGGAGTATTTCTAAAGACAAAGCATCAGAGGGAAGGGAGGAGGGGGAGCCCAAAGGCCCAGTGCTTCTTCCAGCTGATGCAGAACCAAACCGCATCCCAGCACGCTGCAGAGCCGGCCTCCCAAGGAGATGACAGATGGTGTGACAGCAGGGTTTCAGAGACCTGCTGGGCCGGGAGAAAGATAAACCTCTTTATTTCCTTTTCTGTTCCTTTATCTCTGCAAGTGCTGACCTGGAGGACCAACCAGCCACCCCTTCACCCCCAGGTACCCACATTTGGGTGTCAGTGCAGTGTGCGGGGGGGTGCTGGGGGATTTCGTGTACTGACCAAGAACAGTGAAGGGCAAGAGAACTTAGAAATCAGTATAGCTGTGCTGTGTTGTGTAGTGTGCCTCTTCTACCCCCAATATGGATTTGTCTGCGTGCACACTTATAGAGGACCTGTGGCTCTATCAGTCAAGGCTGCCTGTCAAAGCTGGCATCCCAGCCAGGACATGCTGGTGGCTGTGATAAATTAAGGGTGATTCAGAATTTGTTATCAAAACCTTCTCTCCACGAAAAAACTAAGGTTTTGGAAGAAAAATAACTGGAGGTAGGAAACATACACTTTCACATTTTCCTTTAAATGCTGTCACTCCAGAGGAGAAAACTCAAGAAAATCACAAGCTGAGTGGAGAAACATGGTTTCTCAAAGTTTTGTAGTGATTTTTTAATCTCAATGATCAGAGAATGAGGGGATTCCTACTGTGTACAGAATTTTAAATTTCAAGAATTAGTCTCTTTCTCTCGTCTAGTAGCAAAGGAAGCAGCAGACACCTGCCCCACTGGTGCTTTCCCAAGGGGAGCAGCCAACGGCAGCAACGGCTCTTTTAAACAGTGGGTATCACTCCCAGCTTTCTAAGTTGGAAATGACCCCTTTTCACTTCTTCGTAGCAACCAGGGATGTGAAATGAGTGTGTTTAGCAGTTTTGTTTGAGGTCCATCCCAGTGGGGCTCATCCTCATGTCCTGTCTTTGCTGAGCAGGATGATCCCAGTCTCCAAAGAGCCCGACTTGGGACCAGCCTGGTGTCTGCAGTTTCTGAGCTGTAGTCCCAGCCACTGGCAGGCCCCTTCTCATCTCATTCACTGCAAGAACATCCCGTAAGTTCCTCCCTGGCTGAAGGCAGGAATAGTGGCAGAGAGGGCAAAAATCAGGACCACAAGTAAAATTCATAAAGCTGTGTCGTTTCCTTGGGCTTTCCAGATCATATTGAATCAGGCTGCCCAGGGAGGTTGTGGAGTCTCCTTCTGTGCAGCCATTCAAACCCGCCTGGACACCTTCCTGTGTAACCTCATCTGGGTGTTCCTGCTCCATTGAGGGATTGCACTGGATGAGCTTTTGAGGTCCCTTCCAACCCTGACATTCTGTGATTCTGTGAACCAGCACCAGCACTTGAAGCAGCATCGTTGCTGTTCACACTAGCCCCAGCTTCCAGTCCCAAATGTGCAAATATAGCCCAAGGGCTTCGTTTCCCTGTAGACATCAGATGCAAACCACTTTCACAGTGTCTGGAGCTGCCGTGGAACAAAGTCACTGTCTTGTGGCTTTGCCAAGGAACCCACCAGAAGCAATGAGAAGTGGGTTGCCCAGTCCTACTTCAAGTGTGGGGTTAGGGTTAGGGTAAAACCCATAGGACATGCGAGCACCTCACCAGTTAATGGTGATGCTACCCAGGACCAAGCAGCAACTGTAATGGACCGTTTGCTTCACTGTGGGCTGAGCATGGAGCTAAACACCCACCACACTCCCTCAGCCTGTGCTGCCACAGAGCCTCATCTGCCCTGTTCCAGGTCAGCAAGACGGAAGGTGGCTCAGGTCTGTCCCCGCGCTGCAGGCACACGCTGAGCACTGCTCACACCTGAAATGAGGTCCTCTCAATTACTATCGCATCATCCCCATCTGACAGTCACTCTCAACACATCCCTGTCCCTCTAAATGCCCCACTAGTTTCTTTGCTTATCTGAGCTCCCAGTGTGCTGTCCCTGGCAGCCTCACAAAGGAGACAAGCCCTGGAGGGAGCCGGATGAATATTCATGGTCACTGTGTCTGGAAGGTGAGTGGAGGCTCTCAGCACATCCACAGGCAAGCAATGCATCCATCATAAAATTCACATTCAGGGTCTTATTCCTCTTACAGCATTAAATATTTAACAACAGAAACTTTCAAGTGTCTTCACAACGTAATTACAGTGCCAGGAGGATCTTCAATTGCTTCACCCCAGCTCAGCATGGGGATCAGCACTGTCAGCACGAGTGCTTGGGTGGCCCTGAGTCTCATCTGGGCTTCCCAAGTACCTGCAAGGACAGGTTTAGCAAAGGTAAAAAAAAAAAACAACAAAAAATGTTGTGAAAGTTGTCATATGGAAAGAGACTGCAGGAACAGCACAGATGTCCAAGAGGATAAAAATGGAAGAAAAAAAATCCCTGTTCAACTCATCTAATAAAAAAAAAAAAAGGTGCTAGGAAGACAGAGAAACTGGAAAGAGGATGTGTACGATTTCTGAAGGACGGCGATTCTGGGAGGGGGCGCAGATGGGGTAGTGAGGAAGGAACTGGGCCCACAGAAGTGCGGGTGACGCCATGTCCCGCACAGCCAGCTGGGCACAGTCCTGCCCTCAAGAGCAGGATGGTTGTATCATACACACTTGCTTTAGACACCATCAAAAGTTGAACACACAGTGTGTGGCTAATTCTCTTTAATAATCCACAAGGGAATCTGAAACTCAGTAGTATATCCACAGGCCACACATCAAGGAAAAGGACTGGTCAACATCCAAGAGAGACAGGTTCATAAGGAACACTGGTTATACCACCTGGCAATGATGGTATATATATAAAAGCAGATATACCCTTGGATGCTGATAAAAAGGGGAAAAGAGGGTCAAATTCAGTATGTCACTGGATGACTGAAAAAAAACAGAGGATTGCTTAGTATAAACTAATGTGTCAAGGCTGAATTTGCAGGGTAACATTCTCCAGAGATATCAGTCCTTGGCAGAAGAACAGGAAAACTGATGACAGATGATTGGATTAATAAATGATTAAAGGTTAGGAATATTATCAAGTCCAGTCAAACTGGTTTTATGGAAAGCAGCCCTTGCCCAAAAAATCTGTTCTCATTTGTAGAGGAAAGCATACAGGATAAAGTGCCCAGACACAATCAGGCCTTACAGTTTTAGTTTAAAACCAGTTCTAGCCAATGATGGCAAAGTCCAGGTGTAAATATGCTGAGTGTTGGACAAAAGTGACAGATCTCAAAACAAGCAGGGAATTCCCATTAAACAAGAGTGTGATGAAGGGATTTTTGCAAAGGCCAGCTCTAAACCCTGGAACCGCAGGGAAGTGAGATAAGGAGATGGAGATGATGGAGATGATGGAGATGATGGAGATGATGGAGATGATGGGATGATGGAGATGGAGATTTGAGGGGGGAGAATTTTGCCTATGAGGCAAAATTTGCAAGGTGCCAAGCTGTGCCAAGGATGGAGTGGTCAGACAAGCAGTCCAAGTACTTGGTCAGCCAGGCCTATGTGAACACCATGCACCCTGATGTAACCAGGTGGTAAGACCTACCCCAAGGACAAAGAGCACCAGCTGAGTAAATCCCCAGTGCTGCAGCCCCCCTGTCCAGGTACAACAAACCCTCCTCTGCTCCTGGGCTCACAGACACTCCTGGCTTTGCCTTACCTGGAGTCTGCCTGGATTTCCCCAGAGTTTGCTACCTCATGGTCTTCATGTTTCTCTTACACGGATCAGCAGGTGAGGTGGAGCTGATAATTGTATAAACACATGGCCTGGTTTTGCCTCATCATTAACCATCCTACTAAATCCATGAAATAAAGGTTGATGAGAGAGAAAATCCTTCTCCCTTGCCCGGACTCGCCTCCTGGCAGCATCTGCCTTGCTTCGCTCTGCTCTCACCCTTCGACAGCCCTGGTTGCATATTATTGCTTAATTATCATCTCCTTACACCAGCCCTGGAACATTTAATCTGGCCTGTGCTCTGTCTGGCGTTACTGTAAAAGCAGTTAACAAATGTATCTTCATGTGTCACTAATCACGCTAAAAACATGATCACTATTCCGTTAAGAACGCTGCTAATGAATAGACACGAACTGCAGCTCCTAGAGATCGAACGTGCCTTTCTCTCCTACCCCTCCTGGAGCTCAGAGCAGAGCTGTGGTGTTTCAGGAGGATGAGGAGGCATGTCTGACACGCAGCAGCCCCTGGGGCACTCAGCAGAATGTACCCTCTTGACAGATCATCCACTCCTAGGGGAACCTGTGCCATCCTTGGGGGAGCACCAAGGAGAAATGCACAGAGCAGCTGAACGTCTGTCTTCCACTGAGACCACAGAAAAAGCATCCAAGTACACTTCCAGGGCACTGAAATCCAACCAACAAACAGTAAATATAATAATAGTGATAAAGATTAATAATTATAATAGCTCCTGCTTGCACAAGAGAAGCACACCGGCAAAAACTTCTGCCACAGGTAAAGATGCAATGGCCAGCCAGACCATGCAGGGAACTGAGGTTGCTCTGTGGTAACCGCCTACAAGCAGAGGACTGTAGGCCAAATTCTGGGGGCTCCTCGCTGCCTCCTGGACCCTTCTGTTAGGAAGCTGGCTTGAAAGGGCTGCACCAGTCGCTGGCTGTTTGCTGCCACAGAGGTTTGACGCCAGCGGCGGGCTGGCTGGCTTTGGCCTCACAATCAGTACTGCGGTAGGAGATGTAACCCAAGCCGTAGCTCAGCACTTGGCACATCCATTGTGCCAGTCACTGTCCTAAAGCAGCAGCAGCTCCTGCCCTGTGGTGCAGCTGGACATCGAGGTGCGGTGCACACGTGGGGTGTCTGCATCAGCTGCCGTGGCCTCAGCAGCTTCTGCTCCAGCAGTGGGTCTGTCTGTCTTTCAGTGGCAGGCTGCTAAGATCAGCTGCTCTCCTGCAGCCAAGGTGTGTGTCACAGGTTGGAACCTTCACAGCTGGCAGGGCAAGGATGCAGAAACACAGGTCACATAGATATGAGCAGCAGGAAAACACAACAGATAAAGAAAATGCAACAGATAAATTCATTCTCAAGGAAATGGGCCTAACATGGCGCTGAAAACCTGCTCGAAGTGGCAGTGGTAGGCAGGGTGCTGGGCTTTGCTGCCAGGTCCCTCCTTGCACAGGTCTTGGGCAAAGCAGGCAGGGTGCAGAAGGAAACCTGACATCCAGGTCAGATCCACCTTCCTCCAGCCCTTCACGCAGCTGCTGGGTGAGCTGGTCCTTCCAGGAGGTGTGGGGAGGGACACGACGAGGTCCTTCTGCAATGGAGCACAGCTTGGAGTAGCTATTTATCCTTAATCCTGCACTTGGGTTTGCTCTTTTAAAGTGTTCACTTTCCTTTTTTAACCATTTCTCATTCTGCTCCATCGTTACTCTTCTCTTTCCAGCCTAAGGACGTTTGCATCCATGTGCTTGTCAGTGCAGGATCACGTCGAGTTTATCCTCTCCGCGCTAGTTTATTACTGCACCATACTGAAGTGGATAGGATATGTGAATAGTTTTACAAATGTTTTTACTGAGAAAGTGATCCACATAAAAATACATCAAACTATGGATAGTTCTCCCACAAGAAAAAAACAAGGCTGCTATTAGAAATGTAATGCAATTTCTAATACCCAAGCAAATGAAAGCAGAAGCTGAAATTTTGCATAAATATATAAAACTTGTATTCATTGACATGATGGATATTAAACAATAGCAATGTACTTGACAGAAAGATGCCATGATAAAATGCCACTGATGTGACAGCTCTCAGCAGAATTTTATGTTGCAGTTTAATTTTAAACCCTTATCTGTCTTTGCAGATAAGAATTCCCACACCTCCTCAGGGTTACTGAAGGCTGACAGAGAGCACCTTTGTCAGAGAATCGGTTTTCTGAGCATGTAACACAGGTGCAAGAAACACAAACCTGTGCACGTCCACAAAAAGCACAACTGTGTCTGTGATATAACGCTGCAGAACCCGAGCATCCCTGCTGTATGTGCAACGTGGCACTTCAGCCTGTGCTTGACCCAGGAGAAGTGCTCAGGTCTCATGGATACCGAACACCAGGGCTGGCGGTGAGGTCCAGGAACGAGATGTTGCCTTGGGATCCTCATGGAAGGGTTGACCTGCTGACGTGGCTGCTCATGATTGCTGCTGCTCCTCTGTTTTCTGCACAACCACAATGAAAGCAGATTTTTTTTTTTGTTTCTAGTTCAATATTCACCTCACAGCTTATCACTCAATGTCAGCTTCTGTTGTAATGTACCTAGCTTTCCACACACAAGCAGCAACTCGGTGCTGGAGGTGCTAATTCTACAGGTGAGTTTGGCTGTATGTTGTGAAATTGCGGTAAAATAAATGATCCTGGGAACCAAACGGCAAACAGCAAAGCCTGTGGGTGTAACGCCAGCTCCACTGGGTCCAGATTGCAGATCCCAGGTATTCAGATGAGTCCTGGAGCCCAGTCCTCACCCACCTCTGCTAAAACCCTTTTCTCATTCACGCACAGCTGGGTGGGGGATGCTCTGGGCTGGCTTCTCCGGCCTCTTCACTCTCTATGTGCCCAGGCACATGATGAGGAATGGGGGCACCAGGCTGTGGCTGTGGGGAAAACGAGCCTGGTAACAGGGATTTTTTGACAGTCTGCCCTAGCTCGACAGCAGAGTCCCTGGCTGCAGCACATCCATATGGCCTGTATCCCACCCTGGGCCCTGTTTCCAGATTGGTAACAGGTGGGACGTGGGGAAGAGTGACCTGGGGAGAGGGGAGATCACTCTAGGGCCAGCTTGCCTGTGCAGGGAGTGCCCAGCCTGGCCAAGGAGCAGGTGGTGTCTTTGCCTCATCATTGTAGGCATCCTAAATTTGCACCATACTTGATTTAATCTCTGCAGTGCACCCATGCCACATGGACCAGGCCTCTACTTGGCAGCTGGTTAATAAAACATTGCTTCAGCATGGCCAGAGCTGTCCCAGGAGTGTGTTTGAGTCAACAATGTGCCCTTGTGGCCAGGAAGGCAAATGGTACCCTGGGTTGCATTAGGAAGAGTGTGAGCAGCAGGTCGAGGAAGGTTGTCCCTCCCCTCTGCCCTGGTGAGGCCTCATCTGGAGTTCTGTGTCCAGTTCTGGGCTCCCCAGCTCAAGAAGGACAAGGAATTACTGGAGAGTCCAGCGCAGGCACACAAAGATGCTGAGGGGTCTGGAGCATCTTTGTGATGAGGAGAGACTGAGAGAGCTGGGGCTGTTGAGCTGGAGAAGAGAAGCTGAGAGGGATCTGATCAATGGGATCGATATCTCAGGGTGGGTGTCAGGATGGACCAGACTCTGTTCAGTGGTGCCCAACGCCAGGGTGAGGGGCAACGGGCACAGACTGAAACACAGGAGGGTCCATGTGAACATGAGGAGAAACTTGTGTGCTGGGAGGTGCCAGAGCCTGGCCCAGGCTGCCCAGAGCGGGTGTGGAGTCTCCTCCTCTGAGACATTGAAACCCACCTGGGATCCTGTGTGATCTGCTCTGTGACCCTGTGAGCAGGGGGGTTGGACTGGATGATCTCCAGAGGTCCCTTCCAACCCCAACCATTCTGTGATTCAGTGTTGGAGGGGTGCATCCCCCTTTCAGTTGGCAGCTGCCTTCAAAGACAGCTCTTTGTTGCACCCTTTGCTGATCACCAGGGCAGGGAGGGCAGCTCTCCTGTGCTTCAGAGGAGACACCTGCCCAGGCCTGAGCAACGAGAAACAAGCAGGCTCTGTACCCTGCTCTTTAACCCTAGGTTAGCAGTCACTGTTTTGGCTATTCTTTATTCCTGGAATCTCCTCCTGCAGAAGAAACCCCTGACCTGCCTTGGTGAGGACTGTGGGGTCCCACGGGCATAAGGTGACACAGTCCAATCCAAAAAGGACTGTTGTTCATGGACTTCACCTGGGGACAAATTGCAGACCAATGGTAAAGGGGAGAAACGCATTAGTGAATCTCCTGGAGGACGTTCGGAGACTTTCTGCCATCTGCTAGGCCTTAATTTTGGACTGTGGAATATTTGGAGTTATTTTACGTATCCTGTGTTTCCTGCACAACTTCAGTTCTGGCTTTTCCTAAACCTAAGTGACTCACTTTGCAGTTCCCAGGATCCTCCTCTGTGGAGGGAGCAGGAGCAAAGTCAATTGTGCTGCTTCTGAGCCATCACCTGGGATTTGTTTGGGTTCAGCTATAACAAGAACAACATGTGCAGCTTTGAACAAAACCCTGAGTTACTCTTCATCCATCAGTGCAATGGGAACTTGGTGTTAGGAGATTGCCAGGCAAACCTTTCGCCATTCTGCTGAAGAAACTTCCTCTGGAAGGACTTATCACGTCTGGTTAAGCAGATCTGTCTAGGAACTCCTTTATCCTTGTGGCCCTATTGTTAAGCTGCTAACCCATGAAAAGAACTGCGATATGGAAGAAAAAGAAGCATAACAGGGAAAAGTGCACTGCCAAGCATGCTCGGTACCCCATGCAAAAGGTTCATAACTCTGTTATTTATGACACTACTTTCTTCAAACTTGGCAGCGGTTCTTGTCCTGTTTGAAGGCTGAGTGCATGGCAGTCCTGAATGGAGCAGCTTTTTAATTATCTGTCACAGCAGAAGGCTGCAATCTTCTGCGAAAAACAGAAGCTGCCCATTTGTTCACTGTTACAAAGCCAAAATCTGCTGGATACACTTTTTTTGGAGAACTTTTCAAAATTTTCTATTGGGGGAAAACTGAGGGCAAGAAATCTCAGCCCAACAGGACATCTAGAGATATGCAGCTACGAAAGGAGAGGTCAGCACAAAATGACTCCTACAGCACTGGTTATGGAGTCACATCCATCTCTCTGTATTTACCGTTGGTCTTGGCTGAGTGGTCGGCACACGGCAGCAGGAGCACAGCTCCACCGACATGCATTGCGGTGCTGGGGAGGAGGAACCACGGCCCTCCAAGCTCCCAAAGGTCCCGGTGACCTTGTAGTCCCTGCCCAGACGGTGTTTGAAAACAGTTAATTTCAGTTCATCGCTATCGCTGATAAGCTGGCAGAGATGACAGTTCCTTGCCAGTTAGTTCCCTATTAGCATTCTGCCAAACGCCTTCAGGACAATTTAATTTACATGCCTATTATTTTTATGATATAGAAGATTCAAGGGGAAGAGTCTAAGATTCAGATGTGTCTGGGTAGTGATGGGAGCTCTGGCATCCGTGCTCTGGTTTCTCTTAAGACCTCTTGAAAGCTACAGGCATGGGAAACAGCAAACCAGGGAGGAAAATGGGCTCGACCGGCTCACCCAGCACAGCCTTCTCAACTGATTCACAGCCCCTCCTGCATTCCAGTGGGGGATTTGCTGTCTTGAAAGTTTTAACATTATTTTTATGAGCAATTTGCATCCTATGGGCTGCTGCAGACTGTTCTCACTGCTCCCTGCTGTGTGCTGCATGCTGTCCATATAGGAGTAGACTAGCTCAGACACAGATTTTTTTTTTAGGTCCAGATTGGATATTAGGAAAAAATTCTTCACAAAGAGGGCTGTGAAGCAGCGGAACAGGCTGCCCGGGGAAGTGGTGGAGTCACCATCCGTGAAGGGGTTTAAAAGCCATTTAGACAAGGTTCTTAGGGACATGGTTTAGTGCTAGAGTTGGGCTATGGCTGGACTTGATGATCTTGAGGGTCTCTTCCAACCAAAATGATTCTGTGATTCAGTTCCTCACACACATGAGCTTCACCTTGGGTGAGAACTATGCAGAAATGTATGAAGTTCATGGAACTTTAGAGATTTTGCTCAAACTGCAAACTGCACCCTGTACAAACATCCTTCAGTCTCGTGGCCCCACGAATTGTAGCAACCCTGGAGCCTCCTGTGTTATTTGGAAGTCAGAGTGTTGTCATTTAGGCTGTGGCACCTCACCTTCTTGCCATGCCGGAGTTGTGGCCATGTCTCAGCTACTAGAAATCAAGGAGAAAATCCTTGTCCCAGCCTGGCCAGGCCAGCCTACAAGAGAAGGGACACGGTGCCATCTCCGGCCATGGGAAGCGTCACTATCTGAACACGCAGGGGATGAGCAGGACCAGGTTGCAACCCATGTGCAGGGGCTTCCCTGGCACAAACAGCCTGGGAGGCACCAGCAGGCTTTTCGGTGCTCTTCTTCACAGACCATATCAAAGAACCACATCAGCTCCGTCCTGTGGCTCCTGCTAGCAAACACAGGGCAAAAACAAATGTTTTTTTTCAACCATCAATATGCAGGTGTTTAAGGAGATGACTGGCAGATTATCCAAGGGTAACAGGGCAGATTATGAGCCATTTGTTCAGGCATCTCCTTGGGAGCAGGAGGCAGGAGTGTGAAGGCACATCCAGCTCTCCATAATGTGACATGCAGCTGGTTTGCTCCCTCTCCTCCTGCTCTTCCCTGCCTTGCATGAAGCTGCAGTTATCCTGCTCTGGAAGAAGTAAAACAAAGGAGGGAACGGAGCACTTCATTCATCTGTAATGCTTGCAAAGGGAATAATAACACTGGCTCAAGATTAGAAAGCTCTCAATAGCGAGAGAAGCTGAGCTCTTGGCACCGCAGAGATTTTTGACCCAGTCATGTCTGAAGAAAGCTAGTAATAATAATGACAATAATTAAAGGAAGGAGGGTGTCACCTGGTAAAACGTAGCGAGTCAGGCTGAAGAACAGCAGCTGGTCTGCCCTGGCCCTGCAGAGCGTACGTGATCGATGACACTTGGGCATCTTTCATCTTCAGTCACTTCGTGCTAATTCAACCCAGACTGAGCAGACCTCCCCTTCACCAGCCCAGAAGATATATCTGGTGAAAGAAGTGGCTCACTAGGGTCTGCTAAAGAAAATACATTTTGCATTGAAGCCTGGAGAGCCCACGAGGAGCCTACCTTTGGCAAATGAGCTCAGGGAAGAGTTAAAGCACAGTGCCACGTTTTCTGCAGAAAGAAAAAGTTGATCTTCCTTTCTTTTCCTTTTTTTTCCCCTCCTCACTCTTAAAAGAATTGCTTCATTTTCACTTCAGTGAAACTGGAGAGCCAGGAAATAATACAAAGGCTCTTTACAAAGCCCAACTTCTTTCTTCTGTGGCATGTGTGCTGAAGTATCTGTGATGGTAACAGCTTCTGCTCCCTCTTCACAGGACTCAGCTTCATCAAATATTCCCTCTCTTGAGGCCGTGCGTGCGAGGGTGGGATTCCCTCTCCCGGCTCCATTGCATTTCTAGTCACACTCGGAGACACTCACAGAGGAAAACAAAAAGCGATTCTGCTTTGCTTCACCCGATGAAGGAAGGAGGGGGCTGTGGTGGGGGGTTTGTTTCCCTCTCAGCCTCCCTGTCCCCCCAGGAGGCCACGCCTGAGCAGGCCATGGCCATGGGCCACCCGGACCGGAGGGGACCCTGGTGCAGGTGCACTTGTCGAGTTACCATTTTCCAGGCATATTTTAAACCCCTTAGGATTGTTCTAATCTAAATAATTAATCAGTGCAGAGTCCTTCCTTCTCTCTCAATTTGCCAGGAGTGCTGGGCACGTGCGGCGGGAGCTGGTTCTGCTGCCTGTGCAGCACCTCACTGCCACATCCGTACCCGCATCCCCGCCGCGACAGAGCCTCCCCACAGCCCCTGCTCCCCGAACCCCCCAGCGCGGCTGCCTGCTGGCCCAGGGCACCGGCCATGGACACCCCCTGCTTTGCGAGCTCACCCCAGGCAGCGCAGGCTGGCAGAGGCGAGGGGCCCGGCCTGGCCCCGCCATCCCCCAGGACTCCCCACTCTACACACGGTCAGCAGCTCCGCTCCAGCCTGCACCGCGACATCCCCTCCCCAGCACGTGATGACAATCTGCTGATCACATCAGGCTGGTCAGCTTGGAGATGAACCATCCCACTGTCCCCTCAGCCAGCAGCTCTGCGGGCAGCCACAAGTGCTGATGGCATTGCAATTCCACAGCACGGTTCATGCCACTGCCCTTATTTCCACACAGGGTGACAGCACGAGGACGGCCTGCCAGACCCACGGGGGCACAAAGCCATTCTGCTCCTTTCCTGTGGCCCCTTCCCCTCCGAAGAGCTCATCAGCCAGAACGCCTTGGGCACCCCTTACCAGTGCAGATCACAGAATCACAGAATCACAGTATGTTAGGGATTGGAAGGGACCTCAAAAGATCATCCAGTCCAATCCCCCTGCCGAAGCAGGATACCTAGATGAGGTTACACAGGAAGGCATCCAGGCGGGTTTTGAATGTCTCCAGAGAAGGAGACTCCACAACCTCTCTGGGCAGCCCGTTCCAGTGTTCCGTCACCCTCACTGAGAAGAAGTTTCTTCTCAAATTTAAGTGGAACCTCTTGTGTTCCAGCTTGAACCCATTACCCCTTGTCCTATCATTGTTTGCCACCGAGAAGAGCCTGGCTCCATCCTCGTGACACTCCCCCTTTATATATTTATAAACACTAATAAGATCACCCCTCAGTCTCCTCTTCTCTAAACTAAAGAGCCCCAGCTCCCTCAGTCTTTCCTCATAAGGGAGATGCTCCACTCCCTTAATCATCTTAGTTGCCCTACGCTGGAGTCCCTCCAAAAACAGATCCTGGGGATGACTTATGCAAGACAGTGTCCCCAGTTGACCATCTTTCCAAAGGAGGGGCTATATCAGAAGAGTGGTGAGGACACCATGTCCTGGGCACGAGGAGGAGCATCCTTGCACCCTTGCTCAGAGAGGACAGCATGGGAACCAGACCCTGGCAACCCCCCCAGCTCCTGGAGCCCGCAAAGAGGCCACAGTGGCAAGCTACAAGGGGATGGGATGACCCTGTGGATCTGCTGGGACCTTCAGCAGATCCAGACAGTACCGTCGAGTCCTCCAGCTGCCATGCCCACGTGTGTGCACACAGAGGTACAACACTGTGAGCAACAGGCCCTGATTATGAGCGCAGGATCTCCTGAACCACTGCCCTGGGACCTGCGGTGTCCCATCCCCTTGATGTCTTGGTGACTGGGAAGGAAAAGTCATGGCAGAGGCTGGGGAACGTGGGCTCCAGGCGGACCCTGTACAGCTCCTGCCCCAGGGGGTGCTGTAACCAGGCATGGCAGAGCTGGCAGTGAGCACCGGGCCAGTCCAGCCCCAAAGGCAGCTCAGTGTGCACAGCTCGGTGCTCATGATGATGAGCAGGATGCTGCTGCAGCTCTCGCAATCCCTCCCTCACCGCTCTGGTCCATCACCACTCTGGGAACTCTTCTCCTCAAACTCCCATGCTGACCCCAAACCCTTCAGGAGATTGCACTCATGCTGTTTTCTTCCAGAAATATAATTTTCCTAATAAAAATGCTACTGTTTTCACCTCTCTCTGGTGCAGACACACTCTGTTCTCCTTCACTTTTTAATTAAGTCTCAAGTTCCTCTAGTATTTCCACTGTAAAAACTGGCTCAGAACAGCACATTTCACCTCCTTCCACAGAACTGCACAAGGGCAGTTTCCCTCTCCAGGTGGCAGGGGGGAACATCCCAAGAACCCCTGGCCAGGCTTCCCTGCCCTCCAGCAGACCCATTACAGCTCGTGTTCCCCAGGCAAGAGCATCCTGCCCCAGGGCACTCTGCATACATGCCCCAGAGACCATCTGTTCAAGCTAGGTAGAACTAGTGATGGACCACAGAGATGAACGAAGGGTCAGGAGCCATCTGCAGAGAAGGGGATCCTCACTGAGACGGCAGAAAAAGGACCAGTTGTGGGTCAGCCCCAGGTGCTGCCTTATCCCTACGGAAATATCAGCAGGAGTCCCACAGAGGATGGCTGATGTCCAGCCTTGCTGACACAGCACCTGGTCCAGTAAACCTGCATGAGATCTTGCACACGTGAAGGGCCAGATAGGCCCTGGCACAGCCAGGCACAACATGGTGATGGAGAGTTCCAGGGTCAAACCCACCTTGGAAAAAAATGGTGAAAATACGAGGTTCTGAAACCGTGCACCTGCTTCCTCGATTACTGGTTCTGCTTTACTTTGAACTGGGTAAAGAGTCAAAATTAATTTAAGAAAACAAATAAAGAAAGAAAAAAATTAATATTTTTTTTCAGGACAACTATCTTCATTTTTGAGTGATGTAGAAGATATTTGGGTTTCTGCTGGTGTCAAGGTTTAATTGCAAGGCGACAATAAATCATAGCAGATGCTCTCTGTTACCCCCTCACTCGCTCTCTCCTTAGACAGGAAAAAGTAATAAGGAGGAAGGAAGAGAGACTTCAAGTTGGAAAGGTTTTAAAGGCTTTACTAATAGAGAAAATTATACAAAATATACAAAACCGATCTTGAATGTTCCAGGGTAGAGCAGTGTTTAACCCCTCCCCTGGTGAGCTGGGGTGGCTCCAGTAGCTGCAGGGCAGGCACACAAAAGTCCTGGGTGGGACTTCACAGCAAACCAGAACTGGATTCAGGGATGCAGGGTCTCAGGCATCAGATCATAGGCACAGGTAGCAGGGTCCTCTTCAGATGCCGGCCATGGTCAAAGAGAGTAAGACCCTCGTGATCTCCCTCTTTTATAGGGTGTATGATGCCAGTGGGATGGAATACTCAGTTGGCCAGTTTTAACCACTTGTTCTGTCCGCCCCTCCTTGCAAATATGCCCCGTTATCAGTTCACCTAGGTTACCATAGTAATAAATCTAAACATGAGCTTCTTCTGCATTTCATTGGTCATCTTATCAGTCCCGGAGCAAACAGCATCTCAAAAACATGCAGTTACTTAGAAGGTACTTGGAAGAACTTAGCTGAAAGGAAAATTCACTAAAAGAGAACTGGTCTTGTTTATAACAAAACCAGGACAGCTGGCAGCCTTCCCTTTGGTCTCCTCTGTGACGAGGGCAGTGGGCCCCAGGGCCAGCCTGCAGCAGCAGCAGGGACAGACCCCAGGCTGCTCTGGGGAAGGAGCAAGAAGAGTTTCTTCAGAGGATTTCAACCCACAAAAACAGCAGGACTGCACCCAGTGCCCCTCCAGTGCTCCAGCTCTGCACCCCGGATTGCTGATGTGCAGGATGCCCAGCCAGGACAGGTCCACGGTGGCCAATGACAATTACAAAGTCATCAGCTGCACAAACAGAGCAACTCCCACAACGAGCCCCTGGCCTGCTCACTGCAGGAAGAGCTGCCAAGCCCCTCACCAAAGGCACGGGGCGAGTGTCACGGGTGCACGGGGCTGTGCAGGAGTCTCATCTGGGCTGCTCCATGGACCATGTCCCTCCATGGGTTTAGGGTCCTCAGGGGTATCCCCATCCTGAAGCCTCCATGGGGTCCTGTACCAGGCAGCGTGGCTCTGCCATTGAGGTAACACAGTGAGAGCACAGGCTGCAGCAGCTTGGGCGGGAAAAGTGAGTGCAAAAAGGTGCAATATGGGAAAAAGCAACCTCCAAGGGTGGACTGCAGACACTGGGGAGCAAATGCCCAAACCAGCTATCCAGCACCACATGCCCAAAAGAAAGACGGACTCAGAGCGCATCCGCCCCTGGTTCACCTATATCACAAGCCGCGCCCTCCTGCAATTACCTAATGCAACAACATCACAAGTTATTTGCATATTTATGTAGTATTTACCCCAAAGCTCATAATACTACAAAAAACGATCATACAGCTAGTAATTTAAATGAAAAATTGTTATTCATACATTTTCATTGTAATGTCACACGCCACAAAATATTACGGGTTCATGAGGCAACCAGTGCTCTGCTAATAATTAGAATACATTACCACTTTGATGAGGCATTTACACAAAACTGCAGAACCATCTCAGAACTGCTGAGATGCTCCCAGCACCCCAATTAGAATGTGTCAGAGGCTTTTATTTATGCTATAGATAGTGCGGCATAAATTGCACCTTTTTCCCAATTCCAGGTGCTTCACACACTGCAGAATGTTCTCACCGTCACCTCCTGGTCTCCCTCAAACACCTGGGGGTGCAGGTGCTCAATCTCAGCACAGCCTGTGCCTTCATGAGCACGAGTGGTTAATGAGTCTTGCTGCTCGAGGGGTCTGTAGACACGACAGCGGTGGAACACTTGTGATGGATGCTTCTGGCTGTGAACGCAGCCCCACGGTGAGAGCCCTGCAGACGGTCCCTGGGAGGTGTCCCCTGAGCATGGATGGGCAGAAGGCACAGGGTCTGCAGAGCTGATGTCCACATCTCCCTTCTCACCTCTGGTCGCCACAGCCCTCCTGCATAGCCCTACTGTCCTTTCCACCTTTCGCAGCTTCCCACCCACTCCAGGCTCTGCTCCTAAACTCACCTCTCTCCTCTCTCACCTTCCACAGCCCCGTCCATCCCACTGGTCCCTTCATGCAAACCCTCCACCACTTTCTCCTGTCCCCAGTGAGGCTTCCAGCCCCCTCAGCCACATCCCAGCTGTGTGTCCCCCAACACTTGATCCCTGTTCCTCATCAGGCCCTGTGGTCCCACTAGCAGAGACCCACGGCTGCTCTGCTCCCCAGGGTGGACCTCATCTCTCCTGGGATGATCTGACACCAGCAAAGCCAACAGGGATACCCCCTCACCCTGCTCCCAGCTGCCACTGTGGCCTCTGGGCCTCTCTCAAACACCTGTGTGGACAGTGGAGATCCAGGATATAGGGCCAAATCCTACCTGGGCCCCTCAGAGATGGGGGTGACAGAGTGGGGCTGTCCCCTGAGAGCTGATGGACTTAGGAGGGTGTCCTAATGACTCACCAGCTCTTTGCTGACTAAGCAGGTATTGCTCTGCACACTGCAAGCAAAAGTGTACAGCCCCTGTTTCCAGAAAAACTGGCCTGGCATATCTGTTACGCTTGTGGTTTTTTGGTAGAAGAGGAAATACGCCTCAGATTTGCCTGGTCACTCATCCCAGGGACTGGGGAACAGCTCTGCCTCTGCACAGGTTGCTCACTGAACCCAGATTTTGGGTCAGCCCAAGGTTACCCACCTTCTGCATCAAAAGGTGCCCAACCCAGCACCCCAGAGAAGCCATCCTAAAGCATCACAGCCAGCCACCCAGCAATGGCACAGCTCAGGAACATGAGACATTCAGCAGAGAAATAGATTTAAGTGTTGTCACACCTTGAAGGAGCAATTACCGATGACAGGCACTGCAGCAGTGAGCTGTGAAGTTATGACAAATGCCCAGCAGCACCCCTCTAACAAATAACCAGAAGGTGAGAAAGCAGCAGGGAAACACCAGCTGAATAGGGAAAACGTGCCCGTGTCTCTGGAAAACATCTTTCATGCTGCTGGCTGCATTATGGTCTTGGCTTTTCTTAATGCCATTCGAAGCCAAGAGCGTTGGCCCTCGAGAATCGCAGATCTCTGCTAAGCAGGTGCAGGGCACGCCGGGCTCTGCTCGATCCTGTGCCAGGGTCACACTCACGGCAACACCGGGACCCTGGCAGAAGACGGTGCACAGGGGAAGGGGGGAACTGAACAAAACCAGGGAGGGAATACATGGCCAGGGCAGGACAGAGCTCAGCGATGTCTGAGCCTGAAAACCCAAGAGATCCCACAGCTGGTTTCAGATCACCTGGAGCCTTCACACTGCTGTAAATGAAATCTGTGGATGTGTTGCCTGCTGGTGGCAGGAACAGTCTGCTGGGAGCAGTGGGAAGGAGCAAGGAGCTCCTCAGACTGTGACAGTTGCCCAGAATTGGGCTGAGAGCCCCAACCCTCCATCTGGCTGCTGGGGCAGCCGAGGGGAGCAGCACGTCCCTTGTGGAACTGCACTTGAAGAGAAGGGACAGTGCCGGAGGGGACTGGGGTGAGACACACAAGAAAGCACAGCCCCGGGTGGCCCAGCAGTGGGAGTGGGGTCCTCCTCATCCACCGCTGCTGGTATGTGAAGTGGCCCATGTGTGCCATGGCTGACATGGGCCAAGGCCTCAAGCCTGGCAGGTCCTGGGGCCCACGCCAAGGGCCCAGCACCGCTTTGCTCCTCACGCAGCACAAGGAGCTGCGTGGTGCGGCTGTTCCGAAGGGCTGTTTGTCCCCGCAGCCTCGGGAGGTCACCGGGAGCAGAGCGGACAGCAGCCACGTGGCTGTGACCCCAGCGACAGCCATCAGGGCAGGAGCTGTGCAGGGGCTCAGAGCAGGCTGGACCCGCTGCCTCCCTCAACCATGGAGGGGTCGGGACCAAAATAAATACCATGGGAGACAGCTGAAGGGAAATACTGAGTCATGAGGTGTAACTCTGCCATCGCTGGGGCAGGGACAAGCCCCTCAAGGGCTGGGGTCTGTGCAAGCCGGTCTGGCACAGCACAGCCTGTGCACCCTTGGTCTCCACAACCTGCCATGTCCCTCTTGTACCCACACAGCATCTGCAGTTCCGCTTTCCACATCTCCACCTTGCTGAAGCTATACACCCTACTGCCTTTTGTGCTATAGCTTGAAAGGAACCGTGTAGCATTGTCATTAGGAGTCGGGTCTCACGCAGAATTTTTTACTGGGGTCTTTAAACTGCACGTTGTAAATGTACCACATGGGACTAATGATACCTCAAGAATTTTCAGGTTAGAGGGAAACAATTGCATGATTTCCCTCTTAAAAGAAAGATGCCTCTCAGATACAGGAGTAGCACTATACCAAAAGAAAAAAAAATTCCCAGATGTTTAAGATTTAGAAGAGCCTAACTTTAGGAAGAGAGAAGTGCTTTATTTAGGATCAAAAAGGATGACCCCGTGGAGCCTTAACAGAAGCTGTAAACTACATCATAAAAGTGAAATAACTTTTACCCAGACTTGAAAAAAAAAAAAAAAGCGCCTTCCTTTCAAGAATATTCTGTGCAGCTTAAAACCAGCTCTTATTAAAGTGAATCAATTTCATAAGTATGTTAACATCTTTATTCCTGAAATGTTAAGTGGAACATTTAGAACTGGAGAATGTATTGCAGAAGACCTTTCTTATGTGTAAATTCATGTTTCTGCTTAAAGGTCAAAACCTTTCTGCGTATTTTTTCCTTGATAAGCTCCTTCAGAGGTGTTTATTTACAAATTATCTGCTTCCACAGGTAAGCCTCATATAATAACTCCTATTGCTTTTGTTCTTGGTGCTGGATGGAGATGGATGTGTACAAGCGTAGCAAGGCCATTTGATGTTATAACTGGATCTTGAAGCAAGCGATGTTTGAGTGCAGAACGCAGCAGGAGTGGGCCCAGCCCTGATCTAAATGGAGCTGTGGATGCCTCACCCGGCATGACCTGTGGTCCCTGGGCTGCCTCATTTGGGTGGAAAAAGCCCCTCAGACATTTGGGGACCTTCCTCTACTGGCCACAGATGCTCTCACGGGGGAAGAGCTGCTGCTTGAATGTAAACGCAGCCGGACAAGAGTCACTCCCAAAGGTTTAAATAGAAAAGACAATGACATCTGCCATGAGTGATGATCATTCTGTTTCAAAACTCCTTAAGAATTAATTTTATTTTAAGAAGTATTTATGATGAAGAATCATCGAAAGAACAGAGATTTGTCCCCAGGCAAAGCAAAATCTAACTCCTTCTGATTCCTGATGGATATTTTAGGAGTGGACTAAGTCAGAGGGAAAGTTGACGCTCTTGAGATGCTCTGGGACTCTCCCCCCGCAGCACCAGAAGTGATCAGGGTTACGTTGCACACACACAAATGTGCTCCATACCCATGACCCACGCAGGGTAAAGCCTCCAGCCAGTGAAAGGATGACAGAAAAAAAACATTTTCCTTCAGTTAAATTTTTTCAGGTAAGCAGCGGCCTGATAGCTAAAGGGGAGAGTGGTGGACAAAGAGGAGTCACGACACACCAGGTTTTTAATGCAATGCACCATATTATTTCTTCAGCACTGGGAGCAATAGGAACTTGTCAATGTTCTGGCACAGAATTAGAGTTAATGTATTCTTGTTACGAATTTAATAGGATAATGAAATGCTGTTGTAATTGAAGGTATTAACAGCTTCTCCTGTTAAATACCAACTTGCTTAGACCATGTGTTCCTTGAGAGAAGACATGAGCTAATCTTGGTAAACAGATAGAAATAGTGGGATTTAATTCAGATTTAGGACTCTCAGTATCCAGCCGTTTGGTGGTTTCCAAGACTGCTCCTTTGAATGACTTCTTTTAAGTAACTGATTTAAATGCTTTCTTTGCTTGCATTGGATTTAGCTGAGATTATTCAGCTTTGCATTTGCAGATACCGTTTAGATTATGTGAGATACGCAAAGAGGATCCTCCAGCCCTTGAATTTGGCTATTGTGCCCATCTCTAAGCTCCTTTAATTGTCTGGAAAGTGTAAGGGAGAACTCACCAGCAGCTCTGGGAAAGGATGTGCTTTGTCCTCGGCTGGCAGGAGAGGGACCCTCCGGGCACACGTGCTCTCTGCCCACACATCTCAATTACCAGCTCTCAGCAGAGGTAATGGCTGCAGCCGCTGTTTGCCATCCTTATTCTTTCCTTTCCTTAATCAAATAGTCGTGCCTAATAACTGTGATTATTGTACCTGCCTTCAGCTCTGATGGATAACAGGGACCAACTCACTCTCTTGGTATTAGCAGAGACACTGAGGAATATTTAGTCTTTGGATAGCCAGTTTTCCCCTGGCTAAATTTCAGCTTCTTTTTAAAGGAAACCACTTGTTAGTCAACAATGTGATCCCTACGAAAGCTGAGCCAGCAGCAATGTCCTGAAGAGCTCCCATGGGTGGGATGGAGGGGGAACGCTCCTCATCACACACCTATGACCACACACGGCTCTGCAGTGGACGAGCAGGTGAGTGGCACCACCAGGTTTGCACCGCCAGATACACCTGAGGGCATTTCTGCATAAACTCTTCCTACGTGTTTTGCCTGCATCCCCCAGAGCATCTGAGGAGGACACTGACCTGCAGGTACGGTCTGAACCTCAGCATCCCTATGACAGCAGCATGTGATGCAGGCGTCCCTCCAGCAAAATATTTGGAACGACAGATGCCCGGGTCAGAAGGGACAGTGATGCTTGTAAGGTCTGACCTCCTCTGCACACCAGGAAACAGCACACGGTGACTTCTGCCCCACCGCCTGAGGTGCACCTGGAGCACACCTCTTGGAGAGATATCCCAGCTCAGTGAAAAGCACCGCACTGCTGGAGAACCCCTCGTTTCACTGGGAGCCTGAGGGCTAACTGTCTCCTCTAAGGAGCGCGAGTGCTACTGTTCAGACCTGGTTTGGGGCAGAGTGGGAGTTCTGGTCTTCTGAAGGAGGTTGCTTTAGAGTCTGTGGAGCATCCTCAGCTGGCTGGAGCAGCCATACTTGGCTCTTCCACTTTCCTGCGACGACTAGGACAATGTGACACTTGGATTTCCATGGGACAGGTAGGAGCGTTCGGCATGGCTTTGTTGGAAGGGCTGAGTAGGGACATTTGGGTTTGTGTCTCCAAGGACACATTCTGTAGGAGACTGTCTGGAGGCGTGGACAAGGCTGAGGTGGAGCAAGAGTTACAGGCGGGTTGAGCAGCCGGTTGGAGACCTTTACAGAGGACTGAATTTCTCAATTTCACCTTCAGAGGGTGATTTCCTTCCTGAGATGATTTCCAGCTCAGTTGCGATAGTGCAGCCCAGGCTAAGAAGACGAAGCGTTCGGACTGTGTTTGTCCAGGTCTCACAGGGCCACGCTGGCTCCTCTCGGGGAGTTGCCAGCAGAGGCACCACACCAGACTCCCACAGCAGCTTCTTCTTCGTGCCCCAACAGCTGGAAACTGGGAGGAGAGAGGAAGGCCCGACGCACAGAGCGTGCACATTGCTCCAATGGGCTCCCTTGGTCCTTCCAACTTAACCAGTCTCCTGCAACCAGGAGCTGCTGAGGGAGCTCAGGGACAACTGAGCTGCCTGCACCTGATTTACAGCTCGTAATTATTTGTTTGCGTGGCAGGCATATGGGCCATTCACTAGAGCCTGGGACTTTTCTAGTATTCTCTCTTCAGTTTAACACCATGTTCTGCTAAATTATGCTATTTGTATAGGTCTTTGCTTAAATTAAAATAAATAAATAAATAGAAAGATTTGGAAGACCACAGAGGTGCAGGAAAAAAAGCTAAAAGGTTGATTTAAAGACCAGGAAGAACACCTTCCATGCAGATATTTAAAAGCTTCAAGCCGGTTAGCTTTTAAAAGAGAAGACTGAGAGGTGACTTCGTCACTGCATGTAAATAGCTTCAGGGGGAAAAAATATTGTGCAATGAAGACTCTGTGACCCCACTGCAAAAGGCAGAACAAGAGCTGGAAGCTGAAGTGAGCAACATTCAAATTATAAATTAGACACTTTTTGAGAAGGAAAGCATTTAACCACCATTGAAAGTAGCCTGAAGAGATCTTTATGAAAGATGTGCTTCAGTCAAACCCAAGTGACTAGATGCACTACATGATGAACCTGGTGAAATGTAATGACCTGTGATTTACAGGAAATCAAGTGTGATGATCCAATGCATCTCTCTGGCTTTACACTCTATGAATCTATTAAATAAAGCCATCACACAAGCTGCAAGCCAGCAACAAATTCCTTCTTCTTGACACACACCTGAAAACGAGGAGGTGGCTGGAGCTCTGCTGGGACAGACAGACGGACCATTGCCATGCCCAGAAGGGGAGATCAGGGGAAAAAAGTCTTTTCTACCTTGTGTCAGCTTAGTGCAACTGCAGACGGATGAACACGTCTGAGATCAAAGCTCAGGGGTGGCCTCTCTGGGCACAGCTGAGCCCGAAGGCTGATGCATACCCCCAGCTCTGAGGTCAAGCAAATGCCAGGATCACTGCTTTTTAAAAAACACAACCTTAAGCAGGGGCACAGTGTCTCCTGCTAACTCACGAGCAGGTCCAGAGCTTAGCAAAGACAGATGCCAGCTCCCCTCTCCTCCCTGCACTATGGGGTGAAGAACACAAGCTGACCAAGCAACTCACATCCCTGGGCTGGGGTTGGAGGATGTCCCTGTTAACCCACCCTCTGAAACCCGCTGGTACGCTTAGTATTCGCAGCACAGCCCAATTATTTATAACAGAAATTTTTCATTTTGAGTTTCAAGGTATAACAAGGTGGTTATAAAACTGATTTAGGGATAGAAAAGTTTGATTATAAAGGGAAATTATTCAAAGGTTTCAATGGAAGGAATAAGTTGCTATGAAATAATGGTCCTGTTACAGGGAAGATACGCGTGGAATAAAAAGCCATTTAACTGTTCCCTTGCCCCATACACAGCCACCCCACAGCCCCGGTGCTGCGCAGGGGGGATGAGGTTCGGCCGGGGAAGCTCTGGACCCGCTGCAGGTCCAGGAGGGCAGGAAAACACAAGCTCAGCTCCCAACAAAGGCAAATCCCACAACAGGGTTTGGAGATCTGCGGGTTAGCGCGAGGGAGACAACAACTGCATGAACTTTATGATACAACGCTTCACCTCGGAGGCAGATGTAAAAGTGATGGAGTGGCCCTGGAAGCAGGAGGCAGAGCAGAAGCAGCAGAGCTCAGCCTGCCGGCAGAGGGGGTGGGCAGGAGGGGGCTGGGTTGCAAAGCTGAGAAAACTCTGATTTTTCACTGTGGCAGGGCCTGTTTTTCTCACAGCCCAGTGCACAACACTGGATGCTCCTCCTGAAGAGCAGAGGAGGCAAAAAAATCCACCCTCACCCCTCAGACCAAGGGTCCCTCTGCTCACACACGGCTTGGAGCAGTGGGATGGGGGCTCAGTGCCAGGGCTGGCAGGGTCTGTGAGACGCTGTCCCCAGCCCATAAACAGATCCCTGATGTCCCATCTCCCCTTCTGCAGCCCCCCATGCCTCATTCCAGCTACACCAGCGCTTGCAGGGTACTTTGCAAGTGACAGATCAGGTTCGTCTTACTCCATACATCAAATTTTCAGGATTTGTCATTAAGTAACTTTTAACAAAAGAGGGAAAGGAATCAATGTGCCATTCCGCAGTGGTTTGCATTACCGCCTTCTTAACAAGGGCAAAGTCCTGGGTAGAGACGTCTGCCCTGCTGCTGGGAGAAGCCCTGCAGTACCCAGAGCCCGCAGCACACACTCTGCGAGGCTCCAGGGGACGTGTGTAGGCTCTGCCCATGTCCCTTCCCAGCCTGGGGCCCTGTAGACCCTGTGTGAAGGCACCCAAGGGCATGAAGAGACCCTCCAGGGCTGGGCACAGAGCGAGGGAAGGTGGTGAAAATGGGGATGCGCCACAGCTCGGGGTCGCACATCCCCAGGCCCTCGTGGCCTTTTCTTAGCCATGGGCTGCCAGGGAGAAAAGCAGCTTGGTTCAGCTCAGCTCCTGCGAGCTCTGATTTACTGAGCTCCTCTAGTCCCTCACTCTGTGCAGAGCACCCCAGCTTTGGATCTGTGCCTTGGACAGGAGTTTATGTCAGCAGCCTGGTCCCTGGCCAGCAGCTTCTGCAGCCAGAACCTTCACACGTGTTGAGGTGGGACCGAGCAGCAAGGAGGGACAGAGGATGGAGGCCTGCAGCGGTGCAGGAGGAGCTGGTGAGCAGGACAGAGAGCGGGACTGGGGGGGCTCGGCCCACCTATGGGCACCTGCCCCACCAAAGTGCTCTGGGAGCGGGCTCTGGCGAGCTGAGCAGGGGCTGGACCACAGTTTGGGATGCACCACTACCAGGAGCAGCTCTCCAGCTCTTTGGGATGCGGATAACCACAGCCAGCGACTTCCCACTGGGAAAGGAGGGAGAGGATTCATCAAAGAATACAAGTCAGCAGGACTGTTATCAGACAGAGATGATAAAATTGCTGATAATGAGGCAGGGAAGACAGTAGCAGAAATATTTATGTGCTGTGTGGGAAGGAGCCTGAGGATGTGCTGGTGTAACCACAAGAGCCACGGAGTGTTTCCCATCACTGCTGGGGAGGGTTAAGCACAAATTCTCGCTGAGAAGCGCTTTTAAACTAACCGCACCAGACAAGGTACCCTCAGCATCCCATGAGCTAACAAGGAGATATGTGGCCTTTATTAATTTTGGCTACATCAGAGGCAACAGGGAACTGAAGGAGAGGGCGAGAACACTGACATTTTACTTCACTGTGCCCTGTGAAGGAAAGCAGGTCTGCAATCTGAAATCAGTCACAGAAAATTATAGGAAAAGCAACACAGGATTCAGCTGATAGATAATTAAACTACAGGATTAACACCTGTCAGCATAATTGCATGCAGGTAAACGGCCACAGCTGGCACGGCCCGTCACCCCAGCTGTGCTGGTTTCGTCTGAGGGGAAGCACTGGCTGGGATCTGGACAAACAACACTAAAGCTGGCTCTTCATATGAGATTAAAATCGAGGATATGATAAAGTTCACTTTTTAAAACAATCAGATCTCAAATTCCCACTATTAGACTTGATTGGAGAGGCGACGAGGACTCAAGTTAATGTGACAGATCGGCCATTTTGTGGAAATAAACACATTTATTTTAGCTGTGCTGCACAGGCAAAATTCACTTTAAATTACATAGCATGGCAATTTGTCTTCATCACCCATTACCTGAGAGTTCGTAAGTGAAAATCTGCCGTCAGAGGTGCAGCCTACACTTATCCAAAAGTTCAGGGCACCCAGCTGGTTTTGTGCTGCTGGTATAAACGTCCTCTGCAAGTAAAGTGGCACGTGTGTCCTGTCTGTGTGTGACAGGGACCTCAGACAAGGAGCCCTCCTTGGCATGTACCAGATGCTGGTGACATCAGGCACTTTCCCAAACAGTCATTGTATTCAGAAATTCGGGAACGTTCCATCTGGCGGCATCTGGACTCCCCTCTTTTCCTCCCAGTGAACAAATTCTGCAACCACAAAGAACTTTTTGCTCCGCAAATTGTGACTGTTTTGTCGAGAGTTACAGCTGGGTCTTCCCATACATCATTTCTCACTCCTTTTCTCCTTATGTTTCCTTCTCCTCTGATCTCAGTCGCAGCCTTGTCTTTTATCAGAGACTCAGCAAGACCCCAAAATTGCAAGATTGGCTCTTCTCTCTAGATCAATCACAAGTAATCCTATGATTTTGTCTTCTTTGTGTGCCCTCTGCTTAAAAGCATATTGCTCATGAGTTTTATTTTCTACATGGACTGCAGCACTCCCCAATTTTCTATACTACAGCTGGGTGCACTTAGCCTCTTCTGCTTGACTTGCCTGAAAATTGTGAAACTCTTCAGGAGCTTCAGAGTAAGCAATTGTCAAGAAAAGCTGCCTTCAAACTTCCTTTTTTTTTTTTCTGTTAGCTGTTTCTTGAAGCAAAATGAGCAGTGAAACAGTGCCTAAGCACTCTCCGTTTGTTTTGAATTTGTTCATACAGCTTCAGCTCTTGTGAAGCTCTTAATTGCGCATAATATTTGGCTTTCCTCCTGATACAACAGACCGAAGACGGTGAGTGCAAAAGAATTGTAAGCTCAAAGAAAATCTAAGCCTGAAGTCCAGCAAAGGTTTAACACTACCTGGTGTTGGGAGAAACCTTCTCATAATCTGAAGAGCAGAGCACTGGAATAGGTGGTCAGAGAAACTGTCCTCATCAAGGATTCGTTAACAGTCCGTTAGGTCAGCATCCATCAAGCTGATGCACTTCGGAGGGGAGACGGATGGATGGGCTCATTTCATCTTCATCCCAGTTTTCTATATTCTGTTTCAGCTGCCAACAGAAGTTTATGGAGTCCCTTTCAGACATATGCACTCAAAGGCAGGATCCTTCAGCTTTACATCTATTTTTACTGAACAAGCTTCGGCGCCAACAGTACTGAAGCAAGTCCAAGATGCTCTGTGACTTCCACATCATGTACTATCAATGTTTCATTTGAGCCGAAGGGATAGACGATGGTAACATCACTCTCTGTGTTCTAGGATTGGCCCCAGGGGGCTGAGTGAGCTCGTTGTAGGATCAGGAAGGAGAACAGGGGTTGCTCCTCCGGTCAGAGCTGCCACAGCGGCCTACAGGGGCTGCATCCCCATCCCAAACAGCATCTTCCCTTGGACATGCAATTTGCACACACAGTCCTGTTCCCGCATTTTCTTTCAGATGTGAGGTAATTAATGAAGTCACCCTCAGAGAGTTCCATAATCTAAGCTTTCATTGCAAATAAAAGTTTATTACATTGATGCTTGCTGGAGAAACTTGCAAATCAAGTGCAGCAGTCTCTTCCCTGCACCTGAAGGCAGCCTGAAATAATAGCTCCAAAAGAGCTATGAACTGCCTGTTAATTAGACAGGACATTAGTTCTGAAAGCAAATGACTACAGTAACAAACACAGATCACGAAAACATCAAAGTATTTTAAAAAAATCTTTTCAGTAGGTTGCCTTCTTGCTCCTTCTGACATATTGCAGTAAATGTTTCCCGAGTCTCTGCCTTTCACAGCCCTTATTCCTAGAATCTTTTCAGGACATTTTGCTTGCTCTTTTGGAGACTTCGGAGAATTTTCCTGCTTGCATAACTTTTAATTGCAATAACTTCATTTGCACACATAATACAGGTGTTTTCATCATTCATTGCTAAGAGAGATTATTCTAATTGGACAACCAGACATTTTAGCTTAGCTTTTAAAATTCAGCTTCACTACAGCCCTGTTAGAGAACTAATAAAAATTTATTCCAAAGTTCACAAAGCCCAACTTCCCATGGTCGGGGAATTAGGGACATCCTGATGTGTTTGAAATGAAATACAGACACCTATTGGAGCAGAATGCTTTCAGGTGCCGGTAATAAATATTCTTTTATCATGCTGGTTCCAAAACCATACCTGCTAGAAAAGCAAAATCAAAGAATAAAAAGAAAGAAAGCGGCTCATTGCCTGCATCAGCTTAACCAGTGACCTACTTGAGGAAAGCCAGGCCAAATGGGATGCACTGATTTGCTAAAATGCATTGACAGAACTTTTACAAAATCAGCCTGGTTCCCCCTGGATCCCGTTACAAGATGTGAGCTTGGCTGCTTTCCTCTCCAGGCAATATTTGTTTACTGAGTACTTGGGGGGCACCAGCCCTTCTGTTTTGTCTTTAACTAGAAAGGCCTCATCTTTGATTTCTAACAACTAAGGCTCATTACTACAAGCCTGATGCCCGATGACCACGCACCGTCATAAAGCCCTGGACTACTTAAGACGGGTCGTTTTGAAGTGCGTTTTCAAACCACACCTCTGAAGTCCAAGTGCTGCTTTGCTGCTTCTTCCAGCTCTGCTGCCAGCCTGGATTGAGCCAAAACAGCATCGCATTGTTGGGGCTCCCAGGGGTGTTCCTTCCTAAATTCCTATCCAAAATTCCCAGTGGTGAGATAACCCAGCACATGCCACACTAGGACTTTGCCAGTAACCACAGCCCCTGTACTGCTCCACACTGGTTGTGACCCCCTCAGCTTTGGACCAAGCAACTTACTCTTCTCCAGCCATCCTTGGCTATTGCCTGCGATGGGGATTTTCCACCTCCTCCCATAGCAGCCCCACCACATCTGTACACTCTAGGGTATATGGACGTCGCCCTGCTGAGTCCTTCCAGCGTGCTGTGTTTGTCACACAGAGTCCTCCTTCTCTGCCACATGTTTTGTGTTTCCTAGGTGTTTCTCCCCTATTTCTGAAGGGAAGGAGAAGGAGGATGTTTGGGACCATCTTGGTCCAATCTTTCCGGTTGCTTTCCCTAAGGACAGGCTCAGAGGGTCATGTTGGGTGAAAGAAAATGAGAGAAATGTCCTTCCTGAGATGTTTCAGTCCCTCAGCACTTTCTGCTTTGTTTGGGACAGACACAGAGATCTACACGTTAGCTTGGAATCCCCTTCCCCTTTGCAGACCAGCCTGAATGTGGCCAAATGCCCGCGGCCACCACGTCCCTTTGTCTCAGTATCTCCTAGTTCCCCTCACAAGGACCGAGGGCTGCTCTCAGACAGCTCCTATACAACACAGACTCTGGGACTGCTGGGCACATTGTCTCCACCCAGCTGGGGTTTTGTGCCAGCTTTTGTGCACCAGCCACATCCACAGGTCCCTCTCCCCAACACAGACAGTCCTTGGCTGCCTCTTGACAACCCATCCAAAACCAGCCCTGTGCCTGGCAGGCACCTCCATGGCACCTGGCTCCCCACTCGAGGCGTTCTGCACTAGAAATAAACTCTGGGATGATCACACTAACGATGCTGGTGCTCGTCCTGCCTGCCCAGCGAAACCCGGGCTGCAAAACCCTCATCCCGGTGCAGAGCCTGGCTGGCTGGTCCTTGATGCTGGATAGCGCTGCCTCTTTACGGACTGCGGCTCCTTCTCTAGCTCCTCTGCTACCTTCTCTAGGCCAGGTCTCAAAGCCAAGGAAACCTGACACTTTGCCAGGAGCGTTTTGTGAGATTTTTCTATCAAATGTTTTATCCTAGCTAAGACACGGCAGGTTTGCTGCAGTCCCTCTGCCTCCTGACTCTGTAATGGTGTCGGGGAAGGAGCCGAGATGCGGATGGTTTAGCAAGAGAGTGCAGGGACATTGGGGGTGCGAGAAGGACAACAGTCCCCGGCAGAGGCAGGACAGGTGCCATCAGCGGGCAGGATCGGGGCAAGAAGAGACAAAGGGAATCTATGGGGAAAACTGCTTAGGAAATACATCGCTTGCGAGTGATGGTCTGACAGAACAGACTTTTTAAAACACAGTGTGTGTATCTCTGTCAGATCTGCCATGGTGATTATCCAGCACGGTCACTAGGTCACACATTGTCTTCATACGAGCAGGAAGAGGGGTGGTGCTAGCAAATAATTGGATTTACACATATGTTTGCAGGTTCACAAGTGTGTATTGACACAAAAGGAGCGGCGGGGGGGGGGCTCTGGAGGAGTGGCAATGCTTTGCTGTGCACTTTGTGATCCTGTCAAAACTGGTAATAAAGGAATTGGCTGCATCTGGCAGATTCTGTTCCATGTGCAGCCGTCTGCTTCCTGCCCTGGGTTTCGTTATGATAATGGGATATTGATATGATAATAATGCCTAGCTCTGTTACGGAGCCATATGTCTGCCTGGTGTTCTGCAAACACCAGAGGGGACAACAGTCCCTGTGCTGGGCAGAGCAGCACCGAGAGGAGATGAAAGACACAAGCCGGTGGCTCCTCTGGATGCAGCAGGGTGGCCAGTGCCTGCCAGTCCGCGGGGACGGGCACGGAGTCCATCCCTTTGGGAAAGGCCCATGTAGCCCAGGCCCTGGAGGGAGCAGCCCAAGGACAGGCAGGATCGCGCCGTGGAACAGGGGTGCTGTGCAGCAAACGGCACCATCGCAGGGACAGGGGTGACAGGAAAGTGCAGAAACAGCAGAGAGCTCCAGCCAAAATGACACGGAGTGGGGTCACACACGGTCAGGGGAGGGCTGCTCCCGTCTTCACCAGGTGCTTTGGGAAGTGACAAAACCACACAGTAACTCGATCTGCTGCAAAGGCCTGTGGGTTCCCCCCAAGAATTTATCACGCAGCTTAGATGCACAAAGCGAAGCTGAAGCTCCTGTCAGGGAAGGCTCAGAGGAGACAGTATCCACTGCGATCGCCCATCAGAAAGAAAACACAGGCTCAGCGCCATCCTGCTACTCTAATCCCTCAGGAGGCAGCAATAAATCCCAGGATTTGGCTTGTCATGTAAGTTTGTGCCTTTCTTTTTTTTGTTTGCCTTTTTCTTTTTTCTCCTTAGTAAACAGGGATGCCAGTGGCTTTGGATAAACAGCCCTGCCAGGCTCCCAGTTCCAGCATGTCCACTGTGTCCCATTCGCAGTGTAGCCTGGACCATTAAGGACTCAGGCGTGAGAAGACGGAGTTCAGTGGGGCTGGGTGAGCTGAACATCCGTGCCCTGTGACCGGGCACCACGGTGCTGGACACGCTCGTGCTCCCTGTCCATGCTCCAGCAGAGCTGGGCCCAGAGCAGCATCCCAGCAGAAGGGATGTGCTGGTCTGACTGAAAACGGGTTAATTTTCTTCATGCAGTTAGAAACCTTTCTTTCCCGTAACTAGCACGCTCACTATTTGGACTTAGTCTGAGAACAAGAGATACCAGCCCAGCACAGAGTTAATGTTTTAATGGCTCTGGTCTGAGAGCCAAGGACACTCTGAGCTCTGCCCACAGGTGTGAGGTATGGAGGAAGGGGATGGACGGACAGAGCTGGACTGACACCCACACTGACCCAGAAGAGTGTCCCAGCCCATCAGCATCACACTCCAGATTTAAAGAGAATGGGGAGCTTCTGGCTTTTGGCTCTTCCAATCTCTCTGATTCTTCTTTGCTCTTTTTGGCACAGCTGTGGGAGTTTTTGGCGTGGGATGTTTAGTCCGGCTTCAGCCACCCTGCAGAGGCCTCTGGGCTTTTCTGCCTTTTTCCTGTCTTTTCTCTCTCTAGGATCAGCTTTGGGACCAGGTGCTGCTTCCTGGGTCTGGCTGCTCAGTTGTGGACAGAGTTCGTGAGGAATTGCCTCCACTATCTTTTATTTCTATTTCATATATATATTTACTAGTAGAGTATTAGTTATTTTATTAAACTGTGTTTATCTCAATCCAAGTTCCTCCCTTCCCTTTTGATTCTCTCCCCTGTTGCAGGGAGAGGATGAGCAAGCGGCAGTCGCTGTTGTATTGCCAGCTCGGGTTAAACCACGACAGGGGGCAAGACCAGATGAAATCTCCCAAGATAATTCACTTTACAAAGAAAAACACATGGCTGCAGTGTGCAGCATCACTGCCCGAGCTACCCGGCTATTCCCTGCACCAAAGGCTCCTGAACCCACCAGCCAGACACTTCTGAACCACCTCAGAGCCCACAGAGCAGCTGTTGCAGGAGGGACCATACAGAGACACACAGATACAATTCCCCTCACTAGAAGTGGCTTTGTACCCAATATTTTTCTGCAGTGTGTCAGGAAGGATTTTGTTGCCCCGCGTTTCAAGGTCACTGGAGCATCGCTAAGGCAAAGTTAACACAAACTTGCAAAACGCACCAAACCTGGGCCAATAAGCTGCATGTTAGCCGCAAAAGGGAGCACAGACACCAGGGATGACCCAGCACCCTGCACACTGCAACCCTGGAAGAACTTGGGGAAAAGTCTTTAAAGCAGTGGAGAAAACAAGCGCTCTGTTCTGCAAGCCCCAAAGCATCCAGTATTGCCACAGACTTCACTGAAAGAGCCACAACTGCTCTGCTTTTAGTTACCTTTAACCTCGCCCTGTCCCCCCCACCTCTCATTTCAACCCATGGTCTCTGCCTAGGGGTATATGTATTTTTTAAAGCAACACAACCATGTTTTAAAAAGCATAGGAGACAAAATTAGGAATAATTTAGCTGCTGTCTTTCCGTCTCTTTGAACAAGGGTAATGTCAGATGCCCCCAGGATGAACCTGAAATTTAACACAGTGATAAATCATCTGTAAGGGAAATTCTATTTAGTGTCTCAGTCAATGTCTAAAGGAATTTCCCATAATTCATAAAATCAAAAAAAAAAAAAAAAAAATTATGAAGACACAAAAAATGAATGAGATGAGGAAAACCATCCACGGCTGTGGCTAGAGGATATTTCATAACTCAGGAACGCCGGGAAAAGTAAGTTCTTATTCCCCATACAGTCCTAATTCCAGCATCCCCCAACTTTCAAGGGCTTGACTCTTCAGGCAAGGCAAGTGGTGCTTTGTATGGAATACACTTCCACAGAGCAACAAATCTCCCCGTGATTAAGCAGGTGAGGTGAGCGATTGGGCTGGCACCACGCGCCCCTGGGCGCTGCGTGGCCTGAGTTATAGGGCCCACGAGAGGTACGTGATTTACTTCGAACTCATTTATGGCCCACATAAAGCTTTAAGACGGAATCGGGTTTAGTATTTTGTTTTTATTTCATTTTATCATGTCTGTACACTGTAAATGTAAATGCCTGGCCTGAGCTCAGGGGGTGTAAATCAGGGCAGCCCCCTGGAAGCCAGAGAAGCCACACTGACTTACACCCACTGAGGATTTAGCCAGTTCTCTCTCAATATATGTCCTGTTACGTGCATTTTTTATTTGTGGTCATATTAACCGGGTTTTGCAAGCTTGCCAAATAAAGAAATGCTATCCAGGGGACAGCAAAATGCTGTTCTTGGCAAGATTGCCTTCAGCCCCCTGAACCCCTTTGCTGGCTGTGAGCGAACAGGGCCGGAGCAGTGCTGGGGAAGGACAAAGACGTCAGGGAAAAAAAGGGGGAAATAAGAAGTGAGATAACACATGGGAAACAAGAGGGGGAAAGGTTGGGCATGGGTGGGGAGAGGCAGCAGAGCCCAAGGCCAAGGGATGACAGAGAAGCTGGAGGAGCTTGGGTCCACCCCGCTTTACCTCATCCCCCGCAAGCAGCTGCATTGCACAGAGGGTCAGGATGCTCAGGGCAGCGGGGTCAGGACGGAGCAGGGCGTGTGGGGACTGCAGAGACGGATTTGAGTTCTTCAGCCTGAGAAAACAAACCAGAAACACCAAGAGGTGCTTTAAAAAAGATGTGCTGTTAGACCAACCAGACCTCGTCGTCCCTGGGTCACAGGAAACCCCATTTCCAGCCCTCTTTGCTGAACTGAGGGCCTCATCCAGGAGAGGTCCCTGCCAGGCTCCAGGCTGGCTGGGGGAGCAAGGGAAGCTTTGTCCTGACAAAGCTCTTCAAACACCATCCGCTAAACCAGTTTTCCCAGTTCTCTGGTGATGCAAAGACTGGAGCAGTGCCTGTTTTGCCCAGGGAAGGGGTCACCCACCCCGGGGTGTGGAGAGGCATCCCAAGAGCCACAGAGGGTTGTGACCACGGACGTGACTTTGGTACCTACCCAACAGCACCCCAGAGCAAAGAGAAAGGACAGCCCTGGAGGGAGAAGGACAAGTGGGGAAACACTAAGAGCAGGGACTCAGCCCGTGTGTGTTGGGAAGGTCCCTGGGGCCACCGCTGAGGCCCTGCAAAGAGACCCCGAGGCTGGAAAGTCCCCTGGTGAGATGCATTCACCTTCCAGCCTTGGGGCAGGACGCAGATGCCTCACACTCACATTTGCCTACAGGATGGCCTTTTTTGACCAGCCTCTCAAATACCTGCAGACATTCCTCTCATCCTGAACGCTTTGGCCAGCCAGCTTCTGAAGGCCATGGGAACATACGGCCCATCTCATCCCCTTGGAAAGCCTCATTGGTAAATATCTCCCCTTCCCTTACTCAGGGCAAGGTGCAAACTACGACTAGGATGAAATCTCTAGTACGGTTTGGAAGACCCACAAGGAAGGAAAAGGTCTCAGATGAGCAGCAGACCCACCAGCCTCCTCCGAGAATCCCCTCAGATGGGCTTTTCGGAGATGTCTGCACTGCTGATAAACTCTGCAGTCAGCAGTCGAACATTCCTGTAATATCAAACCTGGCAAGGCGAGCTGGTCGTGCAGCACCACAGGCACTGGAACGAAGGTTTCTCTCCTTGACTTTGGCACTGCAGCATTTTAAGCTGCCTGGTTGAATGGGAGTTGCTATTTTTCAAATAAGAGCTAAAACAGAGGTACTGATTCCTTGTGAACATTAAAATAATCACGATGGGGCTTTTTGCAAGAGCAAAACTGCTGTTTCTGGTTACTGGCCATATTCTAGGCCCATTATTAAATACTATCTGCCTAAATTCCCTCCACCTTTTCAGCTGGATGCAGCGTTCTTCATTTCCCCTTCCAGATGAGCAGGTGCAGGACGACTCTGTGTCTTGCCTGGGAATGTTTAACCATCTGACAAATGGTAAAGTGATGTGCATTGCTGTTGTACAAAAGAGTATATGCATTTGGCAAACGTGAAAATAAATATCACTCATAGGATGCTGGAAAATCAATGGCACAGTTTCCACTACAAGGATCTCAGTAGGGAAAGCCTGTCTGAGATCGCTTGTGCATGTGTTTCTGTAAGTGGCTCCACGGTGCGTGCACATTCCAGCTCTCTGTCGCTATTCCATTGCAGAAAAGGAACAGGACCTGGCAAGAAGCAAGAAACAAGCTGGGAAAAGCAGAAATGGAGCTGGAGTCCACCATATGACACCCAGACGAAACCCTCGCCCTGCACAGGAGCTCAGCTGGAGCTGTGTGTCCCACGATACAAACACCTCCCATCCCAGCCAGCTCCAGCAACACCTTCCCTGCTGGGGGTGGTGGAGTCTTGTGCTGGGCTGGGCTTTGCAGGAAGGTCAGAAGAGCCAGGCATACAAATTTTACCACAACACCACGCAAAAAACCCAATTTTCTAGGACTGTTCTGTTTTGTTATCAACCCCCAAACATTTTTCCTTTTTCTATATCGATTTTATAATTTCTAAATAATGTTTTTTCCAAACTACAAGAGTTTTTCCTAGATTTGCTCTCTTTGTGGGTAACCCTTTGGGCACCAAAACTGTTCTTACATAAGCTAAAATCCCCATTCACATTTTTACATCTGTTTTCACTTCTACTCAGTTTTGCTCACGCTTTTTCTCCTCTGCAGGAACTTTCTGTTTCTTACTTAGTCCTGTGTGCTAAGTGTTTCTGTCTGAGCCACCCCCTTCTGGACCACATCGAACAAAATTAGGTAATGGTCTCCAAAAAACAGTGAGCATCTGAACTTGTGATGAATGTAACACGTCTTTATTCTCATCACTCGGGACTCTGGGGGCCACTGGGACCACTGCAGTCCTGCCCAGCTGGTCATGCTGCTCCGCTCCATCGTCTCCAGAGACTCTTCTCCAGTCATTATTCCCCTGAGGGGCTCAGAGACCTTCCTTCATCAGCAACTTGAAGCCCTCGAGTCACTCGGTGACCACAGGACACAATCTCCAAGCACTTGGGAAGTGATGCTTCACCTCTGGCGATGCAGGACCTCTTTGAGGCTAAAATCCCGGTGGAAACACAAGATTTCTCTCTCCACCTCCTAAAGGTGGCTGATGGGATTCTAGTTTCCTTCCATGGTCTATAACAAATCAAAAGTAATCCTGTGGGTGTGGGATGGGTCTGCACATATCATAGAATCATAGAATCATAGAATCACAGAATGTCAGGGGTTGGAAGGGACCTCGAAAGCTCATCCAGTGCAATCCCCCGGAGCAGGAACACCCAGATGAGGTTACACAGAAGGTGTCCAGGCGGGTTTGAATGGCTGCACAGAAGGAGACTCCACAACCTCCCTGGGCAGCCTGGGCCAGGCTCTGCCACCCTCACCAGGAAGAA
>VWYH01009793.1:229484-269346 GCA_013399365.1 Pampusana beccarii
GGCCCAGAACTGGACACAATATTCCAGATGTGGTCTCACCAGGGCAGAGCAGAGGGGCAGGAGAACCTCTCTGACCTACTGACCACCCCTTCTCATCCAGCCCAGGTCCCATTGGCCTTCCTGGCCACAAGGGCCCGGTGCTGGCTCATGGGCACCCTGCTGTCCCCAGGACCCCCAGCTCCCTTTCCCCTACACTGCTCTCTAACAGGTCATTCCCCAACTTATGCTGGAACATCTGAACATGCATGAAAGGAAACACAAGAAATAACCACTTGATCTATGGAAAACAGGTGCAGAGTGACTGCACATCGCTGCCATGGCACAGTGCAACAAGAGCGGCCAAAATACCGGCGCTGGAGTCCCGGGAGGCAGAACTCAGCAGCAAATCTGACAGGTTTCTCCCACTGGGAAGGTTTGCTGGTGTCCATGAGGAATCCTCACTCAGACGCAATTTTTTCATATTACTAAAAAAAAAATAAAAATCGTGAGTGTTAGAAGTAGTAACGTATAAATTCAAGGTAGATAAAAAACCTCTTGCAAAAGGTGAAGAATTACTGCTGGCATTGTCGCATTTCTCCCGGATGACGCAGGAACTGGAGATGGCGTGCACGTCCGTCACTTCACAACCAGGTGATGCTCACTCAGTCCTGCTGGGCAGGTGTTTGCCAAACACCATCCCCAAATCCGACCCATTCAGCAGGAGGGACTGAGAGTTCTCCCTTCCCTCAGAATGCACTCACCCCCCTTGCTTCTGTGTGCTGGACAAGGCTCAGACCCTTCACGTGTGTCCCCTCCCGTAATCACGGATGAGCTGCTCAGTGCCACCAGTCAGACCCTCTGAAACACACCTGGGCTGCCACAGTGTCCCGCTCAGAACTGGGGACTACGGCTGCCCCTAACTGCACTTGAGGATCGTGAGGCTTCTACGTGGAACAGCAGGCAGGAAAATAAACACCAGCTCAGAACACCACGGGTTAGCACACCGCTTTTGACAGCCTGGAGAGGAGAGGTCCCCAAGGAAAGCGCAGAGGTCCACAGAAGTCCCCACCTGCTCCCAGTGCCCTGCCATGTCTGTCCCTTTTCTTTAGGTCCAGCTCCTCCTCCTGCACAGCCCCTGGGGCAGCTCATGTACCCTCCACGTTTTGGAGCCCAGTACAGCCGGGCACCACCGGTACACGAGGCGATGCGCACACCACACTCTGCTGCCCACACGAGCCCTGGGGTCAGGTCAGCACGATCCTGCTCCAGAGGAGAGCTCCATGGCTCCTGCTCTGGGGATGCTGGCAACACTTCTTCCCAGAGGTGTCTAAGGATGGCGAGGACTCAAGAATCTGAGCTCCCTGGCAGTCTCCCCCAGGTTCGATACCTTTGCATGGCAGAGGAATCCACCTGTCCCGGAGCAGCAGGGATCCCCTCTGCCAGCACACGAGACTGGGCTGCAGTGCTGCCATGAAGAACGCCCTTGGTTTCAGCTGCTCAGCACTCAGCAGGAGACACCAGGCTCGCTCAGATTCCAGGGTGACGTTATTTTTCTCATTAGCTGAGGTCTTAGTTGCATTTTAATAGTTAATGAGAGTCCAACAGCTGGGTCTTGCTACGTGTAAATGGAGGGAATGTGTGCCAGACGTCTCACAGCCCCCAGCTCGTGCAGCCGTCCCTGCAGGAAGCCTGGGACACGGGAACCCTTCGGGCTCCCCTGCTGCAGGGCAGCCAAGGAGCAGGGACGGGTGCTCGGAGAAGCTGAGCCGCACAGCCCGCACACACGGGCTGCCCCAGGAGGGAGGGCAGGACAGGGGCTGCGCGAGGTCCCCTGCCCTGGGAGCACAGCAGCTCGGAGGGGACAAGAAACGTGGCTTCCCAGGGGACAGAGGGAAGGTGGCACAGGCCTGCTCCAGCTGGACCTTTGCAGCTGCCCCAGGCGTGGTCTGAGCCTTGGGGCACGAGGTGGAAGCTGTGGGGAGGTGACGGGGAAGGTGCAGAGCAACCCTCAGACCTGCTGGGTCTCAGCTAGACTTTGTCTGAGACCCATGGATTTCTGAGATTACGTGTGGGAAGGAGGGTAAGATCTGAAACACAGAGACCTGGGGCAGCACATCACACCTGGTCCCAACTGACTGCCAGTCAAACCAGCCTGATCACCAGTCCTCACCAGGGTCCTCTGAAGAGACCAGAGCAGCCAAGTTATGTCGCAGAGCAGGGAAAGGAGCAATGTCAGAACAGCAGAGTACCTGCCCCTGATGGTCTCAGATTCAGTCCTCCATTGCCATTAGCCTGGGTTTCCACTGTGTGCCTGCCTCCTCCATAAACGGCTAATACAAGTGGCTAATATTCATATTGCAGAAACAGAGACCAGAACTCACTCTTGCTTTCCCACAGAAGAAGTCTGACAAACAGACAAGAGGACTTTGACCAGAGGTTTGGGTATGTTTTAAGTCTATGTGCTCCCTACGAGCATGCAGAACTGGCACAGGATGCACCCAAGAAGTGACAATGAAGAGAGAACAAAGCAAAAGATACCACTCTGAAAATCTATACATCCATGGAGTATTTTCAATACTGTGCATGGCTCTGGTCAGATCAGCTCCACAGCAGAAGTAGGAAAGGTAGAGAAAAAGGCACCAATGCAGACTGCGAAATGGAGCAGGCTCTGCTTGAAGCAGCTCAGACAGAGCAGGACCTGTCAGCTTGGAAAGGGCAGCTGAGGTAGAGATGATACCGGTCTGTAAAACTGGGAGTGACAAGTGAGGATTGGTGTGGTTTACAACAAGGAGCAGGGGCTGTCACAGAGTGATGAGATGGCAGTCTTCAAAAAAAAAACAGATTTAAGTACAACACATCATTAACTGGAGAGAGCTTGGGTCACAGGGTGCTGGAGAAGCTGCAGAGACTTTCAAAAGAGATTAGACAGTAGGAATATTGATTGCTATTGAAACTGTAGTCCAATACTATACGCAGAGAGCCATGGCTGTTCGTGCTCACGCCTCTGAGAAAGCCGGGACCTGTGCAGCGAGATCCCTCATGGGGCTGCTCCTTTTCCCTCTCACTTTTGGAGGAGTCTCAGCGAGTCCCAAAGGTGCAGGATCGTGGTGCCGGGTGGTTCAAACTCCACTTTGCCCCGGTGCTGGGTCGGTGCTCACAGTCCGTGCTGCCAGGAGGGTTGGCAACTTTGCCAAGCACTTCCCACAGGTGCAAAATTCTCTTGTGAGAACCAGTGACTGCAAGAGGCAGCACATCCTGCCCAGGCTGAGAAAAGGTCCAAATGCTCTATAAACCAGCTGTTCCGCACACACTAATAGCTCTGCCAGGAGATTTACAGGCAGCTGGAGCACATTACAGCCTCCACCCCAACAAGGCCTGCAGCCTGGTCAGGAGATGCTGGGTTACCTGTGGGCTGGGTGGCCCTGGCTGGGGGTGATGGATACAGCGTGTGCATCTATGTGCATAGCAACAGTTCAACATACGAATAGGTGCAGTATGTGTGCATGTGTAAATCTTTCCGTCTGTGCGTGTGTGCTCGCACTAGCAAGCTCTCTGCAGAGCGGGTAGCAAGCTGAACATTATAAATCCTAGGAGTTCAGACAATTAATATTTTTTCATGAGATGCAATTTATACACCTTTCCCTTGATGTTTTAGGAGGGTGTAAATATAGGAAAGCAGACCATAACTTAAAGGCAGGAATGTGCTAATTAAGCGTGCAAAAGGAATGCTAATTAGGACACAGTAAGTGGGAAGCGCACAGACATGGTCTAATCCCAGGAAAGCTCCCTGGGTCCCCCCATCCTGCCCTGGGGATGCAGTCGCTGCCTGGGCAGCTGCTCCAAGGGGAGCTCCAAGGCCGGTTCAGCCCGGGCTGCCCCAGCCCTGCTCAGGAGCACCAGGAGCTGATGGGTGCACAGCACAGCCACGGAACCTGGCAGCTGGGCCTGGGAGATGGCCGGGCAGGTTAGCACGGGGGAACTTCTCTCCATGATTAAAACCAGCCCCTGGGATACCACAGACAGAGCCCAGAGACTCTCATCCGAGAAGTTCAAAGCCAAATCCATCCTTTCCTCAGGAACTCCATTTCCAAAGCACCCCTTCTACATCCAGGTTTTGGAGAGCCCAAAGCTTTGGGGAGAAGGGGCACCAAAGATGTGAGCAATGTGCAGCACTTTGAAAGGGCTCAGGTTTGCTGGAGTTGTGCTTACCCATAGCTGTGCTGAGGAACAAGTCGTCCTCCCAAAGCCTTGTAAGGACGTCTCTGCTCTCTCCTGACCAACTCTAGCAGGTAGCTCTGGAGCTTTAAATGACAGGATGTTTCTAACTGAAATACTGAGGAACCCACACGGTAAAAAGAGAGCAGGACTCTTCCAGATGTTGCAAGACGCTTGCTCCCGAGTCACCCAGCTGGCTCCTGATAAACACCGAAGAAACCCTGATGCCACCCCACCTCCCAGACCCCGTTCCAGTAGGCTCTTCACTAACTGAAGTCACAGCAGCACACGATGTGACACCAGCCCTGTTCCAGAGCAAAGACTGCAGCCAACCTCCTCTTCCTGAAAGCAAGAGACAACCTTCTCCTATAATTGCACCTTCCAGGGAGAGAAACTCTATTTGGGGAATGGAGCAGGGGATGCTGTGGTACATCCTCAGCCTTCACATCCCTTTGCAGCCCCGAAAGGGCAGATCTGGAAGACGGGTCCCTCCCTTAGGGCCACGGGGATAAGTCAGAAGCCCCACGAGCAGCACCAGCTGCATCCCCGGCGGCTGCCATGGGATGCTGAAGAGCTGGTGCAGCTTGTCTTGGTAGGAAGCAAAAGGGGGGGGGACACAGGGACTCCCCAGGTGCTGCACTCACAGGGGCCTTAAAGCGATGTCACCTGGGGCAGGACACAGCTGAGGGACAGGGCTGACAAAATGAGGATGGTTAATGGCAATGACCCAAAACACCTTCCCAGCCTGACCGAGTTTTCACAGGTCAGCCAGGATTTATTCTTTTATTCCGGACAAACGGCCCCAGGGGCTTCTCCTTCGCGATGCACTGGGAGTTTGTCCCAGAGGACGGCGATTAGCGCTGGTCGCTGCCCATCCCCGCAGCAGCACAAGGAGGGGACGACACCCACCTCACCAGAGAGACGAGGTGTGAGGCCGGAGCAGACACCTCATCGTCCCCAGGATCGTCCCGACTCATTAAAAGATGGAAGCGCGGAGCTGCGTGAGCGCCCAGACACCTGCTGATTGCAACAGGCTCCCCGTCCTCTGACTAATTACCAGATAAAGCTGGCAATGGCGAGGCGTCCGCACACCGAGCTGCAAGAGCTGATTGCAGGCTGGCTCTGCTAACATAAAGGGAATAAATGACAGACGGAGCTGAAATTTCCCCGGATTTCAGAAGTGCTACTCCTTCCTTCTATTACAATGTGTGAACAATGGTCAAGTGTCTCACTTCTCCATCCACAGCCCTCCCGAACGAAAGGGATTACAAGTGTATCATTAATATCACAGCGGCCCGGCAGCAAGTCGACAGATTTAATTTGGTGACAAGATGAGTGGCACCAGAATTCTCCCATCTCCCCAGAAAATGAAAAATAGTTTCTGCCTGCTACTAGTAAATATTGCCGGTAAGTGAATAAAAATTCAAAAGGGAAAAAGCAATTTTCCTTCTGCTCATATTGTGCTTAGTTCTCAATATACTTCATGCAAGAGACTCCCCTGGCTGATGGATTCCTCCTAGATTATATCATGCCTTTAAATTTATATGCCCCAGCTCTTTAAAAGACTGTTTGCCAAGGCCTTTGCATTCCGTGTTAGTCTGGTAACTGCTGACATTTGAAAGATGCCATCGAAGACAAATCCAAAATGTTTTTTTAAGTAAGAAAAGGAGACAGACCTAGCAGGTGGAGGGAGATTAAAGATTTAGTCAACAGCTGAAATCAAAGTTTTCATGAAGTGGTGATGTCAGAAAAAGTTTACAAGGCCTAATAGAGGGCTCACATGTCATGAAAACCCAAATTGAGTTTGGTTTTTTTTCCCTCGTAGAACTTCACATGATTTTTTCAGGGCTCTGTCTCCTCCGGAACAGCAGCCACCGAAACGCAGCCCGGTGAGAGCTGGCGAAGGCAGCAGCTCTGCCGGCATCGGGCTCAGCGGTCGGCAGGAAGCCTCCTTTGAGCTAAAACCCACATCCCTCCAGCGAACAAAGGAAAGCCCCATATGTGGCCACTGAATTCGTGTTAATTATCTGCTTAGAAAGGCTGTTATCTACCGTCAAACACTGGAAAAGCGCAGCAAATTGTCGGTGCTCCTCAGACTTTGAGTCAATGCCTTTGTAACCCAAGGCGTCACTGCGGTCCCACAAACCATCTTTTGCCATAGCCATCTCTGGTGTGGGGCTCCAGCGCTGGAATCAGGTTGTGCTTCACCCTGAGAGCTTTTCTGTTAAAGGGCAGAGACAACAAAGCGGGACTTTACATGACCTCCTTCTGAGCCTGTCGGGCTGAGCAGACAGGGCAGGGACAGCATCCTCACCCTGCCACCAAGGCATGGGGGACGTCCCCTGGCACAGCTCGCATGGCTCTGCAGACAGGGCAACGACATGAGACTCAGCACATGGAGAACTGCCGGGTAAACGTACATGCTGGTCTTGGTGGGCCAAGGGAATGGGCCAGTGGGCAACGAGAGGAAGGGCCGGTCATTCACCCTCAGGGGTGCTGAGCCCACCGGGGCTGATCCTGGCCTCACAAGAGGCGATGTGGACAGCTCAGACACTGGGCATGCAGCTCAGACTCTGGGCATGCAGCTGCAGGGTGGACATGGCCCCGATTCTACGGTGCCTGTTCCCAGTAGTGGGTGATGTTCAGCCTACACTGCCCCTCCGATATCCCCCTGCCATGGGTCAGCCCCATCACCAGCACCAAGCCCTGCCTCATCTCTGCACAGAGCATCCCCACACATGCATCCCCACAGGTGGACGCCAGCATTTCACCCAGCCCCTTAATCCACAGACCATGGTCTTCGCCCATCCAACTGTGACCACGAGGCACACAAACTTCGGCTCATTCCTCATCTCTGCAGCAAAGCTCTGAGTTCCCAACGCACCAAACCCCCCTGCTCACCTCCCTGTCCCGTCCCGTCCAGCTCACACACCACAGGAGAAGGAGGAGAGTCAATGACCAGCACAGGTTGTGGGGTCACGGGGCTGCCACACAAACGTCCTCCTGCACCGGACAGAAGAGGAGAAGAATTGAGTTCTGTGTCTTCACTTTGTCTTTATTTAATAAAAAGTTATTAAAAGCAAATCAGGAGCTTTCCACACCTGTGCTCTCTACATTGAAAATTGCCACCAGAAGGTAGGCTTCTAACCCATAACTAAAAACTTAATTAGCAGCAGTGCTTAATTACTGTTGCTTTTCTGCCTTGACCTGGGCTGGCCAGTGGAAAATGTGAAAGGTTTTTCTATTTAAGATGAATGAACCTACTCCAAAAACTACAATTTAAAGAGCAATTCCAAATCTGAGTAATGCCTTCCGACCTCGATCTCCATAACAATTTTACCAATTTTAGTCAAACTTTGTAAGAAACTTCCAATTAGCTTCCAGAGCATGCTCATTAGTCTTCAGAGCAATGTAGCTGGGTGAAAAGCTAAAAATAGGACCTCCACAGAAACCTCTTTTAGCCCTTATGGTGAAGGGATTTGACACTGGTGTTGTTATACATTCCGCTGCATGGGGTCTGTGGATGTCACGGTAAAAAGCAGCGTGAGATAACACCTGAACACAAAGTCACCGCAACCCATCACTGGGTCTGTCTGCCCAACCAAGAGGGTCTGATCCCAGCAAAGCCAGGTCCCACCTGAACCCCTGGCACGAGTCCTACACATCCTCTTCTCCAGAGAGGAACATCTGCCCCTAAGACGCGGTGGTACCTGGCGCTGATGTGTGCTGGGGTCTCCCCTGGGGCTGGGGGAGAGCATGGTCACCGCACCACGCGTGGAGCCCACGCTGCCTCTCTCCTCAGTGTGGGTTTCCTCCCACCTTCCTGCACCCACACCCTCCAGATAATGAATTAATACTCAGAGCAGTTATCACCATCCTGGGTGTGTATTTAAAAGCAAAAGATCAAGAGAACAGCTCAGTGCCAGCATGGGGAGATCAGTGCTGCTGTGCTCTAAGCAAAAGCGTTAGGCAATCAGTACGCTCCTACATAACAGGTGCTGTGAATAGGATTTAATTTCTGTATTAATTTATTGGCATCTATTTCAGAAGGGAAATAATTGTGTTACTTGAGCAGAGAGTCACAGGTTGTCAAAGCCATGTCTGCCGTGACCATGAGACAGCTGTGGCACTGATGAGCAGCGCCTGATCCTAACTACTTTTAACAAAGCTATTACTTTTAAAACTCAGCCAGCCTATTCATGTAATTCCCTATTATGCTCAAAGAGCTGACACTGTAAACAGTTCCAGGCTTGGATGACATCCACTGAGGGCTGCTGCCTATTCAGCACTTGTGTTCCACAATTATCGGAAGCACAGGAAAGTTTTGGAGCGGCGTTTGGAGAGCAGCTTGCCCTCCCCACCTTCCCCAGGCCCCTGGCATCAGGGCCCTGGGACGTTTAGAGAAGTGATTTACTGCAAGCCATGGAAATTTATTCATCACCTGCCTTCCAGCTCCATGAATTTCCATGTGGTTATTTTCCTGCTCTCATTCTGTGACATTTAAACCAGTGGCAATGTTCATTCTTTGGAGATCCAGCCAACAGGATCCGGTGGCCTTTTCCCCAAGCACCTCGTTCAGTCCATGCCCTCCACAGACTCAATCTGCAGAAGCAGCCCGGTCTTCGATCTCCAGACAGACATCCCCGCAGCTGGGGCACGGCACAGAGCAGCTCCCTGCCCGCAGCCAACGTGCACAGCCCGCGACCTCGTGAAGGGACGCGGCTCTTGGAGGAAATCAGAGGCAGGAGAACTCACTCTTGTCGAGACACAAGCGATCAGTCTAGCCCCAGCACCAGTGCTATGGCAGCCTTGAACAGTGCAGGGTGGCACGTGAGGGTAGATGAGCCATTTGGGAGGATAACTGTGAAAGAAAGGGATGGAGACACTGAGCTGCTTGTGCTTTACCATCAGACATCTGGATCTGCAGAAGAGATGGGCCTTTGCTACTTGGAAAAGGTGCAGAACCACCCTAGGAGAAGGACAGGGGCAGACAGACCCCAAACCAGAAAACACATGGGACAGCTGGATCGGGGTCACAGCTGCAGAAGTAACGCCATGAGCTGTGCACCCAAAGCCAAGCCAGCTTCCACCTGCCCACAGCACCATGCAGGATGGGTGCCCTTGGCCAAACACATGCCAAGCCCAGGGGACACCTCCCTCCAGAACAGGCAAAACCAGAGCACACAGTGGAAACCACCCCCAGCCACATCAGTTAGAAACAGGAGGCTTCAACAGAGCACTTCAAGAGTGCTGAGACTCCAGCCCCAGCTGGACCCACCAGCAATACGGAGGGCAGATGATGTGCCAGGCTTGAGCACAACCATATGGCCTCTCACTGCTGCCCACAGGCCCTGAACCTCTTCCCTTGGCCCCGCGAAGTGAACTGTGTTGTCCTCACCACACCAAAGGCAGCGGCTGCAGATGAGCGCGGCCAAGGCTGCACCGGCCGAACTTCCGATAGGCAATTCTGGCACTGCCTGATGGGTTTTCTGTCAGCGACCCCAACCTCCCAGTTCCTTTTGGGCTGTTGAATGGAGCTGCCCCACTGCCATTTCTTCCTTTCTGCAGCTGGGTAATTGCCAGTGACACTTTTTAAATCACTTCGGGGAGGTTTGATGAAACAAACTAGACGGAAATCAAATTTCAAGTAACTGGTAGGAAATTGAAAAGAAAAATGTTTATGGAACAATTTTCTTTGCTTACTCGAATGGTGGAAATTGTTACTGTCACTCATAAATTATTAATTTCAATTTGCCCTGTTGTCTTTTCAGGGTTGCAGGCTCTCAGTGGAGGCATTCCCCACAATGATCCAGCTTGCTGGAGATGGACAGCAGTTCTCCCTGGCAATGAATGGAGCGCCTCTGCCTTTTGGAGGCAGTCAGTCCTTCCACATCAGTCTCAAGGGGGCTTTTATCTGGACATCCTCATATCATCAGTCCTGTGAGAGCAAACAGCTTCGTACTGATGGCAAAAACACACGCAAGGTGGGACCAGGCTGGTCGTGGGACCTGTAGTGATTGGAAATCCACCTCTAGGCTGGTTAACTTTGCTGGGAGATGCCCAGCAGGAAGGTGATAGGGACAGTAATCACCAGAGTGAAGTGACTCAAGGGTTCCTGTAATTATCCTATTTGTAGAATTACTGAAAACGGAGCTAGAAGGCACCCTGGAGAAGCAGAGCCACGCTTCTCCCCAGGGCTGTGGCAGACACAGGGATGAACAACCAGAAGTGGTTCACCTGGTGTTACAGAAAGGGAACTTGCCCAGGAGGGAGGTGAATTGCAAGCAGAATTGAGTGGGAAGGACAAAAAATTGACAGAAAAATGGGAGCAAAAACAGAGAATTTTTTTTTCTTAGAGGGCAAGAGCCATAATTCCATAATCAAGTACGAGGATGTGTTTGGCCAGATGCCCATCCTCTTCAGTTATTTGAAATAAAAAAAGCAATACATAACAAAACGGAGTGTAGGAGGGGAAATGGATAACCATTGATTTTGAATTAGAAGTTATGAAGGACAGAAAATTGATACAAAGATACACTCATCAGTTAAAAATGTATGACTTAGTGAACAAATGACAGTGAGATGGCAGCTGGAATGCTCCATAAACAAAAAAAACAACAAAAAAAAGTGATGCAGAAGTTTTCTTTATAGACATGGCCAGATACTTGATAGGGCAAAAATGCAATAAACGTTTCTTGGTTGTCTTTGTGTTTGTATTACAAGAGGGTGCTGAAAAACTCACCGGCAATTTTAAGACCAAAGATGCTGTTAAATGGTGCCAGGATACCCGGGGACATCTGGGGATATCTGACACAACGGGCAGGTCTGGAGGAGGTTGCTCAGGAGCATCCACAGTTCATCCTGGAGCACTGGGAAGCTGCAGCAGCTGCCCCAGAGGAGCAGGCAGGGAAACTGCCTCTGAGCATCGGGCACGGGCAGAGCGAAGGACGGGGAAACAGGAGCTGGCTGAAAGGAAGCTAGAGAATTAATGCCAATCAACATGGTTTTATGGAAAACGGGTCTTGTCAGCCTTCATTTCATTCACAAAGGAGATTACATGTGTGGTTGATAAAAGTAACCGAAGAGATGTGATATACTTCAGCTCGGGGAACGCGCCTGACTTAGTGCTGCATGGCTGATTATAAACGAGCGCTCGACCGCATCAGCGAGAAACACGTGAGACAGAGACTCGGTAAGAGCTCAGACAGCAGCCACTGATGGGGAGCTGCCGTTAAACCTGTGTTTCTTATAATATTTTGTAGCAGGAGGTTTAAAGTAGTCGATATTTTCATCAATTATTTGAACATACATATTAAATACTCATTCATAAAAAATTCGTGGCTGGCGCAAAGAACGGAGAGATTGATAAATCACATGGAGCTCTTGGCAGGGTTGGAGAGAGACCGGGATCGCCCAGGAAACTGGGCACTTTCCCGTTAAGTGTTGTTACAGCCAAGTGCTTTGTCAAGGAGCCCCACAGGTCAGCAGATGGGGCTCTGCAGATGGCCTGGGGGTCACTGTGTGTGTGCGGGACCCCCGTGCAGTTGTCCTGTGGGTCAGGGGACGGGGAGAGGAGGGCAGTGATTTCAGCTCTGAGCACAGGACAGGTCAAAGTGATGTGCATGCAGCACCCAGCCTGCCTGTGCAGACTGGAGGCCAGTCAGTGATGAGATGGATGGGGAAATAAGGGACTTGAAAGAGCTCAAAGCATCTACCTTAACAAATAAGAAGTCTGCAGGCTGACTTGATCATCCCATGTAAGCACTTTCCTCCGGAGACAATACTTGGTGCTGGAAGGAGCTCCAACCGGCAGAGAAATGTCCCAGTGAGCAGGCAGGGGCAGATGCTCACAACCCTGGTAAGCGCGGCCTTCCTCAGGGTTTTGCGTCTCCTGGACTGTGCTGGGGATGCTTGAACTGAAGGCAGTGACACGTGTCCATGTGAGGGCTGAGTGGGTGAACCGTGATGGGCTGTGACGTGCTGAGACCAGGCAGCTGCAAGGATCCTCGCGTGAGCTCCTGTGTCACTTGTTTCGTCTTCCCTGCTCGGAGCGCCTTGCTTACAAGGATCCTCGCCCAGCAAAGCTCCACCGCTCCCCAAGGATAAACTCCATGGTGAAGCCCTGCTATCCCTTAAAGAAAGGATCTTTCACCACAGGATAAAGGTCAAAAGCTTGTTGTTCATAATTACATTTTCCTCTGGGAAAACATCTTGTGCAGTGATGCCCTCAGGCAAATCTACCAGCAAGTAGATGTGCAGAGTTCTTGTTCCCTTGCTGAGGGCAGCGGCAGCTGAGGACAGACCTGCTTTTGCAGAGCCCCCTGCACCCCAGCTGCCACCAGAAACCTCGACTGATAAAATACATTCACCAGAGTACAGCAAAACCAAAACTTAATGTTCCCAGCGCTGGATCAGTGAGAACCTCTGGAGCCAAGCTGCACCCCATGTGGGTCAGGGATCCATCAGGTCAAAGCAATAGCTGGAGGGAGCAGCCTGGAGAGCTCGAGAGCAGCAGGGACCACCACAGCTTTCAGCGTCCTGAGGACCCATCACACGCGACACCAGTCTGACTAACAGGAGGGCAGGAGAAACAGCCTAGGCCAGGCGAGGGGGAGCGTGATACGTGCCCCAGGAACAGCTCTCCTCACAGCTGGGGTGATGCTGGAGAAGACCCATGCGAAGCAGAGCTTGAGCAAGTAGCAGGGTAGACCTCAGGGCTCTCATAACGGGACACCAGCCGGGGTGCCCCTGTGCTCTGTGTGCCTTGCACTGCCCTGGCCTCTTGGGCCCCCTCTGCTCCCTTCTGGACCAGCCTGGACCTCCACCACACCAAAAGGACACTAGTAGGTGTCCCTGTCACCAGACAGACCATGAGGATAGTCCATCAGGTATTTCTCACTCTCAGCTCCTGCTTGTGCTCCTGGCCAGGAGGGCACAGGGATTCTTCCATCTCCTGTGACTGGCAGTTCCCAGCTGCTGGGTCAGTCTCAGGCTGGGTCAAGAACAAAATGCATGAGGGCTGAGGACATGAGCTTGTGATTGAAAACAGCTCCAGATGGAGACGACAAACAGAATTTCCCTGACAACCTGGAAAACAATCTCTCCATTACAGACAGGGCATGCTGGCGGTCTCCGTTCTCAGGCAACCAAATGCGCTCAACAAATATTTGCAAAAAGCACTGCTATCAGAGCACTTTCTATCTTTTTAGCTCCCGGCAGCCTTATCTCCTACAGCAAACAATGAGCATTCAGGAAAACATCTCTGTTACAGCCTCCTTCAGATAGCAGCCCTTGTATGCAACAGGTGTCGCTGCTCTTCATGGGCCCAGCTTTCCCAGGCAGGGGGGGACGATGGCACGGGGGGCTGGTCCCCACCTCCCCGCAGAGCAGCATCTCTGGCAGCATCCACACTGGATGCTGCCCAGGTCCATCTCCAGGTTCAGCTTGACAGACCTCACCGCTCCTTCCAGCAGGATCTGGCTACGTGAGCAGGGACATGGATCTTCGGAGCAGCTGTATGAACAATCAAACTGTTAGCCGAAGCAAGGCTAGCGCCTTACTAAGCTGCAGTGCGTTGTCTTGCTAACAAGGTATTTCTCAAGGACATGCTGACCTCGCCAGAAGCTGGTAAACATCTGTGAGAAAGTGTAGCTGGATGAGATGAGGAGGAACCCTGGTAGCTGAACCGCAAGTAGGAGGAACATGCAAATATGATCTTTAGAGGTTAAGCCAATCATGTAGTGACTAGTAGGCATAATTATAGAAAGAGTATAAGTATGTGTCTAAAGCCTGAATAAAGTGGAAGCTTGCTTTATCACTCATATTGAGTCGAGTGCTTGTTTCCCTTGCCGTTTTTTCACAGGATCACACCACCCAGGGATTTAAACCTGGTGCTGCTTATGAGCAGCATCTTCTCCACATGTCCCATCCCAGCCAAGGAGCTTGAGCTTCCCCGAGCACTTAGTGGATGTTCCAGTCATGTAAACCAAGAAACCTCACACCTGTCCACAGCACCCTCCTCGAAGGATTTATCAAAGCAGTAAAACAGACTGTGTGGAAGTTCATGGCCAGGGGGAAATCTGCTGGGAAAAAGACCCCTTTCACAGCCCTCAGACCTCTGAATGCTGCAGTGAAACCCTGGGTGAGGCTGACCCATGGAAGGAGACTCCACATGGACTTGGACAAGGCTACACACACACACAAAGTGCTTGTATCCCTTCTCAGGACAGCACCCTGATGGGGTGAAAGAGATGTTTGGCCTTTAGACAACCATACTCAGAAAACAGGAGTCCCGCGTCAGGGGCACCTGCCATGAGGGAAACTGCACGTGATGCCCCTCCACAGCCTGATGTGGATGGCTGAAAACTTCAGTTTGTGCTGATGTTGTGGTTTAAACCAGACAAACGGAGCCACTAGGAGAAAGCAGCAGAGCTGAACTCCTGGAGAACGCCCGGCTGAGATGGGAGCCTGGAGCAGCTCAGCCGTGAAGGGAGGCCGGACAGCCCGGGGTGCTTCTGCGGAGAAGGGACAGGCACAAGGGGCACAATGATATGATAAATGATCTAGAAAAGAGCAATTGGCAGCATCTGTTCTTCCCCGCATTGCAATTCAAGGATACTCAGCGAAACTGGAAAGCAGCAGCTCCCATGGGGAGAGGCCTCCCCAGTACCAGAAGATGCTTTGGTCTCTGAATTTAGCAGGACTGAAGCAGGTCTTGCACATTTACACAGCTCACAAGGTTATTCCTGTGCTGCTGAGCACAGCAGCAATTCTGGCAGAGCCTCTTTGCCTGGTACCTTGGGATGAAGCCAGTCTCTAGCTCTCAGAAACCAGAACTATCCCACATGTGCAACTCCTGGTGCTGCAGCTTCTCCTGCCATTATGTACTCAAACAGGTTTCAGTTTTACTTTGCACGCTTATTCTACACAATTCCTCCCAGCTCCTAAGACTAAATGGAGATTTCTTTCCCATTTGCCTTGCTCTTTAAAGACTGCAGCACTCAGTTGTGCCACCATGAACGCTACGCAGTGAGACCATATTATCTTCTGAGTTTACAGACAAAAGATTTATTACTAGTGAGGTTTGTTTGTGTTTTAAACCTTCCACCCCACCTTTCACACGGCCGAGCCTAGTTCTTCTACCTAACATAGTTTCCAGCTATATAATGGGAAGAAAAATACTGTCCACTCTCATGAGATAGTTTTAAAGGCAGCCATCTAAAGCAAAATCTAATCAAATTGTGTTTAATGAATACTGAGATAGAAAAGGAAAAAAAAAATACTTTGTCAATGTACAGAGACAACAGCAAAAAGAATTTGCTGGATTAGGTAAAATTTTATTCATTTCCCCAGACACCACCTATTGCACTATGCCAGTTATTTTAACAGTACCCAGCACAACAATCCACCATACAGTTGGAACTGCAATAATTTCTTGATCTTCATATACCTGCACAAAAAGCTTTTGCTGAGCAACAAAAATTATTTTAAGTTGTAAAAAGAGTCATTAACAAATACTTCTTTTGGTAAATTACTGTTTCAGTTAGATACACAGTTTACATCAGTTTTATAATAAGATACAGTTTAGGGGTTTTGGGGGTTTCTTTGTATGAGGCCACTACAAGATAAGTCTCCCAATTATCTTTGAACAAAACAGTTTGTCAGAACTATGCGGGGAGGCTAGTGCTTATCTCAAGTTTACTTGAGACAACAGGTTAGTAAAACAAGGTCCTAAATAATGACCACAGCGCAGAGACAAGTCACATTTGCAGCAGATTTCTGAAAGTATCAGAAACCCGACATTATTTTGAAAGAGATCTGAACCTGAAATAAGGTGCTGATTAACTTATTGGTAGGGCTTATGTTTAACATGAAATGTACATCAGCAAAATCTTGGATCTTTAGGATATTCCACTAACTGCCAGCACTAGGTAGCCTATGGTTTCCCTGGCTATTTGCATGAGCAGCATAGTGTCACAAGAAAATAACAAGCATCATTATTATCCAAAAGAGAGTCAAACTCCAGCTTTCCTCAACAGCACGTTATTGACCGCTTGTTGATGACCTTCAGATTCAGACATGCTGCTCAGAGATTTTAGCTAGCAGAAAAGTTCATTTCGATTTTGCTGTTTGAGCAGGTCCAACTGTGTGTTTGTGAAACTGCTCCTTCTTCACCGACGCTAAAGGAGGCTAAAAGCCATGTAAGCGGTTTAAACACTCGCAAGTCCAAAAATTAAACTGTACCACACTGTTTTAAGTTGTTCTTCCGATTCTGACAAAAAGCTGGACATGATCCGGCAGTGTGCACCTGCAGCCCAAAAGGCCAAGTGTCCTGGGTGGCATCCAAAGCAGTGTGGCCAGAAGGTGAAGGGAGGCGATTCTTCCCCTCTACTCCGACCTGGTGAGACCACACCTGGAATCTTGCATCCAGATGTGGAGCCCTCAGTATAAGAAAGACACGGACCTGTTGGAGAGGGGTCAGAGGAGGCCACCAAGATGATCAGAGGCTGGAACACCTCTCCTATGAGGACAGACTGAGAGAGTTAGGGTTCTTCAGCCCGGAGAAGGCTCTGGGGAGACCTTACTGTGCCCTTTCAGTACTTAAAGGGTCCCATAGAAATATGGGGACAGACTTTTTAGCGGGGCCTGTTGTGATAGGACAAGGGGTGATGGTTTTAAACTTAAGGAGGAGAAATTCAGGCTGCACATGAGAAAGAAATTTGTTACAATGAGGGTGACGAAACACTGGCCCAGGTTGCCCAGAGAGGCGGCAGATGCCCCATCCCTGCAAACACTGAAGTTCAGGTTGGACGAGACTCTAAGCAACCTAGAATCATAGAATAGTTTGGGTTGCAAAGGACCTTTAAAGGTCAGCTAGTTCAACCTCCCTGCAATGGGCAGGGACATCCCCAACTAGATCACATTCATCTAGTTGCTTTAAAATCACAGAATCCCAGAATGTCAGGGANCTCCTGACACTGCCCCTTTCCATATTGATCCCATCAATGAGGTCACCCCTCAGTCTCCTCCAAGCTCCAGAGCCCCAGCTCCCTCAGCCTTTCCTCACACGGCAGATGCTCCACTCCCTTCAGCATCTTGGTGGCTGCGCTGGACTCTCTGCAGCAGTTCCCTGTCCTTCTGGAACTGAGGGGCCACAACTGGACACAATATTCCAGATGTGGTCTGTGATTCTATTATAGCAAGTCTAGGAGGGCATCTTTCCTCGTTGGCTCACTTGAGGACTTGTGACAAGAAGTTAACTTCCACAAACTTCAAGAATTTCCCTGACTTGTTCGTCACATCAATATGGTCATGCCACCTGATGTCTGGGAAGCTGAAATCTCCCGTAAGGACAAGGGCTACCGATCCATAGATTTCTCCTAATTGCCCATAAAGTAACTCCTTGGTGCTCACATCCTGGCTAGGCAATTGATAATAGACACCCACCACATCATCTCCTTTGTTTTCCAGCCCCCTAATCCTCACCTAGGGGCTCCCAACTGCACCACTACTAACTATAAGGGCTATACAATCAAACCTTATGGACAGTGTGACACTTCCAGCTCACCTGCCCTGCCTACCCCCCTGAACAGCCTGTGGTCCCCATCCCAGCACTCCAGTCATGGGGCTTTTTCCACCAAGTCTCACTAACCCCAATGACACTGTAACTCCGGGAGCTGACCACAGCTTCCAGCCAAAGGCATCTGCAACCACAGCACCTATACCCGCCTGCAGAAGTAGGGGCACCCCACCCCCCCTTAACCCTTTCCCTCCACACGAAGAACTGGGGAGGCTTTTGGGGGTGGGGTGGAACACAGGGAGGCCCAACCTTCCCTTCCAGGCAACCCTCAAACAGAAGGCCACAGTTGGCAACCCCACCGAGTCCTTGGCAACGAAGAGACAGAAGAGATCACGGCGCCACCAGCAGTGCAGCTCCCCCTGCGCAGCCGCTGCTCCCCCCTGATGCCCCAGATGCTGCAGCCTTTTGTCCATCTTGAAACCTCCTACCCCAGAGGTGGGGACCAGCCCCAACCCCTGCAGCCCGGGGATGCTCTTGCGGGCAAGAGCAGGGGTGACTACCGGCCATCACTCCTGTCTCTCTCTCAGGCTCAGCACCCCCAGCAGCGGTGGGACCCCAGGCACCCCCAGCAGGTACGGCACCCCCTCTGCTCTGCCACCCCAGCACCTTCAGAATCCCCAACCCCTGGGCACCTTCAGCATCCCCATCCTCCCAGCATTTTTTGGCACAGGGGTTCAGCAACCCTGCACAAGTATCCCTGCCCTTGCCTGGGTGATGCATGCCCAGTAAACACAATTTACAGAGAATTTCCCGAATACTTAGGGCCACCTCTCCTGTTTCACCTCCTATAGGCGATTCTCCTCCCTGATCTGCAACACCATCTTGCCGGCACACCAGCTCACCCCATGGGGATGCCCCGGCCACACGCTCCCCACGTGCCAGGTGTGGAGCCAGGGGATGCAGCCAGGGCTGGCTCAGCAGGTGACTTGGAGAGCCCTCCCGGCCCAGCACAGCTCTCACTCCCCCATGCAGGTCTGCAGACGGCTCCTGTGGCTCCCTCTCTGACCCCCTGGTTTTCTGCACCCCATGGATGACCACCAACCCACCTCCACAAGCCACCACCATGCTTGGCCATCATGCTGCGTCTCTGCCAGGTGCTGCCCTGTGGGGCTCCAAGAACCCTGCAGCCTGGGCAGCCCCTGGGACCCTCCAGGGCCAACAACAACACCCCATGCCCTTCAAACTTCGGAAAGGAGCAGCGGCCCCAGCCAGGCCGGTGCCACCATCATACTTCCGCAGGTACCAGGACATAAAGGGGCGCTTTGCACGTCTGAGCCTCCACAACACAGGCACCCACATGGAGGAACCACGAGGCAACAACATCCTCGGCCACTGTGCTGCCCCCACACACACCCAAGCTGTTGGGGGCCCAGGAACCCTCCAGCCTGGGCAGCCCCTGGGACGCCCCAGGGCCAACCCAAACACCTCACACCCTTCAGCCTTCGGAGGGGAGCAGCAGCCCGCGCCACACCGGTGCTGCCGCTGTGCTCTCCTGGGCACCAGGACGTGAAGAGGCAGTTTGCAAGGCTGAGCCTCAACGACAAGGCCACGGGGGCAGCACCAGGCAGCACCACCCCCAGCACTGTGCTGCCCCCCACACCCAAGCTGTTGGGGGCCCAGCAGATGACCAGCCCAAGCAGATGCTACAGGACTGCTCCTTTGTCACCCAGGACAGTCCTGGCAGCGTCCCCATGCCTGGGGACCCTGCTGGCACTGGCAGAGCCATCTCCCACCACAACAGCTCTCTCTCCCTGACCGCGGAGCTGCTCGCCCCCAACCACAATCTCCCTGAGCCCTCCAACGACGTCCTGAGCCTTGAGCAATTCAGCACCACTGCGATGGGGCTGCAGGAGCCATGGTGGCATGTGGGGATGAACCTGCCACCACCCCAGCCTGGCACGCAAGAAAAGTGGGGGGAAAGCGCAAAAGCACCTCTGAAAACACCCCCAGCAAGCACAGAGAGCCAGCAGTTGGGAAGGTGGGATTGAACCCACAGGGGGGATGAGATGGAGATGGGGGACAAAGGGGTGGGTGGGATGTGGTGGCATAGTCGGGGGGCGCAGAAGAGCGTGTTCTATTATAATAGCTTTCATGACACTTTTGCTCTTGTTTTTTCACGTAGCTTTCTATAAACTACACACATCGGCTATTAACTTCAGAAAAGGCAAAGCCACCAAAATAGCCACTAAGAGTCAGTTTACCCAATCTTTTAATATAAACAGGAATCGCTGTAACTAAAAACCAATCTGAACTACACCTGTTAGCAGCAGCTTTACAAAGTCACCTTCCAGACAGAATAGTGACAAATTAATAACCACTCAGCATCTTTAATAACAAAGACTGCCATGGAAAGGACATCAGATCCCGATTTAGGACCATTTCAGAAGCAGCTCTCAGGGTACAGGATGTCATCTCTTTATCGAGACAAGGAGACCCGCTTCCCTCACCCTCTATTTTTCGGTGTCAAACTCACAATATCGCAACCAGCACTACCACTACCTTTAAATACATTGATTTTCAACACTCAGACGAAAATAAGCACACATTTGTTCCTATTTTTGCAAAAGTTATAAACCCAAGCATTACTTAAAGCTGTATATCCCCTTTGTAACAGAAGCCTTCCTTTTTTTCCAGGAATATCTTTTATTTCTCTTTACACTTGCTAAAATCTGAGGACAAACAAAAGTGCGGAGCCTTCTCCTTAAAAGTTAAAGGATTTTGACACTGAACGTAGACTATTACCCATTACATTCAGATCTACTAAATGCCAATGAGTGATTTCTGGCAAGGAATAGACATCCACAATGATTCACACCGAATGCTCGGAGTCCAACAGCAGATATTTAGGGAAATATTGTTCTTGCTACGTGTTATGATAAAGAACGTAATAAAAGACAAAAACGTTTGGTTGCTGCACCTTCTATTCCTTAGCTAGCATACCCCTTCTAGACCAAAAAAAGGTCTATCATAAAACAAGCAGTTTAATACTGACGCTTACAACCTCACCTTCTAAACTTGTATTGAGCACAAATTCATTGCCAGCCTTTACCGCACATGTACAACTGTTCGCAACTACCTTGAAATCCAAATTATCATTAGTGAAACGAGGGGGGACGGGCCGTGCGGGCGGGCGCGCGGTGACCCGGATGTACCGGCGGGGCGGGAAGGAGGGACGGCCCCCTGGGGATTGCGCAAGCACGCCAGGCTGCCAGCACACTGCGCATGCGCCTGCTGCAACTCCGAGTGTCTTAGGCAGGGGCTGGGGAGCGAAAGAGAAGCGGGCGGGAGGACGAGTGGGTGAACCCCGTTAGCGGGGCGGCATGCCCAGTCTCCACTAGCAACTCATTAAAGCCGCTGATTTAACACTATGGATGGTTGCTTAAGCCATTTGTGTGATTTTTGATTTTTTTTTTTTTTTGAGGCCCGACGCGGGGATTTTTAATTGTTTGTTGTAGGCAAAGTGGGGATGGGAGTGAATATGAGGCTTCTTTGTGAAAAGTAGGGCTGATTACTGAAAGTCATGCATAATTTTCTTCCTGGGGGGATCACATTGTAAGATCTAAGTACAACAAAAAGTGGCAAGGTTGTCCATCGGTGAGCTCTGAGCTGTCGAACCCCACTGCCCTCAGCTGAGCTGCTCTCCGGCCCCCCTAAAATGTGAAATATATGCAAAACGTGTTAAGAAACACAAAAATATATTTTAAGGGCATTTCATGGACTTAATGATGTACTTTCCTCTCCGTGCACACATCCTATGGAGGAAGATTTCACCTTTTTCTTGCCGGTAACCCAGCTCGGATTTCGGTGTCGTTCCCCTGGGACGTCGCACACCCTGAGTTATTGTTATTGGTGGGGTGGGTAAATGTGCCCAAGCAGGATGAGAACACAGATACCCTGTTTGAGGGCTTGCTCCATCGATCAACTTTGAAAAAGAATGAAAATGGAACCGACCTCAGTTGTACTATGTCAACATATTTATCTTCTTTTTATTTTCTTACCTGTATGTGTTGACTTAAACTGATAAACCTAGTTCCTTTCCTAATGTCGTAGGATTCAAGACATATGGATTCACTACACTAATAACTCTAAAGTATTGTAGATAAGGGAGTAGCGTGGGGTTTAAAGGAAGCCATTTGTGAGCGTAGTTCAGCTGCAAAACCTGCTTGAGTAACTCAAAGGAGACCCCTGTGCTTTAGTTTTGGTCCTTGGGTAGCACTCGGGCACGACCTGGGCTGGTGCATCCCGTCCCTGTCTGCTGCCGTCACCTGCGAAGGGAACGAGGAGTGTCAGGGAAACCCAGAGCTCCTCCAGGTTTGTGTAGGCTGGAGCAAATAGCAGATATCCAAGAAGACACGAAAGAAGCAGCTTGGGCAGAATGACATCTCCTTCCTGAGAAGGAATGATTTTTGATGGTCGTAACATCATCAGCTGCTTGAGGCTTGGCAGGGCGAGGTGGGGCAAGGAAAATTTCCTACTGAAACTATAAATAATATTTACTCTTTAGGGCTTTCCAAAATTGTAAGGTACCCTTGATTTGGACCTGTCATCTTTCAGAAGTACAAGTAAGAACACCCAGAGCATCACCGATCGTCGTGGTACACAGCTGTGTACTATGACATCCACATCCCACGTAATAATTGAAGCATAAAAAGTTATCGAACGCTGTGGAAAATGTTGCATGACTAAAAAACCCACCGATCTTCTATTAGTTCTTCCTTCACTTTTCATTTTTTAATTGTTCCTTCTAAATAGAAAATTATCTTACTAGGTTATTATTACAATAAATATGAAAACCAAAATTAGATATTGTATTTGCCAGCTAGTATCCTAAAATAAAAGAGTAGTGACAGAACATAACAGCTCTTACGCTACTAAATGCCCGTGGATGGTTTTGTTAGCGGGAGTGTTGCTGCCAGGTGGGTGTAACAGACACTAAGGCAAGAAAACAGGTCAGAGCGTTTTCACAGAGCAAAGTTTAAGCTCTAAATGTACTGTTGGATGTATGTGTGCTATATACGTGTCCATATATACCAGTGATGAAAGATGATGTTATGTTATATATAGACAGCTAGACAGGTAAATAAAAACACAGAAGCAAGCCTGCCCCTAGGTTCTATGCTCTTGCAATCTCAAAATGCCTTTCCCCCCAAAAAAAGAAAGAAATGTCATTTTGATATTTTAGTGGTAAGTGGGGAAACCAAGGTACTTCAGAAGTTCATTCTTTTTGCTCTGACAGACCTGGTGACGGTCTGTCCTCTCCCTGTGCTGTGTCCCCGCCGCTTTACGTGACTAATTAACTATGTTAGTCATCTCCTCCTCTGCCACTACAAAGTCTGAGGTTATTTCTGAGTTTGCTCATCTGTTGATGCAGTTGCTCCCTGCAAACGACCAGCTCGGCATCTTCATGCAGAGAGCCTCAACTAATAGGTGCAGCACGATCTCAATTAATAAACACTTATTTAAGTCAAATGGCACACAAGGGCTCAGTGTTGGGCCGCGATCAAAGATAATGGTGATTTTGCAATATAAAACTCCTTTGTTTCTTCATTTTGCTGCCTTTCCAGAGCAGTACAGCTCACCCATATGAGACAAGGAAGCTAAAAGAGGAATAAAGAGAAAATGGCAGGTGTTAAGCCTGCATTAGAAATAAGACTGTAAACCAGTAAGCATAGGGAAGGTGGAAAGAGGAACTGCAGCTATTTTAATAATACTTTATCTGTGCTGGAAAATAGATTAATTAGAGTAGTAGACCTGTTATAGAATAGAGCAGAACATGGAATTATACACTGAGACCTTTAAGCTGCTTATGTATGTGAAATACAGCATTTCTTCAGTGACCACCAAATGGACACCATTGCACTGAGAAGCACTTTCAGCAACTATGGTGGTGAAACCTGTATTGCTAACAGACAGGTGAGCTGGCCAGCGAGAGAGTCATATATCAGAATAGTTTGGGTTGGAATGGACCTTCCCAGCCCCCCCAGTGCCCCCCCTGCCATGACAGGGACATCTTCACCAGCTCAGGTTGCTCAGAGCCCCGTCCAGCCTGGCCTGGGATGTCTCCAGGGATGGTTCATCCACCACCTCTCTGGGTAACCCGGACCAGGCTCTCACCACCCTCACTGTAAAAAGTTTCTTCCTCATGTCTAACCTCCTCAGTACCAGAAGATGCTTTGGTCTCTGAATTTAGCAGGACTGAAGCAGGTCTTGCACATTTACACAGCTCACAAGGTTATTCCTGTGCTGCTGAGCACAGCAGCAATTCTGGCAGAGCCTCTTTGCCTGGTACCTTGGGATGAAGCCAGTCTCTAGCTCTCAGAAACCAGAACTATCCCACATGTGCAACTCCTGGTGCTGCAGCTTCTCCTGCAGTGCCTGGTGTGCCCCTGTCAGCTCTGGAGCTGATGAGGTCGGGCAGGTCCGTGCTCTGACACATGCAATGACATGCAATCAACACGTTGACCAGCTGCATACAGCACGTACAGAGCGATCGGGGCGAGGGGGTCCTGCGTGCCAAGGACACACCAAGCCTGCCTCTGGGTCCAGGCTCTCGCTGGATTTTGGGTCGAAGGCTCTGTTCATCTGGAGGGTTGGAGAGCAGACACTCAGCAGTGAATGGTGGGACTTGCTCCTTTGGTGGTGGGGAAACTGCGTGACACCAGCGATGAGCCCACTGGTAGACGGCTTCTGCAGGACACTCTGCTCACAGCCAAGCCCAGCAGCTCCCAGTGAGGTCCTACAGCAGGACCACATGCCTCCCACCTTCCTCACTGAGTGTCTCCACCACACTTCTTTCCATGTGAGCACTTTCTGCCCTCGGAAAGGAGATGTCCATCCCAACAGCAGGACTGCTCCTGCCCTTCCAAGGCAAGTTTAACAAAGTGCTCCCTGTTGCAGTGCTCCTCACTGCTGCCTCCATCACTCAGAAAATGCCACTGAGATGCAAAAGTGCTTCTAGACATCAGAGTTCTGCAGGAAGTTCTCAACAAGTCCCCCGTATTAATTACTCACCTGCAAGGCTTCCTCCCTAACATGCATGTGGAGGACAGGGACTGTATCCTGATCCCCCCTGAAGACGCAGGCTGACCCTGTGGGAGATGTGGTGGCAGCCCCCGGGTCTGCTCACATCCCACCACAGGCACTGAGCCCTGGGGTTTGCTCCAGGCTGGCTGGGAGGAGCCGGGGCAGCACGTACCTGTCACCAGCATCCCCTGAGCACTGGATCCCGGGCACCACAGCGATTGCTCTCGGACTGTGACAAACAAGTCAATAAACTCCAATTAAATTACAAAGCTGTGACAAACAGCAGGGTCAGTGCCTCCTCTCATGGGCACTGGGCAGGTTAATGGAGATCACCATCCCCTGCAGCAAGGAGACCTGACACCAATCGGTGTTACCTGCCAGGGAAAGTGAAAGACAAATCCGATGTGCCCTGGGCTGGAGCACAGGGCACTGAAATGCCCTTCAGGCTTCTGAGGAGCAGAGGTGGCGTTTGCAGGACGGGGGTGTGCGGGCTGGATGAGTGCACACTGAGATGGATCATTAACTGGCTGGATGGCAGAGCTCAGAGTGTTGGGATCAACGGTGCGGGGTCTGGTTGGAGGCCTGTGGTTAGTGGGGTTCCCCAGGGGTCAGTATTATGTCCAGTCCTGTTCAACCTGTTCATCAGTGACCTGGATGAAGAGACCGATTGCACCCTCAGCCAGTTTGCTGGTGACACCAAACTGGGTGGAAGGGCCAACACAGCACAAGGCTGTGCTGCCATCCAGCAAGACCTGGACAGGCTGGACTGTGCAGAGAAGAACCTGGTGAAGTTTAACAAGGGCAAGTGTAGGGTCCTGCACTTAGAGAGGAACAACCTCAGGTACCAGTGCAGGTTGGGTTGGACCTGCTGGAAAGCAGCTCTGCAGAGAAGGACCTGGGAGTTCTGGTTGACAACAGGGTGACCAGGAGTCAACAATGTCCCCTTGTGGCCAAGAAGGCCAATGGTACCTGGGGTGCATTAGGAAGAGTGTGAGCAGCAGGTCGAGGGAGGTTATTTTCCCCGCTCTGCTCTGCCCTGGGGAGGCCCCACCTGGAGTTCTGTGTCCAGTTTTGGGCTCCCCAGTTTAAGAAGGACAAGGAATTACTGGAGGGAGTCGAGCAGTCAGCTACGAAGATGCTGAGGGGTCTGGAGCATCTTTGTGATGAGGAGAGACTGAGAGAGCTGGGGCTGTTGAGCTGGAGAAGAGAAGCTGAGAGGGATGTGATCAATGGGATCAATATCTCAGGGTGGGTGTCAGGATGGACCAGACTCTGTTCAGTGGTGCCCAACGCCAGGGTGAGGGGCAACGGGCACAGACTGAAACACAGGAGGGTCCATGTGAACATGAGGAGAAACTTGTGTGCTGGGAGGTGCCAGAGCCTGGCCCAGGCTGCCCAGAGCGGGTGTGGAGTCTCCTTCTCTGAGACATTGAAACCCGCCTGGACCGACCTGTGTGATCTGCTCTGTGACCCTGTGAGCAGGGGTTGGACTGGGGATCTACAGAGGTCCCTTCCAACCCCAACCATCCTGTGATTCTGTGCAAGCCGTGTGACACAGAGCAGTCTGGAGCTGCACCTACAGCACCACAGCCCCCACAGGGCTGACCACAGGCGGGGGGTGCAAAGGGCATGGGCCCTCCAGAAGAGGAGATGGAGCGTGGTCCAGAAGAGGAGATGGAGAGTGGTCACCTTCCTGCTGCTCCACTCCAATCTCATCCTCAGGGACCAGGGAGACTCTTGGGTAAAAAACTTCTTTTATGAGAAAATGGCCGTTTGTTGCTTCACTTGGAGTATCTTTGCCTAAAGGATTTGTTTTTCTGGTTACTCCTTGCCAAAAATGCTTGTTCTCAGTCCTGACCTGTCTCATTTTTCCCTGCTAGGATTAAGCCCCCCGGCAGCAGTGGCCACATGGCTGCTGGAAATGTCCAGTTCTTCAAGTTGGCCTGTGCCCAGGGTTGCATTTGTGCCTGCTGATGTCCATTTTGAGGAGATCCTGAGTCCACTGGGAGTCCTGGGAAGCAGCTGACCCGTGTCTGCAAGGCTCCGGTCCCAGCCAGGCTGGACCCTCATGATCCAGAAGTCTCCAGCCATGGGGGTGAGTCCTTTGTGGGCTGTTGCTGTATCCAGTCCCATGGAACAAAATATCTATTTAATGAGTCTGTCTGCCTGTGTTTGTGGCTCCCAGGCTCAGGTTTATTGAAGATTTCAGGGTCCCCTCCCACCTCCTATATGCATTCCTGCCACTCCTTCCTTGCCTCCAGGTCCACTATGATCTTCAGCACCTCTGTCCAGTGTCTGTCCCATTTTTGTCCTCCTGCACTGTCCCCCTTTCTCACTCCCTTCTGCTCTTTGTCTCTCATGTAGTCCTGGAGTTGCATGTAGGTGATTCGATGTCAATAATGGTCCTGGCCTGGCAGGTCACACGAGCTGGGGCTGAACCCAGCACCACCAAAAGCTGTTGAGAGCAGGGCACACTCACGTGCTGTGTAACCTGCTCTCTCGGGTGGCTGCTCAGACTCTCTCGGGCTGCTGGTAGGTTTTATTTCCCAGTTCAGTAGCATCTAATGCACATGTCTAATTTACGTAACCTCATTGCCTGCTGCATAGTAATTTACATGCTAATTAATGGGCACATACATAGGTACCTCTCTGCCTGCGACCTTGCTCTGACAGTCAGGTGTTGTGCTTGCCTCTCCCTATTTCGAGAGCAAGAAGAGGAATTTGCTCCCACAGCTGGGGCCAGTTCAGGCTATACTAAATTTGTGGCTGTGAAGCCCAAACCTGTGTCACACCTCTGCACCACGGACCTCATGCACCCCTCCTCGTCACCCTGTGAATAATTCATCACATGCACTGGTCCTCCTCTTTTTCTGTTCTCGAATTAGCCATGAGCAGATTGCGGCTTTCTCAGATGAATTTGTTACTTGGAGCTGTTCCTGTGAGCAATTCTTAGGCTGTGTGTAGCTCGTTGGCAAGCAGTAAATAGCTGCAAACATGAGTGCTGCCTCACTGGCCACGCCACGCTTGCTCCAGCCCTGAGGTTAAAGTGAAGGGACATCCATAGGATGCTGTCTCAGGAGATGCTGCTCCTGCTTCTGCCCCTTGGGCTCAGAGTAGTGCTGGGGACTCGCAGACATGAGCATCCCCCGCAGTAACTCTGCACTTTTAGTCAAAGGATCGCAGGCAGCATAAATCCGCTAACGAGCCTCGGAACACCATGCCAGCTTCACAAGCCTTCTCAGCCCACTCCCAGATGGGCGCATTCAAGGGAAGAGCACTTATGGGCAAGGAACAAGGTACCAGTGCAACCTGCAGGATGTAGAGTGATGGTAGATGATGTCCAGAGGTGCCTCCAAAGTGCCTAAACCCAGCAGATGTCACGAGACATCTCAGGTAGGGTCATCGCTGATGAAGTGGGGCTTCGCTTTTCCTCCCCGTACACCAGATAACAGCAGCTGCACTCTTTGCAAAAATTTGGGGAAGAGGGATATTGACTTGCTCCCCTGCAGCTCTCACATCTTTGCTGCCCACACTTGGGTCCCATGCAGGGCACAGACTGGAGGTAAAGCTGCTCTGGAGTGCGCTGTGTGCATATACACCCTCTGCTCCCATGGGGGTAACACTAATCTCTGCTTAATGCAGCATGTTTTCTTCATGACTCACTAAAGGAGCAAAAACCATCATCATAATAATGTACTAACATGTATATTTATTTCCGATATCTGACCTATCAGGCAACTGCTGAATTACTTCTCCAATTAGTTTTCTCAGTCATGAAGGATATGATATCAAGAGAGAAACGCACAAATGAGAAAATATTTCTTGAAGGCAATACCATGAAAGCAGCAGTCATATCGAGAATAAACAGGGATACAAAGCTCTGCTATTATAGCAGAAATAAAAACATTTTCCTTCAAGACTTAACAATTTTCCTCCATTTCCAAAACAGGAAAAAAAGATAATACAGTCTGGTCTTACTCCCAGTCTGGCCTGTGTGAATGGGTGTGGTCGGGAGTATTTGACTCCAACTTCTTTCACAAATGTGGTTATTAACGCCGAAGAAATGCCCAGATTTAATGCCGCTCTCACATCTTGCTGCTTGCAGAAGCTGTTGGGGCTCAGCCGTGTGACAGGCCCATGCCAGCACCATCAGAATTCCTCAGCCGCCACCCTCCTGCTGCTGGACATGCCGCCTGCATTGGTGGCTGCTGTGCCTGACCTTCAAGGGCAACCAGAAAAGTCTCTCCAGGGCAAAGACTCGCACAGATTGATTTTCCCTTCCTCAGCATTGAATGTCTCATTTTCCAGGCCTGCTGAACATCTTATGTCACCAGGTCTTCCGCTCCCCATGGGAGCACAGTGGATGCTCACACCCAGGTCTGGCCATTTTGATTTGCGTTGCTTCCTACAGCCAGGGGATTTTCCAGAAAGTGAATAGTCTTTCGCTGGGCCTTACAGAGAACCAAGAAGCAACTTTTCCCTGATGTTTCTCAGGATGCAACGAGACACAACTGGAAACAGCAGCCGTGACACTACAGCAGGAGCACTCATTCCCTCTCTGGACTGTCCCTAATGTCAGAGATTCCCTGTCAGCTCGCAGGTTGACACCCTCTGACAGCTCCAGCAGACAGATACCATCAGCCGTGTTTTTGCAGGGACACTCAGGCTCAGCCAAGCCGCGTGGCCTCAGCACAGCAAGTCAGTCCGAGTGGGTTGAGGATGCTGTCAGGATGTGGTCACCTGCCTTTGTCTTTCCAGTGCCTGCCCAGTCCCCTCCCTTGTGGCACGTTTGCTTAGTGTTTAGATTCACCTCTCCAAGGCCCTGCAGGGATGTGTGGAGACGCTTAGGATGCTCTCCAGATAAAGCCCTGTACTCAGTGTAGTTGAAGAAACCCATCTCCTGCCCAGAGACGTGCCCAGATGTCTGGTGTGTACCATGTCATGTTGTGCCATGTCATGTGTCTCCCATGTCAGGAGCAAAGGCACTGAGAGATCTGTCTCTGGAACAAACTGCAGGTACCGCAGGAGATGAGGACTCTCTCCTACCTAGTAGCCCTCCCAGCAATGGTCCCGGGACCCATCCCAGCTTCCCCAGTTCCCTTTACTCCCCTGACAGCCCAGTACCACCCAGCTCATCACCCTTCCTCACCTCCCTGCCCAGTGTGCCCTGGCACTGGGACAAGTCCCTGCTGAAGGACCAGGATCACATACGTGAGACCAAGACCCAGGGAGCTGCCATGTCCCCACTCCTCCCCGTGTCCAGCGATCTGCACACCCCGGGGGCTGCCAGGGATTCATTGCACACCTCTCCAGAGACAACGGAGACACGGGGTGTGGGTTGAGTGCGGAGGGCACTGAAGTTAACCTGTGAGCAGCGGGGGAGCAGACGGGCACAGCAGCGCGATGGAGGATGCTGCATGGGCTGCAAAGCAGCTACCCCGGCTCCGATCTGCACAGCTCGCTGTGTTCTCTGCCTTCACGAGCTCTGACATCAGTCCTGGGTTGGTTTTTATTAAGATGTAAATAAAACCATCCCTGCAGCCTGGTGACATGGCTGTTTTGATACTACCTTTGAACTTTTCTTAGTGGCGTGGCCTGGTAGACCCTGTTTCTATTGGGAAGATATCGCTCAGACTGGAACATGTTCCAAGCACTGTAATTGCCCAATAAAACCGTGTTTCTTCACCATCCAGTTGAATTAGTGTCTGCAATATGTTTGAAAGCTTTATAGCCCAGTTAATTGTAAGGCAGTAACAGGAAGGGGCATTATGGCTTTAGAGAACACAAGTTGCATCTGTATTTAATGATATTAAACCATAAGAAGCCTCCATTCAAATAAAGCAATGACTGCTGTAGCGCCTATAAAAGCAACGATCCCCGTGCTCAGCAGAGCCGCTGAGCCCGGGTGCAGCAGGACAGGGACACTGGTGCCTGGGGCAAGGGCACCCCGCATGTCCTGTGGCCGTTGCTGGTGCATGGGGCTCCCTGCACCCCAAAGACCTACCTGGTGATGCTGCACCACATGCCTGCTCCGGCAGCCTGTTTCGCACACAGTGCTACCCCACAGCCCCTCAGCCAAAGGTGTTCCACGTGCCTTTGAAGGGAGGCTCCACCACCCCATCCTGGCCAGCACACCACTCTATCCTCCCTGCGGGCTCTCGCCATCATCCTGCCCACCCAGGGACCCGGGTCCTCCCCACTGCTGGAAATCAGTGGGCTCCAGACATCCCCTCATGGCCTGGTGTGGCTGCAGTAGCTGCTCTGGGAGTGGGAACTGAGGCGTGAGTACTCATGAATGCTTTGGCTTGGAGGATGAGGAGTTGGGGCTGGGGAGGGTCCAGGGCAGCAGATCACTAAGAGCATCCCACGGTGTTTCTCATGGGCTCAGCAAGGTCCTCACTCAGTGCCTGTGGATGGTGCATCTTGGGAACCTCTCCTTTCTCCAGTCATGTTTTGGCCGAAGCCAAGAGGATCTGGGGTAACCCCTGGACTCCACGGTATCCCCCAGCTCCCCAGTTGTGGATGAAGAAACATCTTCTGGAGCCAACATCAGAGAACATTAAGGGTATTGAGGGGCAGGGACTGCTCAACATCTCCCATACCTCAAAGGCTGTTTGGAGAAACATCTGGGCTCATTCATTGTGCTGGCAGGAGAGGATTTCAGCCACACCATGGCTCCTCCCATGTCCTGGATCCTTGTGTCAGGGAGTTCAGTTCACCAGGCAGGATCACTGACCCAGTGTGGCTCCTGAGGACCAGGACAGCCCTGGTCATGGGCAAGTGGGGCACAAGGGCCAGCCAAGCAGGGCAGCAGTGGCTGTGGTTGATGGCAGGCAAGCTGTGGTCACTTCGCTGGGCCCTGACGGTCCCTGGGGGTGTGCACACACCTGTCCAGACACTCTGCACCTCAGCGCTTGGGCACACAGGTACACCAGGCCAGCAGGGCCTGGAAGCTGGCTCAGGACCAGTGGTGGCCACCGACAGAGAACTACAGCCCCATGGCAAAACACAGGGACACAGAGAGGGTCCTGGCCAAGGCCACTTCTACCTTCCAAACAAGAGGAGAACAATCCTGCTCCTTTACAGGCTCGACTATCCCTGGAGAAAGCATGAGGCCGTGGACACCAGCAGGTTACTATGGTGGGACATCAGCTCCCAGAGACCCACACCTGCTGCTCATTTGTGATGAGCCCGTCATGCCCGGCATGGATCATGAGCTTTCCTCCAACTTCAGCAACCAGAGGACCAAGAGCCGAGAGCCAAGGTCGGGCCAAGAGCACTGACTGAATGGAAACCTGTGAGAGCACCAGTCTCAGCAAAGCGAAAGCATCATCGCATTTCTTTGGGTGCACAGGGTGAGTATTCAGCACCTGCATAAATAGGTAAGACGCAGGTGACATGCCCGTGACTCCATCAGCTTTTGTGTTTGCAAGTATGTTGGCTGTTGAGATTAATTCGATGTGCAGGTAGGGAAGTGAGGTGCCAGTAAGTTCGTTTAGAATTAGATATGCAATCAATGGAAAATTAATACAATTAAGTTTCAAACTGTCATTTAATAAAACCGCTTTCTGCAAGTGGAATATTAAGCGGGCATAAATGCTGAGACGCTGCTGGAACACGCTGCTCCCAGCCAGGGAGGCGTGTGTGCCCGGGACACGTGCAGGCACCCCCACCTCCACTGCCGCAACTCGTTAGAGACACTGTAATTATATGTTTATAGTTTACAGAAGTTTCAGCTAATTACATGGTGCCTCTCGGCATCCTGCTGCAAGGCCTTGCTTGCTGTTAATGGGGCATTGGTTATCACTGAATTACCCATAGCTGTGTTTCATTTAGTGGATCTGCTGAGGAGCACAAGCCTCAAATCTCCGTGCCTGACACGCTAACTGCAGGCAGGGACGTTTCCACTTACAGCGCAGCCAGAAAATGGAATGGAAAAGACCCCGATCCCTGGTTTATGTCATGGATTTGGAGAGAAACTGCCCTGATTTTCCAAAGCAAGGTGCACAGACTGAGTCCAGAGCCCAGCCATGAGGTGACAGCACTGGGACACCACCAGCCCCTCGCTGCTCCCAAAGCTGCTGCGTGACCCATTCCCAGAGAGTTTCCTTGGACTGTGGGGTGAGTGCTGGTGTTTTGGGTGAGTGGGAAGCAGGGGGGATGTGCAGGAGGAGACTCGAGGTAGACGGGGGCATGTGGCTTCAAGGTGACGAGGACACGGGATGAGGGAAGGGGACGTGGAGCAGCAACTGCAGCCCTGGCGGTCCCCACGCACCCCAGACACACATAGCAAGTGATAGGATGAAGGGAAACGGCCTCAAGTTGTGCCAGGGAAGGTTCATATTGGATATCGGGAAAAGTTTCTTCACAGAAAGGGTTGTTGGGCATTGGAACAGGCTGCCCAGGGACAGTGGTGGAGTCACCATCCCTGGAGGGGTTGGACAGACACATGGATGAGGTTCTTAGGGACATGGGTTAGTGCTGGAGTTAGGTTATGGTTGGACTTGATGATCTTAAGGGTCTTTTGCAACTAAAATGGTTCTATGACCCACGAGGTCGGTTCACATCACTGACTCCACTACCCTCACAGCACCGGTGCCATGGGGACCCAGGGCTCCCCGGCAGCTCCGACACCAAATCTGCCAGATATCCAATGGAGCTGTTTGTGCTCTCTTTTCATTTCTGGTTTGACTCATCACCGTGTCTGTTTCCACCCCTGGCTCTTCTCTACGTCCTGTTCACCCAAATACCCATCTTTTCCCAGCACCATTCACCCAAAGCGAGGGCTCTTACACCGCAGGCAGGTCTCTTGTGACCTGCCCACTCACCTCGCAGGGTAAGGCAGGTTTGCAGCCGCTCTGCCCTTCATGCAGCTCTTCTTGGATCACCTTTCCACTCATTGACACCCTTGCCAAAGCAGGGGATGCTGTCCTTGGCTGGAGGATCAAATTGCTGGCTCGTTAGAGTAGAGTACGGCTGTGCAGGAGCAGGGAAATGGCCTTTGCAGGAAGCTGGGCAGTTGCACTGTAAGGAGGTGAAGTTAATGAACAGTGATTGCTTGCTTGGAAAAATGCGATATTGAATATCACTTGCACAGTCTGTGCATGGCCCTGAGCTGGCAGGGAGGCACCTCGGAGTGCGTGAGCAGGAGAATAAACCCACGCGGGTCCTGGCAGAGGGGGATCGGCATGTGGTGCATTCAGTGTTTCTGAGATGAGTGATTCAGAACCCTGTTTGGAGCCCACCCTTGCATCACACATCCCCAGCCCCAGTGCATGTCGTGGGACTGAACAGCAGCAGGACCAGGGCCCTCAGCAGCTTCCAGGAGGGCAATGAAAGCAGAAACTGAGGCTCGGAGAAGCATCACTGTTGCTGTGGGTTTATTGTACAGGTCCCAGAAAGATTTGCAGATAAACATGTTATTAGGTTAAATAAAAATAAAATGAATTATAGAAAATGTTTTGAAATTTATCACATAATTAAACTATTAATTTAATGGTCTTTATTATTTGGGTTGGAAATTCACGTGGATCCTCATCTCGTTCCCTTTATTGAACAAGCAGCTCATCATACAGAATCATTATGCATTTTCATAAACAATTGATGAACAATAACTGCGAGAAATATAAAGTATTGGTTTTGTCCTTCAACTGTAATGACCATATGGAGATGCGTTTTGCATTGGAGTCAGCAGTTGCCGTGCATCCTCGTTAACAACAGCGCTTGCTACTTTTACTGTTTACAGCACAAATGCAGCCCTTTATGGGGGGAAGAAGGATTTAATCTGCAGGGTCTTTGCAATGATTTGTAAGAGAAATGCTGTGCCCACATTCCTCTGTGAGCCAGTACGAGCCGTAATTACTCGGTATTCTGGACAGCTCTCTTACAAGACATCAATTTATGTGTAATCGGAGCGAACGCAGCGGCTGGGGACATCTCAGGCCTCTCCTCCCGCATACACACGCAGAGTTGCCTTTGGTTTGCAAAGAAAACATTTGGCAGGGCGATGGGGTGAGGTCTGGCCCTGGGAGCAGGGCTGCAGGGGTCTGGTGGCCCGGTGGGCACGCAGCCTCGGTGGTGCCCAGGGGATGCTTGATGCAAGTTGGTGGCTTGCACGGGCACCCCATTCTGCTTGTGCTCCCCGGGATGGAGCCGGAGCCGTTCCCTTGGCCTCCCTCGCTTCAGCTGCCCCGCGTTCATTCCTGCTCCGCGGCTGACGCGGGAAGGAGCGGGTGAGGACGGGCGGTTGTGCCGTGGTGGGTGGTTGCCATCGTGCACAAGGCTGACGCACACGCAGGGTGCTCCAGGGTGGCTGTTGGCCACAGCGGGACAGCTGGCCCTGGTTTCTGCCGGCAGCAGCTCGGCTCGGGGTTGCACCACGCTGAGCAGCTCTATGGGGCTGCCAGACCCCGGGGGCTTTCTGGGGTCCCCCCCGGTTTCTCTGCTCCCAGCTGTGGTTCTGCTCCTGCTGCCTCAGGAGGTTCCAGCTGTGCCCAAAGACCGGAGCAGGGACATGGCTTTGCTGCCTGTAGACCCTCCCCTGGGGCTGGGTTTTACCACAAGCACAGAGCTGGGAGCCTTCCCCAGGGCAGAAGCACTTGTAGGGTGAAAAGAGACCCCTCAAACCATCGCCATCCCTCAAAGGCACTTTTCCCCATGTCCCAGAGCATCTCTGGGTCTGAAGCAGAGACGCTTTGTCTAGGGGACAAGCGGTTCTGCACAGGGGACCAGCTGGACCCAATTCCTCCGTTCCCTTCTGAGTCTGAGGAGAGAGCAGTTTGCACCAGAGCTGCTCCACCAACAATGGGAGGCAGGACAGTAAGCAAAATCACAGCTAAATGTGCCACCGCCTGTCCGCCCTCCCAACAAAATGCCCAGATCTCCTACCCAAAGGAGGCTTAGGAACAGAAAATCAGGGGAGGGCGGGAGAGCCTGCAAAATCCAGAGATGAATGTTCGAGGGTTTGGATGCGTCTGGCTCACCTTGTGAAGCGTTAATAAAGTTTCTCCCAGGGCAGGACACAGATTCAGACACAACACTTCCCCTTCAGCGCTCAGTCCCAGGCCGGTGTCGGCCCCGCGTGGATTTATGGCTCCCTGCGCTCGTAAACGTCGGCACCGCCGCTGATGGATGCAGGAGCTGGGAAGTGCCCCCACCAACTTCGGGAGATTTCTTTATTTTTTTTCTGATCTTTTACAACAGCCATAAACCAGCTGCTGATTAGTGACGGGTCTTAAAACTTTAGGCAAAAGCTGTTGAAATCAGCTTTAAGTGCTAAGCTTCTCCGAAAGCAGAGCGGCTTAGCGTGTCCCTTTTGAGGTCACATCTGTGACGTGTGGCCCTCCAGGCCGCGGCCGTGCAACAGCCAGGGGCCGGCCCTGTGCTGCCCTCCCTGGTGTCACAAGCAGCCATGTCCCCAGACAGGGCTGTGCCTGCGGCCCCAGGTCCCATGTTGCCCAGACCATGCCAGGCAAAGGGAAGAGCCCGCAATCCCCTTGGACCTGTGGAGAGATGTGAGGGGCAGGACAGAGTGAGATGATGGGTCCCCTCCAAAGCATCACTCTGGGCTGGTGGGATCCCCATGGGGACGGGCTGTTGCCCCAGCCCCGATCCAGTGCTCCCAGATGACGGGCAGCACCAACAGGGACGTGGGGTGAGAAAGGTGGTGCTGGGGGGACCTACTCAAAAGGACAGTCCTCACAGCCCCAATGACGTGACAGGGACAGTGGCCGTTCTTTCTGGATGTGTCAGTTCAGTGAACGGGTTATTCCCATCACGTTTCCTCATTATTTAATTGAGTATCATTGACTACAGAGGCCACAATTTTGGTTTCTGTTGATGGAAAACGTGGTTTCGCATTTTGGGATAGGAAATCGTCTTCTGGTGCCTCTGACTCCTCACCATTCCTGGCTTCCTTCCACCTTCCAGCCCCTGGGTGAGTCCTTATCATCCATCCCAGCCTCCATTCACCAAAGCTTTTTCCCACATTACATTGTTGAAGGTAGCAGGTGGATGGATGGGTGGATGGGTGGATGGATGGATGGATGAAGGGGAAAGTGGACGGACTGATGTTGGCTAGAGAGCAAGTTTGGGGCACGTTTCTTCTAGGTGATAACCAGTCTTCCTCCCACCTCTCTTGTCTTCCCTCTCCCCCTTCCCGTTGCACTTCAGGGCTGAGCAGACCATGGGTGAGAGGTCCCCCCGCTCTCACCAGCGGGAGGAGGACGCGTTTTCCTGCGGTTGCTGCGTGGACCATCTGTCCCACGCCAGGCTGGGCACGTTCCCTCCCTGTCTGCTGCTTCTCTCAGGAACAGGAGTTAGTGAAGATTTATCATAGCACTAAACCTCAAATTGAGCACATTCAAAAGAAGAACAATTTATTCATCAAAAATATAGCTTCATTTTATCTGCAATTATTCTCAAGTTAAGGCCTCATTCAGCAAGCAGTTGGCTGAATAAACAGCAACTTTTTATGTCCAAACCATCTCACTTTGACATTCCAACACGAAAATAAATACAGGAGGACACAGCCTACCAGACAACATTTGGAAAGTTCCCTGGATGTTTTTTCTGCCAGAAAGTGGTGGGACTGGGGAGGTCTGATGAGGGCAGCTCTTCCAGTCTTGCTTCTGACCAATATGTAAGGAATGGTTGGGCATCAGTCACAAACAGTGTGGTTCATTGTGTTTGATATTAAAAGAAAGAAAGCATCCAAAAAAGACAGTTGGCTGAGCAAACACAAAGTTAACAAACTCATGGGGATGCTTTACCACCAGCAAGAGTCCCTCAGGAATGCATCCTGAGAAAAAAAAAAAAGAAAAAAAGAAGTTACTAAAACAGAGTGTATTAGATGCACAGCAGCTAAACATCCTGATGCAGAGGAACCACAGGACAATAGTAAAAGACCAATATTGCTGCATCAGGAGCACTTTAGTGTCCTGGAAATCAAAAAGGAATCCTATAAAAATGGGAATGATGGTATAGGGATGAGTATAAAGGGAAAGCTCAAACACATGGGGGTAGAACGAGAAAGGCTAAGGATCCAAGTGAGTTACAGCCAGTAAGGAGCATAAAAAGCAACAGAAGAAGTTGCAGAAACACACTGGAAATATAATGGAGAGAAAAGAGAGTCGGCACTCGTGTCCTGTGATGGAGAGAATAAGAGTTTATATAGAGAAGCAAATTATGCCTTCCTCACCACGGTTTTTGCAGTATGAGGCTGTAACCAGTATCTAGGGCAATTATCATTAGCAAGGGGTCAGGAGCCAAGGTCAATGTCAGGAGGGAAGTAGTTAGAGGATGCCAGGATAAGCTCAAAGTATATGGGTAGTCAGGGGTCAAGAAAAATTACCCTGGAAAATTTAAGCAATCTCTGAGCTATTAGCACTAGTTTATGGCAAATTTTGAAGGCTCGAGAGATCCCCAAGAAGTGCAGAAATCTATCTGAAAAAAAAAAAAAATGACGTGAAGAAGTTGGGGAGCTACAGATCAACCAGCCTGGCTTCAGTTCCTTGAAAAATCTTGGAAGAAATTATCGAATGATCCGTTTGTAAACACCCAGCGGGCAATAAAGTGATAACCAACACAGTTTTATTGAGAATGAATCGCGTCAGGATGATGTAATTTCCCTCTTTGCTGGGGTAATTGGCCTGTGGAGGAGGAGGCAGCAGCGGGTGTGATACATCCCGGCCAAGCCTCTGGCACTGCCCTGCCTGGCGTCCTCGTAACCAGGGCAGGGAAACACAGCCTGAGTGAGAACCACGGGCGGTGGTGAAGCTGAGAGCAGAGACACGGGGCCGGGGCATCGAGCGCTGGGCCTGCGGGGAGATGCGGCAGGGAGAACGTGTGGAGGAGTCCAGGAAACCTGCGGCTGGTCCCGCTCGGCCTGCCCGGCTCTGTCCTGCCAGCACCAAACCCCAGGGGAGCGCTGACACCCAGTCCTCAAAACACCACAGAGTGGCTGGGGTTGGAAAGGACCTGGAGATCATCCAGTCCAACCCCTGCTCACAGGGTCACAGAGCAGATCACACAGGATCCCAGGCGGGTTTCAATGTCTCAGAGGAGGAGACTCCACACCCGCTCTGGGCAGCCTGGGCCAGGCTCTGGCACCTCCCAGCACACAAGTTTCTCCTCATGTTCACATGGACCCTCCTGTGTTTCAGTCTGTGCCNNNNATAAGAAAGATGCTCCAGACCCCTCAGCATCTTTGTGTCCCTCCATTGGACTCTCTCCAGTAATTCCTTGTCCTTCTTAAACTGGGGAGCCCAGAACTGGACACAGAACTCCAGGTGGGGCCTCCCCAGGGCAGAGCAGAGCGGGAGGGCTAAAATGATTCCTCTTCACTGGGTATTTCAGGTGATGGCAAATACAGGGCTTTGAGTAAAGCCCTGTTAAATATAGATATATATACATATTCAGATGAAAAGAATCTATTATTATTTTTTAATTATGGTTCACGCACTAAATTAAAAATTCAATACTCCCTCCAGTCCCACTCTGAGCCTCCTGGCTTTTAAGCGATGATCAGCGTTGGCTTTGGCTCCATCTCTCGGCTCAGCGCGGGGAGCCGCAGTCGCAGCAGCAGCACTGGTGTCACCAGCCCCAGGCAGCTGCCTTGCTGCAAAGAGGGGTGATGGAGCTCCCAGTTCAAACCAGTCCAGCACAAAACAACAGGAACTGTCCCCCAGTCCAGAGAGCAGAGGGGTGAACTCTGTCCCCATCTCCTCACCTGGGCAGATGGTATCCAGGAGGGTCCCCCAGATGCTCCTCTCTGGGCAACCCCAACCAACAACAAGCGTTTGAATCCATCCTGTGACCTTTGCTTCCCTGTTTCCTCTGCCACTGCCAAGACCTGAGAAAATACCCCATCTCACAAAAAAAAATACTGCAGAAAACCAAAATGGCACAATCTTGGAGTTCAGCATCATGTATGCAGGCCCTCCACCTGAAGAGCCTTGACAGTCTGGACCAGGAGGAAGGTGTGATGCTGCAATGTTTCTTTGGAGGAGAAGAAAGAAAAAGGAAAGGAAAGGAAAGGAAAGGAAAGGAAAGGAAAGGAAAGGAAAG
>VWYH01009793.1:272836-283693 GCA_013399365.1 Pampusana beccarii
GAAATTGTTGGCCCTGAGGGTGGTGAGAGCCTGGCCCAGGTTCCCAGAGAGGTGGTGGCTGAACCATCCCTGGAGACATCCCAGGCCGGGCTGGACGGGGCTCTGAGCAACCTGAGCTGGTGAAGATGTCCCTGTCATGGCAGGGGGGGCACTGGGGGAGCTGGGAAGGTCCATTCCAACCCAAACTATTCTGTGATTCTATGAAGCTCTGAGCAGCCCCTTTCCTGGCCATATGGGGGTCCTGGTGCAGCTTTGGCCTCTGGCCATCCCCTTGATGAAGGAACCTGGTCAGTGGAAAGGGCAACAAGAGACCTTCACAGGCACTCTCTCTCATGCCAAGAGCCCTCACAAGTGCTTTGTTAGAGCAATATTTCTGTTTCTGGGTAAGCAACACAAGTCTGTTCTCTCCAAAATGTAGGGAAAAAGGGGTGCCAGGGTGTTCCCTGGAGGGACGGAGCTGAGAGCGATTCCACACGAAGTGTGGTGGCGGCAACCCCAGACTTACTTCAGAGCAGGTTCATCTCTCATCTTCAGCCTGCTTTTTCTCACCTTGAACTAGCAGCCTTACAAATAAAATTAATTTTTTTAAAAAAAAATAAAAAATAAAAAATAAAAAATAAAAAAATAAAAAAAAAAATTAAAAAATTAAAAATTAAACAATTAAAATAAAATAAAATAAAATAAAATAAAATAAAATACACCTTTATAGCAACAGCAACAACAAGAAGTTTAAACACTTGGAATGACTTGGATCCAATTTCTTTGTACAGCAGTTTCTCTGCACATGAATTTGGTTTTGCCTTTGGCCTCAGCATCTGGGGCTTCCTGGAGGAGCAGCTCGGTTGCCGTGGGGTGCTGTGGGTCCTCCTGCTGCAGAGGAGCTCCGTTCTCAGCACAGCCCATGAAGGTCCTGCAGAGCCCCTCAAGCCTTGCAGGGATGGGCTGGTTTGTTCTCCTGGTAAGACCTGAGTGCAGGAGTTCACAGCGGGGAGATGGAGTCACACCAGTTTCCTGGTGTGTTCCTTGTTAAAAAAGCCACCTCGTGTGCATCCCAGAGCCAGCTTGCAATGCACAGATGCGTTGAGTAGCAGTTTGCTTTTGGTTGCCAGCAGCCAGGGCTCACGATAAGATCTCAGCACCTCACATCCATCAGATGGTTGATCTGGTCTATGCCAGGGTTGTGCTGGTGGAGCAGTGGATTGAGAGCATCTGGGCTGGCAAGGCAGTGGGATGGGGCGATGTGACAGCCACCTCCGCGAGATGTGAGGCCACTACAGTGTCTGCTTCTGGAACACCCACAGCTCCAGAGACAAGGAATCTTGGGAAACTCCAGAGAAAGTCACCTGTTGGGGTGGCAACGTCACCTCTGACACCAGCAGGACACAACCCAGCTGGAGCAGAGCCGCAGAGTGGCTCTCAAAAGCACAGAAGCAAAAATGTCAGCAAGAGGAACAACCTTTGTTGGGTCTGTCTGCCAAGTCCTGCCTGGATTTTGTCCAGCTTTACACTTTAGAGCTGAAATTTTCCATCCCAGGGTCTTTCTCTTTCCAAGTTTCAGTGCAAACAGCCGGACCAGGGGGACAAGCAGAGCTGAAGCTGGGGCAGCCAAACAAGCACCCAGAGCTCTGCTGGTGGGGCCGGTGCCCTTCGTCAGAGCAGCACATGAGCTTTCAGAGAGCAAGCGCGCTTTTTCCAGCTGTATCAGCAGCTCTAACGAGAGAAAATTACTTTGTTTGGCCTGCATTAAGAAAAAAAATAATCAGTTGCTCCAGTGGCAAGCTGTCACATCACCAGCTCATGGAATGGAGACTTGGAGTGTTGCCTTCTCCCGTCCCCAGGAAAATCTGCAGAAATTTGGCTGATGATGTTGAAAAATGATTTGAGAGCTCATACAGTCAGGGTGCAAGTTTTGGTGGCGGCTCCAGCTCTCCTGTCCCAGGCCTGGTGTCCTCTCACCGTCCCCAATGGGATTATCCTCCAGAGCTCTGGGGTGGGCTCTGTCCTGGGCTCCCCTTGTCCTGACGTCCTGGGGTGGCTGTCACAGCTGAGTGACAGCAGGAACGGGGACAAGGATGGCGGAGCCATGGGGGTCTCTGGCATCTCCAGCTCAGAATCCCCCTTGCAGGAGCGTTAGATCCAGCCATGGCATGAATCCATCCGAAGGTTCTCCCTTTGATACTTCTTCAGGCAAACATTTAAGAAATTACATATGAAAATCCAGCCAGAAGGAACTTCGAATGTGCAAAATGAAGCCATGCAAGCAGCAGAGTGAAAGACAGAATTCAACCTTGAAAAAAGCAGCACTTTGGGGCAGTAAAATGCATCCTGAAGTGACACCAGCCACGCAGCCTGTCTTTTGCAGGCTGTGTTCATCACATGGGACAGGAGAGGTAAATATGACAGAGAAGCCCATGGGGCAGCAGAGAGCTGGTTTGGAGTGTTGGGGGGCACAGGGGTAGTAGCTACACAGAGATGAGTAGGTCAGCAAGGATCTGCAGCCCGTGTGGTGATGGAGGACACGTGGTTTTGGGATGAGTCACTCTAGGTTGCCTCCTAACACCTATGGATGTTGGATATGTTGAGCCACCAAGATGCTGAAGGGAGTGGAGCATCTGCCGTGTGAGGAAAGGCTGAGGGAGCTGGGGCTCTGGAGCTTGGAGAAGAGGAGACTGAGGGGTGACCTCATTGATGGGGATCAATATGGAAAGGGGCAGTGTCAGGAGGATGGAGCCAGGCTCTTCTCGGTGACAACCAGTGACAGGACAAGGGGCAATGGGTGCAAACTGGAACACAGGAGGTTCCACTGAAAGAGGAGAAGAAACTTCTTCATGGTGAGGGTGCCAGAGCCTGGCCCAGGCTGCCCAGGGAGGTTGTGGAGTCTCCTTCTCTGCAGCCATTCAAACCCACCTGGACACCTTCTGTGTAACCTCATCTGGGTGTTCCTGCTCCGGGGGATTGCACTGGATGAGCTTTCGAGGTCCCTTCCAACCCCTGACATTCTGGGATTCTGTGATATGTAAAAGCGGATAAACCTTCTTCGAGCATCCCCTGGTGCCCGGGTGCTGGTCTGAGCTTGGGGCAGGGGCTGGCGGGGCCATGGTGGGTACAGGAGACACAGGGGAAGCAGCTGGAGAGGGAGCCCTGTGCCCAGCGGGTCTGTCGGGTGGTGGGTGGCTGGGGGGAGGCAGCACAGCCAGCTCTGCCAACCAGCAGCCTCCGTCACCTCCCCAGTGTGTCCCAGAAGGTCCCTGTCCCCCCGGCTGTGCCCGGCTGTCAGAGACGTCGTGGTCCTGGTGGGAGGACAAGGGACCACGGGGCTCTCAGGCAACCCCCTCTCTGTCTCCAGGACCTCGGAAGCCGTGTGCTGCCAGTGCAGGAGGCTGAGACCAGAGAGGTGGTACCACCCCAGAGAAGTCGGTCTCTTTGCAATTCTGTTTTCTGGCTTTTTTTCTATTCTCAGCCTTTATGCATCCTTGTGCTGGGAGGGGAGCACCCTTTCCCTGGGTGCTCTCCCTTTGGGGGGACAGCTCAGTGCTTCCCTGGGACAGGAGAATAAGGGAAAAGCATGACATTTCCTACAAATTATTTGCCTGTGAAAAAGGAGAAAGACAGGAAAACAACACAAAAATAAAGAAAACAGAACAGCTTTTCCCCTTTCCATATGGACATCTCAAGGGGAAAAGGAACGTTTTTCCTTCCACTTTTTTCCACTGGAAAATAAGTCCAAATGCCACTTGGTTCTACTTGCTCTCAGTTGAATACATGGAAAGTTAAGAAGTGAAAATAAGTGATACTTGGAAAAGGGCGGGTGTCAATGGGTGCTGGAGCTGGGAACCGACCTGTCCTGACCTGGACATCGCTGGGCAGGGACATCCAGTGTCTGCAGCCAAAGGGGCTTCTCTGGGGCTGCAGCCACCCTCAAATCAACGAGCTCTTGCTGTGAGACATCTCTGCTTCCTGAGGCACAGTAATTAAGAGCGTATTTTTAGAAAAATGAGCCACCACATTAACCAACAGGGAACAGTCAGGTTCTCAGGGGTAAGGGTGTCTTGAGTTCATCTGCTACAGCCTGGAGAGCGCTGCTTGTCCCCAACCCATCCACGGCTGGTTGCCCCCAGACCGCTGCAGGGAGCCCCCAGCCCTGGGCACAGCGGCTCTTGCAGCGGAGGGGGGCTTAGGCCCGGCTCAGCGGAGGGAACCGCATCCGTGGGCCTGGCCTGGGGCTGCTCCTTGCAGACCAGGGCTGCAAAGAGGAGCAGGGGGCTCCTCAGTAGCACCGCCTGGGCGGAAGCTGAGAGCTTCTGAGGATCCATGCTGGCAAGCGGCCCTCAGAGGCAACCGGCCCCTGGGTTCACATCCCAGCAGCAGCTCTTGATGGGGGCAGGAGGGGCACAGACAGCCCCCCCCAAAACGCTCCTGCTGTCCCTGCCCAGGCCTGGCCCCTCCTGCCCTGCACCCATCCCCTGGGGTCCTGCACCCCTGTTCTGCTGGGAAACAGCTGAGCAGCCCCTTCCCTCTCCCCAATAGGCTCCTCTCCCTCGCCTTCCCCTCCCCGCGGCTTTCCCGGGAATGCTCCCTCAGCACGAGGTGTTTAAATCATTTATGAAGGGCTAAAACACAGCTGGCTCCCTTCCAGGCGCTCTGGCATCCGGGCTCCATAAACAACCCACCCGCCAAGGGAATCAGCTTAGAAAAAAGGCTTTTTATGTCTATTCCCCAGACCCCACTTCCACAGAAACCTTCTGGCGCGATCCTTTCTCAGCTGTAAGTGCAGCAAAATTGTTTCAGGCACTTGCTGACCTTCCTTCTCCCCCAGGCACATTCACAGACATCTCACATGATCCACCTCTACCTGCGGGTGGAAAACCAGAGGGACCTTCTGCACAAAAAAACCAAACCAAACCAAACCAAACCAAACCAAACCAAACCAAAAGAACAACAACAACAAACCACCAAAACCAAACGAACCTGATGCAGGATGTCTGATGTGCCTTTCCTAGCCTTGGACATTTCCTGGGTGCCCTTTCAGAGGCAACCTGCTTTTTTTCATATCTTTGACCTTTATGTGGATGTGAAGACAGGAATTCACCCAGGTGTTCTCTCATGGCTGCTGAGACACACCAGGCCTGCGGGAACGCAGAGGGATAATCAGGAGTACGCTCATTTCTTAGGCTGCAAGTGCTTCACTGAAAATCATTGGGATGCATGTGAAAAATGCCAAGGATTGGAGCCCAGCCCAGCTTCCCAGACCCCAACCGCGCTGGGGAGCAAGGTCCGAGATGTTGGGAGATCAGCTGCGAGAGCAGCCCCTCAGCATCTCTTTCGCACAGCAGGGTGTGTGGCAGCTCTCAGCTGCTCTCACCGGGCTCCAGACCCACAGAGACACCCCAGGAGCTGCAGCTCTCACCGTGCGACCCCCCGGGTGCCCACCAGCAGGTCCCCAAACCCACCTGCTCCGCTCCCGTAGAGGTGGGAACCGTGTGCTGCAGCCTCACCTGCCCGCGCGGCGCTGGGGCGGGCTCAGCGCTGCCCTCGCGGCAGCGGTTAAACCTCCAAGGTCGGTTAAACCTCCAAGGTCGTCCGCAGCCCCAGGAGGAAGGGAAGGACACACGGACCCGGTTCCCGGCTGCGGGAGGAAGGGCTGGATCCCCCACCCCGCTGGTTCCTGCACAGCACAGCAAAGCAGAGCTGCGCTTGCAATAGTTGTGCAGGCAGAGTCACCCCGGGAAGGTGACGGAGAGGGTGACAGGACTGCTTGGAGGGGCTGGAGAGAATAAACTCATCATCTAAATACATGCTGTCATAGAACCAGAGAGTGGTTTGGGATTAAATGACTGTCCCAGCTCCCCCAGTGCCACCCCTGCCATGACAGGGACATCTTCACCAGCTCAGGTTGCTCAGAGCCCCGTCCAGCCTGGCCTGGGATGTCTCCAGGGATGGTTCATCCACCACCTCTCTGGGAACCTGGGCCAGGCTCTCACCGCCCTCACTGTAAAATTCTTCCTCGTGTGTGGCCTGAATCTCTCCTTTAGTTTAAAACCATCACCCCTTGTCCTATCATAACAGGCCCTTTTAAAAAGTCTGTCCCATCTTTCTCACAGGCTCCTTTTAAGTACAGAAAGGCTGCGATAAGGTCTCCCCGGAGCTTCTCTTCTCCAGCTGAACACCCCAGCTCTCTCAGCCCGTCCTCACACCAGAGGTGTTCCATCGCTCAGATTATCTCGGTGTCCTCCTCTATCCGAGGGCTGGGAGCTCCTGTGCATCCCACGGGGGCTTTATTCCCATCAGTGTGGATATTAGCAGCTCTGGGGTTCTCCCTGAAGAGCATCACAGCAGGAGATGAAGCCTCTCATGGTGAAAATTAAGCCCCAACCAGATAGTGAGCCACACATGGTTGCCATCCGGGAAGCACCATCCTCTCTTCGATCTTGTCCTGGGTTTTGCTGGTGGGTCCGCAGCAGACGGCTGCCCTTGACCCCCACCAAGGAAGGGCTGCAGGTCCTGGCCAGTCCATCGCGTCCTGCTCCAAGGGACACGTGTAGCAGCACGAGATGCCAGCTGAGGCTGCGCACCGTTCCCCACACCCCTGCCTGCTGGCTGGTACAGATGCACACGCACTGCGCCTCGGTGGACACAGCTTGTTGGGCTGGTGCTGGGCATTGAGGTGAGTGTGCAACCCGGGTGAGAAATACCCAGCGGAGGAGAATCTGGATCAGTGCTCTGCAGGGAAACCAGAGGGGAGGACACAGGAGCACAGGGTGCCCGGCGTGGCGAGGGCTGCTGGGGATGGAGCGGGGCTGGAGGAAGATGATGGTGAGGAAGGCTGATCCCTGCGCCCCAGTGATCCCGCGCGGCCCAGCAGACCCGGGGACATCCACCTGTGCACCCTCCACTTCTGCGGAGGAGACAGGAGGAGCGATTTCCACCTCACAACGCTCCCTCCCAGGTGCCGCGAGCGGCTGCTGTTGCTTGTTGCCGTCTGTTATTTTCACAGTGTCAAAATGCCTCTGCCGAGCTCCAGCCCATAAAATATGCACACCGTGGCCTCTCCTTTTCCAAACTACCATCTTCTCCCACACTAAATCCCCTTCTCACCTATTTGTCTTGCATTCAGATTTGTTTCTTCACATCGTGTGGCTTCCCAAGCCATCAATAACGGCTCAGCGCTGTGGCTGGTGTGGCCAGGAGTGCCTGCAGAAGGACTCGGATGGGGCTTCTTGGGCCTGGGGCACGTTTTCAGCGCAGGACACAGCAGCATCATCGTGTTCATGGTGCAGGTATCCGTGCTGTGGGCTGCACCGGGCTTCCCGTGCCCCGCACGGGCCAGCTGGAGCCAGCGGGAGCAGAGCAGAGCCTGCACCGTCCCCGTGCCAGCAGCGGCTGCCTGGATGTCGACCTCATTAATGTTTATAAATACGTAAAGGGTGAGTGTCACGAGGATGGAGCCAGGCTCTTCTCGGTGACAACCAACAGCAAGACAAGGGGTAACAGGTTCAAGCTGGAACACAAGAGGTGCCGCTTAAATTCGAGAAGAAACTTCTTCTCAGTGAGGGTAACAGAACACTGGACCAGGCTGCCCAGGNGGTCTGGGGACAGTGGCCTGAAGAGCATAAAGCCCCAGCCCAGGGGTATCAGGAGCTGGAGGTCAGTGCTCTGCAGGGCCACAGTGCAGTGACCTGCAGGGCTTGTCACGGTCCCTGTAGCAGCCTCAAGCATCCCCGGTGCTCCCCCAGCCATCGGCAGGGCTGCTCCAGGACCGCTCTGCTTCGGGAGAAGCCGTCCCAAGACAGACACCATCGCGTTTTGCTTCCACCAAAATGTGGGTTTTTTACTTTTCACCTTTGCACTCAGACCTGAGACTAAAGTTGGTCCGGAAGCTCAGACCTGGTTGTACACCACAAACCCCCCATCCCAGTCGGGAGACCCCGCCAGTGCCGTGGGGCTGCCAGCTCTGCCAGCACAACGGGCAACGCTCAACGCTTGGAAACATTCCCTGCTGGAAGCAGGCAAATATTTCTCAGCAGTGACTGATGCCATTAGAGACTTTCAAGAGAATTTACTCTGTGGCACCTGGGCGAGAAATGAGCTCCCGCCACAGCGGGTGGGCCTGGTTGGGGCTCTTGGTTAACAGGGAGTCGCGGCTCAGCCCAGCACCACTGAGGCTAAAAAAGAAGCAAAAGTTATAGCTAATTAAAAGTTTTTAATTGCAGCAGCGTCTGTTCCTCAGACTTTAATGCAGCTTGGTTTAATGTTGGCTTTTTTTTTTTTCATCAACAGAAGTTTGAACTGCAGCGTGAGACGTGCAAAACCTCCTCACAGCAGGGGACTTCAGATGAATTATTTCACTCTAAAGAGCAAGAAAAAGTTAATGCAGCACAGGAAATATTGGGAAGGAAATGGATGCTTTTTCACGGGTGACTTGTTACCCAGCTCTGCCAGGGGACAATGCAACTGTCCAGCTTTCACCAGGGCAGCGCAGGGCATCCCAAAATAAACCTGGCGAATGAGCTCAAGCAACCCCTGCAGTTGCAATGCCAGTGCTGGGTTGTGGAGGAAAAAAAAAACACATTTGTTGTAACTGTTTTTTCCTGTACCAATGGCCCTGTGGTAGATGTGCCTCATCCAGATGGAGCTGGGATTTCACAGTTCGCTCGACTGGGGTTTGGCTGCTTTGGGAAAGTTTTGCATCGTGGCTGCCGGAGCTTTCTCAAAGCTCCGGGCTCTCCCTCTCCACCCCAGCAAAGCTCACAGACCCGTCGCTGCCTGCGCTGAGCAGCCCCGGGCAGCAGGCGTGGGTGAGGAGCGGGGTTCAGGCAGGTCTGTCCCAGCCGTGCCACCCTCCGGGGTCCCCGCGAAACTGGGGCTGGAGCAGCGGGCACGGAGCAGGGTCACGGATCAACCCCAGGCGGTGATGGAGACCACGAGAGCTGCCCGGGGAGGGCAGAGAATTGAAAGGGAAGGGAGGAATCCGTGGGTTGGGTTAAAAACAGTTGAATAAGACAACGAAATGAGAAGCCACTAATAATAATTACATAAAAAATAAAATAATGAAATATAATTTTTAAAATATAATACAATAAAATTTAATTTTAAAAAAATAAAATGTGATACTCAACGGAATTTCTCGCAAACCCCGTCTGCACCAAGCAACCACTCCTGGGAAGGGAGCACACTGGTCCCAAATAACCAGTTGTGGGGAGAGAGTGAAAAGCCGAAAGGCAGAAAGTCCCAAAGGCCAACTGCAAAACGGGAAAAGGCCCAACTATCGCTGAACTCCCAACAGAACGGAACTCCCAATCGGAACTAACTGGACTAACGAACAGGAAAATCCGATCAGGACTAACAGAACTGACTAGCCAGGAAAGCTGACTCCCATCGCGCACTGAGCATGACACTAACGGCAGGGAATATTTCACCCATGGGTCGGGATGTCAGTCCAGGTGCTGCTGTGCCCCCTCCTAACAGTTTGCACCTGTAGCTGGACACCAAAGTCATCCTTGGTTTCTCTGACAATAGCTAATATACCAATGAGTTCTTACATTCCTTTCATACTAACTTCCAAAACACAGTCTAGCTACTGAAAAGAAAACATTAAAAACGTTAACTATCCCAGAGAAAAGAGATGTATCTCAGTATTATCATAGTGAGTCTAAACAGAAGTCTCTGCTGGCTGCAAAGGAGAAAAAGATTCTAACTGCATGGAGAAAATTAACTCAGTTTCAGTCAAACCAGCACAAGGGACATGGGCACGGAGAGGGGATGTATACATGGAGAGGGGATGTGTGCATGGAGAGGGGATGCGTGCATGGAGAGGGGATGCGTGCATGGAGAGGGGATGTGTGCATGGAGAGGGGATGTGTGCATGGAGAGGGGATGTGTGCATGGAGAGGGGATGCAGCTGTGATGCTGCTGCAAAACAGTCATGTGAAAAGGAAGAGAAGTCCCAGCTCTCTGCTCCCCAGGCCAAGAGCCCGGAGCACATCAGGTCGCGGGGTGCCAGGGAGGCGCTGGGTGGTGTCTGGAGTCCAGCACCGGCTGTGCCTGGGAGGAACAGCTCAGGCAAACACCTGCCAGGAGCAGCACAGACACTCGGTCCTGCCTGGGAACCTCCCGAGGCCCTGCCAGCCTCTGTGGTGGGGCTCCGTGGGGCAGGCAAAACCCAACGGCCCCAGCCCACGCCAAGGGGGCCAGTCAGATGGTTCAAGCTGCCCTGAGCACCCCAGCACCCATGAACCCTGACCAAATGAATAAGGATTCAGCTGAAACCCCCAAATTGTTCATGCACAGGCCAGGAGGAGCAACCATGAGGGCTTGCAATAGCATCTCTCCCACAACAGCTCCCCTGGGTCTGAGGTACCTTCCCCAAAGGCATCCCAGCTCTGTGGGCTGGTCATGGCGCAGCCTGCCCCGGGGTTTGCAATAAGCGGACAGGGATGCTTTTTGGGCACCCTTTGGCCCTCCCTGGGGCGGTGCTAAGCAGTCAGGAGCCCCTTGGCCCTGCAGGGTTGGCCCCGGTGCTCCCCTCAGGGCTGCTCTGGTGGCGTGGGGACCACTTCAGGGCTCCCTTGGGACACCCAGAGCTCTCACTGGGGCTCCTCCAAGGGCATGGGGCTCTCCTTGCCCTCCCCAGCACTGCTGCAAGGGGATGGGGCTCCCTTCAGCCCACCCGGGGCTCCCCTCGGGCCACCGCTGCCCCTCCACACCGCCCCTGGGGCTCCCCGGAAGGGATGCGCCCCGGGGCGGGCTGCCCCGAGGGGATGTGCCGGGGGAGGCACCGGCGGGAGCGGGCTGCGCCGGGCAGGGCGGCCCCGGTTCCTGTGCCGGTGCCGCGGCAGAGCCGGGACGCGGGGCGGAGCG
>VWYH01009793.1:283967-316838 GCA_013399365.1 Pampusana beccarii
GGCCGGTGCCGCCGCCGACCGCCCCCCCGAGGGGTGCGGAGCGGGGGCCGCCGCCCGCCGTGGATTTCGGGGACCCGCGGGAGGCGTTCCGCAGCAAGAGCAGCGCCGAGCTGCTGCGCGGGCTGCTGGTGCTGGGGCTGTGCGCGGTCGGGCCGCTGGTGGAGCGCAACCGGGAGGTGGGTGGCGGGGGGGCGGGTCCCTGGTCGGCGGGGCTGTGCTGCGGGGAGGGGGGATGCTGGTCCGGGGCAGGGGGGTCACCGCTCCGGCTGGGGGGCTGCCCGCTCCAGGAGGGATGCTGGTCCCCAGCCGGGCTGGGCGCTGCCGGACCCGGACCGAGGGGGCGTTGCCGCCCCGGGAGGGCACCGATCCCCGGCCGGTGGGGGACTGCCCGCTCCGGAGAGGTGCCGGTCCGGGCCTGGGGGTCTCTCGTTCCGGGGCTGTGCGGTGCGGGCCGGTGCCGGCCGGCGGGGCGCTGAGCTGCCGCTGTCCCGCAGCTGCTGCAGCTGTGCCGGCGGGTGCTGGGGCAGGCGCTGTTCGAGCGGCTGATGAAGATGACCTTCTACGGGCAGTTCGTGGCCGGGGAGGACCAGCAGGCCATCAAACCGCTCATCCGGCGGAACGAGGCCTTCGGCGTGGGCGCCGTGCTGGATTACAGCGTGGAGGAGGATCTGAGCGCCGAGGAGGCCGAGCGCCAGGAACTGGAGTGAGTGCGGGACCGGCGGGCGGGGGGCGGTGGGACCGCGCGGCGGGCGCGGGACTTGGCCGCTCTGCTATTGGCTGCGCCCGCCCATCCCCCCGCTCCCATTGGCTGCGGCGCCGCTGTTGCCGTGCGTCACGGCCCCGCCCCCGCGGCGCACCCGGGCATCGCCCCCCCCACGCCGCCACCGCCCCCCGGAGCCGCCCCCGAAACACACGGGAGCTGTTCCCGCCACGCTCCTGCACACCCCGAGATGCTCCCCACCCCTATGCTGTGTGTCCCCCACCCCACGCTGGGGTGCTGGCCTCCCCAGTCCCCTTCCCGCTGGGGTGCTGCCCACCCTGTCCCCCTTTGTTCTACCTCCACTGGGGTGCTGCTTCCTCCCCTCCGTACAGTGCGGTTACTCCCCCAATTCCCCCTTCATACAATGGGGTTACACCCCCCATTCCTCCCTCCCCTTGGGATGCTGCTCCCCCATCCCAGTTCCCCTTCCCCTGCTCCGGACTCCTGTCCCCTCCACCACTCTGCTGCCCCTCCTCTACTCTCCTTTCTGCCCCCCACTGGGATGTTGCCCACCCCCATTCCTGTTCCCTCCATCCCCCACCATGACACGATGGTGCCTCCCCCTATCTCTGCTGCCCTCAAGCTGGGGTGGTGCCATCCCCAGGTTGCACCCACTTCCCGCACTGCTCCCCACACCCCGGGCAGCCTGCGCTGCCCCCCCGCTCTGCCAAGCGCAGGCACTGGCACAGTGCCGCCGGTAACTTTCCACTCTTTGGGCTCCAGATTTGGGTGACTACTCACCCGACCAGTGTCCCCCCCATCCAGGACAAGGGTGGCCCTGCCAGGGGGTGCAGGCTGGGGACACAGCACTCCCCCAGGCAACAGCCCTGTGCCCCTATTCGCAGCGGGGACACCAGCCAGCTGTCACACAGTGTTAAAAATACAGTGGAAACGGCTTTTTGGGGTGATGTGCAAGTGGGGTTTCAAATTGGTGTTGCCGGGCTCCTCCTGCTGCTGCCAGGAGCCTTATCTCTGTTCCCCAGGGGTGCTGCTTATCGGGGACCCCTGCTTGCCGTGGCGGGTGACACTGTCCCTCGCTGCCCGGAGTCCCTGGCCGGCAGCGGGTGTGGGAGCTGCCCGGGGGGCAGGCAGGGCTGTGTCCGCCCCAGCCCCTCGCAGGTTGAGCTGCAAACTTTGTTTTTCTTCTATAAAAGCTTCAAAACACCCCACTGCAGCCCCGCTGTGGGGGTGCGGGCCGGCTCTTTCGGAGGCGCAGAGCAGCGCTGTTCTCGGAGCGGCTGGTTTCTTCCTGGGGCGCGCAGCTCCAGGGACATCGCTCGGCATCTCGTGGGGCTGCGCTGCCCCCCGCCTGACCCAGTGCTGCCATCGCTGCTCCTTGGCCTGGCTGTGCCAAGTGCTTTCCTGTGGGTGACCAGCGAGGCCTTTCACAGGCAGGCCGTGCCTGCGCCTGTGTCCTGCCTGCTCACGGGGGGGTGTTGGTGGTTTGTGAGCTGTCTGGGTGGTGTTGGTTCCCCCCGGGTCAGATTTTGGGGGTTGTATGTGTAGACTCCTCGCTAGATGAGCTCTGCCTGTCCTGCGTGTGTCGTTCTCACCCGAGATCCCTTGGCAAAGCCACACGCTGGACTCCATCCTCACGCCTCCCAGTGCCACCCTGCCTGGGCACCAGTGCGATTTGTTCCAACAAATGGGCGGGGGGACAAAACGCCATCCTGGCGATCACCCTGGGATGCCATGCAGTGGGGACAAAGTCCAGGGGAGGTGTGTGTGGCATTGGAAGGGCTGTGTTGGACCATGGCCTACGCTAAGCATTGCTCTGGGTCCTCCTTGGCTCCATTCTGGGGCAAACCCCCAAGTTACTGGTGCTTCTGGCAGGGATGGTGCTGAGCTGGGCTATGTGTGGTTGAGGGGGATGAGTGGTCCAGGGCTGGTGGCTGCTGGACTCTGGAGCCACATCCTTCCCTCCCGTGAGTGCTCTGGGGCTTTACCTTGCTGCCAGCTGGGGAGCAGAGGTACAAACCAGATGCAGCCAGCGGGGTTTTTTTGCCTCCTGGTGCCATCTGCTGTTGTTTCCCCCAGGCAGCCTGTGCTGGGCTTACCAGTGCAGCCTGCTCTTCTGGAGCCAGCTGGGGATACCAGCAGGGACATGTCCTTTTGTCCCCAGCAATGGGCCCTGGCGGCTCCTTGAGACACCCCGAGCTCTGGCAGCCTGTCCAGGAGTCCTTGGTCTGCGCCGGAGGCTGCTGCCCAGCCATGGTGATGCAGCTGGAGCGAGATGTGCTGGGTGCTGCTCCGCTCCCAGGGGTGCTCCGGGATGGGTGCACCCTGGGGGATGTGGAGAGGTGGCGCTACAGCCGGGCAGGGGCTCCTGCTCCCTGTGGGGTGAAACAAGGAGCCCTCCATCGTGGAGGTGGTTGTGATCCCCTTGCAGCCTTGGGGACGTTGCTGGCCCATGGGCTGCGGTTGTGCTCACATGGGGAAGGACGGTCAGACACCCTGAACAGCTCTGCCGTGCGGCGTGTGGGCTTCACTTCCCGCAGAGGCTTCTTGTGCGGACACCCGTTATCTGCCCTGTGTGGGACTGCGATCCAGCCTGGCCGATCGGCCTCGCAGAGCTGCCGCCTCCCGCTGTGCTCCCGGCGCTGCCGCCTGTCCCCGGCGCTCTGCCTGTGCCGGGACCGCGGCGCGGTTTCTGTTGAGGTTGGAGCTGTGCAAGGAGGGGGGTCCTGCGGTGGGCCTGGGCTGCTGCGTGCTGGGAGCTCACGTGCTGCACGCTTCAAGGACTTTCTTCTGCCGAGAGCTTTGCGTTACTCCTACCTGCAGGGCTTTGAGCATCACCCATAGCTCTGGTCCGGGCTTTGAGCATCACCCGTAGCTCTGGTCCAGGCTTTAAGCATCACCCATAGCTCAGGTCTAGGCTTTGTGTGACCATGAGTTTTCCCTTGGACGTGGTAATTCGGGGACAACTTCTCCCTGGTGTTCTCTCCTGTGCTTTCCCAGACCCATTTGCTGATGAGCAAAGAAAATATGTTGTGCTTGTGGCACCCTCCTGGTAACCTCCAGAACCAAAGGGATTATCACCTGCTTATTTCTGACAGGGGGGCCTCTGTGCTTCTCCTGAGACAGTTTATTTAAGCCTGACCAAAAACTTCCTGAAAGCCCCAGTCTGCTGCGTCAGCTGCATTACTCTTCCCAGCAATTCAGCAGGCTGCATCGAGTCTCCAAAACCCGCTTTGCAGCGCTTGAAGGACCCGTTTTGTGCATACTTTGGGTGAATGTGAGCTCCCAGGTCCTGAGTGTGCCTCGCAGGGGCTCCTTCCTGGTGACAGCCGGCCTGAAGCCTTTGGGCAGTGCTGGAGATGTGTCCTGCTCCAGCAGACCTGCTCTCGGTTTGCAAAGGGGTGGCCAGGTATAAACTGGGTTAAGAGGCAGTTGGCTGGTGTAGGAGTGGTTTTGCTGGCTGAGACCAGTACCGGAGTGGAAGCAGGTGATATCCAGGAACAGCGATTTCTTCAGCTGGAAGGAGCTTCCTGCGTTCTGCAGAACAATACAGCAGCACCATGGCAGCGCCTCGAATGCCCGCTCAGGGGGAAGGGCTCGTACAGTCATGCAGCAGGAATGCTGCTGGAAAGGGTGTGTTTCTCTTCAAGAACACAAAACACTTCAAATTCAAGGGTGCTGTTTGCTCATTGAGCTGTGTGCGCTCGTCCTGGGCAGGTCAGAGGAGGCGCAAAGAGTGCTTTGGGATTCAGAGCCGTGCTGCAGCTGGGACCTGCCCACAGGACCCATCTCTCAACACGTCCTCAGTGGAAGCCTCCCCCTGCTCCGAGGGGACCTTCCATGCGCTGCGGGCTTTGCTGTCACATCCCATCCCTGTGTGATGTCTTTTCCTTCCTTTCCTCCACCTCCTGTCCTCAGGGTAGCAAAATCCCGCAGCAGAGCGTGCCAGGCGTGGTGCCCACTGCTGCCCGTGAGTTCTGGCTGCTCCTGCCCCATTCACCCCGGGTTTGCTGAGTTTTGAGCCACGCGGGGCTGTTCTTGGCTCCGGGGAGCAGGAGGGAAAGGCTTGTCTCTGCTTGTTTATGCTTCCAGCAGCCCCTAATCCCTGTCACAGGGTTTCCATGCGGGACAGCATGTTCTGGGACCATGCCACGTGCCTTTCCGCTCCCTTGTGCGAGTCCTCTGGCTCCGGACGGCTGGCTTTGCTGCGTGCCCCGCTGTTGGGCACGGCCGGTTTTGGGACAGTGGCTCCGAGGCGGAGATCTCCTGGAGGAGGTGGCTCTGCCGTCACCCAGGGCTGCTCTCTGGGCACCAGCAGTGCTCTGGGTGAGGCCCCGACTCGGCGTGCTGGGTGCAGGGTGCCGGTGTCGACAGGAAGGCTTAGCTGCTCAAGGAGGATCTCATGACTTGGCCGGCATCCCCAGGGCTGTCAGAGCCCTGTTATCTCCGCAGCAAAGAGCTTGGGTTTGGAATTACATCTGAGGTCAGCTGAGTTGAAGCTGAAACTTTCTTTGTACGTTGTTGGCCGATGCCAGGGCACAGAGGGCCTGCGGCCGGGCATCCTGCGCTTGGTGCGCCCTGGGCCTGGAGGAGCTCCTTGCTTCGTGGCCTGTGAGGCAGGGAGGCGTTGGGTTGAGGTTGGTGCCGCCACCGTGAGGACTGTGGGCTGCTGTGTTGGAGATGGAGCACCCAGCCCCAGCAGGGCTGGCCTTGTTCTGGGCTCTGCTGCTTGAGAACAGCTCCGAACCCTGGGACAGAGCACCTCCCTGCGCTGCCCTGCGCCTCCTGCTGACACTTGCCTGGGTGTTGAAAGCCGCTTGCTTTCCACAGACAGGTTTGGGGCACCTGGCCTGCCAGCAGAGCTTGTGCTGGGCAGCTTTTGGTCCGTTGGCGATGGGATGGCGAGGGAACAGCAGGGTCCAGCGGCAGGGAAGCCTCAGAGCTGCCCCGGCCACCAGCGGGGGGTTGCGGGGGTTGCTGACCTGGCCCTTACCTTCCCTGTTTCTCTTCTTAGCTCCTGCACCTCTGCAGCCGAGAAGGAGACGGGAGGTGAGTGATCCAGCCTCTCCTGCTGACAGGAGACAGCCTGAAGGTCCAGCTCGTCTGGGCCTGGCGTAGGGGAAGGACTCAGCCCCCATAACCTCAAAACACGAGCTGGATGAAGAACATCGTGGTTCTTGGCCAACCCTGCTCCTCAGCAAAGGCTCGGCCTCCGCTCGTGCACGGAGCAGGCAGGGCGCGTTGCAGCCCTCGGCGGCTCTTCTGAGGTCCAAGCTGGAGCCCCTCTCCCCCGCGCCCGCAGCAGAAGCTCCTGGGGAGGCTCGTAGGAGCTCGGCAGGGCTGCGTGTCCCATCTCCATCCTCTTCCACCCCAGGCGCAGAACAACGGGAGAAGCAATACCGAGCGCATCGGGGATTTGGGGATCGCCGCGGTGGGGTCATCAGTGCCCGCACATATTTCTATGCCAGTGAGGCCAAGTGTGACCAGCACATGGAGACGTTCCTCGGCTGCATTGATGCCTCGGGTAAGTGCTCCATGTGTCCTGAGCAGCCCCACTGTGCTTGGGGAGCGCAGGGCAGGGGCACTGCAGCCCCGCCATGCCTCGGGTACCTCGGGTACCTCCCCGCCGGCCCGGTCAACCCCGTCTCTGTGGCTCCATCCAGGTGACAGCTCGCAGGACGGCTTCTCGGCCATCAAGCTGACAGCGCTGGGCAGACCTCAGTTCCTGGTGAGTGCCAGGGCTGTGAACAGGGCGAGGTGGGGGGCAGGCTGTGGACGCGGGTGCTTTGGGGTGCTAGGCTTGCTGCAGAGAGCGATGGGCACCTACAGGCTGTTCCCTAAGACCACCCTGGACACCCTACCTCAACTTTTGGGGACACATGAAGAACTCAGAAGTTTAAAAGTCCCAGGATGGGGCCTGGGGGGGTCTGCGCTGCCGGGCTTGGCTCCTGCTGTAGGGTCAGGATCTGCCTCAGGCTGGGTGTGATCTTGCAAAGTCCTGGCATGGCAGGAGGTGTCACCTCGAGCTCTGTCCCCACAGCTGCAGTTCTCAGAGGTGCTGGTGAAGTGGCGGAGGTTCTTCCACCAAATGGCCGTGGAGCAGGGCCAGGCCGGGCGGGCAGTGCTGGAGATGAAGCTGGAGGCGGAGAAGCTGCAGGTGATGTCCAAGGGAGGAGGCCGTGCTGCCGGGGATGCTGGGGGTGGCCGGTGGCTGCAGAGGTCCCCGAGCAGCCCTGACCTGTGGCACCTCTGAGCCTGGAGCAGTGAGACCCCTGTAGCCTCTTGGTACTGATGCTCCTTTTGGTGGCAGGAGGCCCTGGCCAAACTCAGCATCGCAACCAAGGCGGAGAGCCAGCACTGGTTCACGGGCGAGGAGCTGGGTGTGAGCGGGTGAGCTGCCTGTGACCTGGGGGTGCTGCAGGGTGGGGACACGGGGCATTGTCCCTGTGCCTGGGCTCAGCACAGCAACCAAGTATAGAGGAGGTTTGGGTAGTGGTGACAAGACAGGTTAGGGTGGCACATTCCATGCACCCTGCTCTTGCTGGTGGGGGCTGCGAGCTGGTAGAGACCCCTCTACCCCTGCAAGACCCCAGTACAGACCTGTCCGTCTGCTCCCAGCACTGTGGACCTGCTGGACTGGAACAGCCTGATCGACAGCCGCACCAAGCTCTCCAAGCTGCTGCTCGTCCCCAACATCCAGGTGGGCACCCACCTGTGCCGCCCCAGAGTGGCCCTGCAGGGAGGGCACTGGGAGCTGGGGGGCAGGGGCTTACTGGGGGCTGCGGTGCTGTTTGGCACCCGTGCTGGCAGGGCCCGGCCATGCTGTGACCCACCAGCAGCCCCCAGCCTGGTGGGGGGGACAGCCTGTGCACTGTGCTGGGGGGCTGGCGTGGGGGCAGCCCTGGGGATGGGCTGTGCCTGCCCCCCATGGGCAGCGCTGGCCTCGGGCAGGTCCCACAAGCTGCTCTCGTTTCAGACCGGGCACCTTGAGCCTCTGCTCTCACGCTTCACCGAGGAGGAGGATCTGCAGATGAAGCGGATGCTGCAGCGGATGGATGTCCTTGCCAAGGTCGGGGATGCTGGGGCTGGGGGAGCTGGGCATGGGCGCTGCCAGAGAGCGGGAGACATGTAGCAGGCAGCCCCATGAACCCAACGTGCTTGTCATTGAACCGCCAGAGAGCCACGGAGAAGGGCGTGAGGCTGATGGTGGATGCGGAGCAGAGCTATTTCCAGCCAGCCATCAGCCGCCTCACCCTGGAGATGCAGCGCCGCTTCAACAGGGACCGCGCCATCATCTTCAACACCCACCAGTGCTACCTGAAGGTGAGGTCTGGCTGGGCAGGCAGGACCTGCTGGAGCAGCTGGTGGAGACCGGAGCCCCCGCAGCCGTGGCGATGCGGTGGCACAGCACCAGGCTGGCTGCCCGGAGTTGTGGGGCAGTTAGAGAACCACAGGGTGTCCTGAGTTGGAAAGGACCCACACGGATCATGGAGTCCAACTCCTGTCCCTGCACAGGACACCCCACAGCTCACACCGTGTGTCTGAGGCCGTTGTCCAGTCTCTTGTTGAACACTGTCAGGTTGGGGCTGTGACCCCTCCCTGTGGAGCCTGTTCCAGTGTCCACACCTCTGGGTGCAGAACCTTTTCTGAATGTCCCACTGACCCTCCCTGCACGTCTTCTGCCATTCCCTGGGTTCTGTCCCTGTCACAGAGAGAAGAGCTCAGCCCTGCCCCTCCTGCTCCTGCTGAGGAACCTGCAGCCCCATGAGCTCTGCCCTCAGTCTCCTCCAGGCTGAACAAACCCAGGAACTTCAGCCGCTCCTCATAGGGCTTCCTCTCCAAACCCTTCACCAGCTTTGTAGCCTCTTCTGGATGCTCTCCAGTGGTTTAATATGCTTTTTATCCTGTGGCACCTGGTGTGGTGACCTTGTGCCATCTCTTCCATCTGGTCCCAGGAGGCTTATGACAACGTGGCGGTGGACATGGAGCTGTCACGCCGGGAGGGCTGGCACTTCGGCACCAAGCTGGTCCGCGGTGCCTACATGGAACAGGAGCGGGCGAGGGCGGCCGAGATCGGCTATGAGGATCCCATCAACCCCACCTATGAGAAGACCAGCGAGATGTACCACAGGTAGGGGACAGCCCCCGCCACGCTCCTCCCTCCCATCCCACTGGGCATGGGCTTGAGCAGCCTCACCACACAGCCCCGTACTGTCTGACAGGTGCCTGGACTATATCCTGGAGGAGATCAAGCGCAGCCCGAAAGTCAACGTGATGGTGGCATCTCACAATGAGGACACGGTGAAGTTCACCCTGCGCAGGTGAGTGAGGCAGAGTGGTGTGGCAGGGACCGCGGGCTGGAGGGACGTGGGGGCCCAGCAGAGCTGGGTGGGGTGTGCTGGGGCTTGTCAGGGCTCCTATGTGCTCACCCAGTGCGATCCCAGCTCCCATCGGGTGCTCGGGGCCTCAGCTGGGGCCTGGAGCTGGGGCACAGCACGGTACCCACAGGGGCTGCAGAGCCGGCCCCGTTCCCCAGCCCAGAAGCTGTTTTCAAAACAAGTGCCTCAAGTCCTCACACCCCAGCGTTTGTCTGGGACGTGGTCAGCGCCGTGCTCTCGTGCTTGGAGGTGATCCCCGCTCCTCGGGTGGGATGTGCTGCCCCGTCTGCTCCGCTGTCTCTGCTCTTCCCCAACGCTGAAGCTTGGCTTGCAGGATGATGGAGCTTGGGATCCATCCCTCGGAGAAGAAGGTGTACTTCGGGCAGCTGCTGGGCATGTGTGACCAGATCACCTTCCCTCTGGGTGAGTGCGGGGAGCGGGGGGACTCGGCAGGTGTGCTCCTGCCCCAACCTGACCCCTGGGGTCTCACCCCAGCTGCTGGGGGTGCGAAGGAGGGATGGAGCCAGGCTGGGGGCTGTCAGGGCAGCGCTGGCTGAGGACGGCGCTTTGTTGCCTCTTCCCCTGCTGTGTGCAGTGCTGTGACCCCCACATGGGTGGGGTGTAGATGGAGAATCACATTAGTCCCCTGGAAGCTCCACGAGACCGCGATGGCTGGGCAGGGAGGTTCCTGCTTTGGGCTACGAGCTGAGATCAGGGTGCTCCTAACTGGGGCAGAGCCTGATCCTGGCAGCCCACAAACCCCTCGTGTGGCTCTTGGTGTGGGAGCGTTGCTTGCTCGGCGGGAGGTGCACACCGAGCCCTGGGCTCTGCTACTGCCGTGGCAACAGCCGCTTGTCCTCTCCTCGGCAGCGGAGCAGAGCTCCCCGGGACAGAGGGACGTGCTGGGGTCAGGGCAGCCCGGCTGGGCAAGACCCGTCCCCTGCCCGCACCGGTGTCCGCGGGAGCCGGGCCGTTCTCCAGCCTGCACGTTGCTCTGTCCTGGAGTTCCCCTCACGGGCGGGTTTGGCCGCCTGTCTGCAGCCTCCTCCACTCATGCTGGAAAAATGTGTTAACTTGATGTTTCTGGTTGAACGCTTCTTGAATTGGCCCGGCCCTGGCTGCCGACATTCCCAGGGCTCCCGGTGACCCCGGCCTGCTCGCCCCGGCGCGTTCCCCAGCTCCCGGTGCTGAGCTGGGGGGACGCGCTGCTCCCCGCGCAGGCTGGGCTGAGTCCGGCTGGTGCCGCTCCCAGGGTCCCCTGGGTGCCCACCCACAGCCCCCAGCGCTGCTGCCCACGGTGCCCCCTCCATCGGCTCAGCTGAGGGGCACGGAGAGATAGGGGAGAGCTGGGAGCCAGGGGAGGCTTTGTTCCTTTTTTTGTCTTTTTNNNNTTTTTTTTTTTTTTTTTACCTTCTTTCTTCTGTTTTTCCTTGGTTTTGGTTTTGGTTCTCTCCCCCCGTGCCTTGTTTTTGGTTCTCCCCCGCCTTGGTTTTTCTTTCTTTTCCCCCCTTGTTTTTTCTTTCTTTTCCCCCCTTGTTTTTTCTTTCTTTTCCCCCCTTGTTTTTTCTTTCTTTTCCCCCCTTGTTTTTTCTTTCTTTTCCCCCCTTGTTTTTTCTTTCTTTTCCCCCCTTGTTTTTTCTTTCTTTTCCCCCCTTGTTTTTTCTTTCTTTTCCCCCCTTGTTTTTTCTTTCTTTTCCCCCCTTGTTTTTTCTTTCTTTTCCCCCCTTGTTTTTTTCCTCCCCTCCTTGCTTGTTTTCCCCCTTTTTTTTTTCTTTCTCAGTACTTCCCTGACCAGCCTCTCTCCCTCCAGGTCAGGCTGGCTTCCCTGTCTACAAGTACGTGCCCTACGGCCCGGTGAACGAGGTGCTGCCCTACCTGTCCCGGAGGGCCCTGGAGAACAGGAGCTTCATAGAGCGAGCGAAGCGGGAGCGGGAGCTGCTCTGGAGGGAGGTGAAGAGGCGGCTCCTGGCCGGCAGCTTCTTCAGCCGCAGCCCCTAACCCAACCCCAGCATCCAGCTCCTGGGCCTGCACCTACAACCGCTGCTGCCATTCCCCGTCCTGGTTCTGCTGCAGTTTCCCCCTCCCAGCACCCTTTGTCGTGGGAGGGGACGCATTCTTGTTGCTGTTCTGGAGGTCACTGCTGTGGGGTTGTCCCAGCCGGGGCTGCCCCAGGGGTGTCCCTCTGCCCACCCAGGGGTTCTCGAGCAGTGCTTGCCCTGGGCTGTCTCAGGGGAAATGCTGGGGCTCCCCTGCCAGCCCCCCCCACCCTGGTGAACACCGTCCCAGGGTTCTCACAGTGCAGGTTGCACAGAGAGATCTGGCCGCCTGCTTTGTGCCATGGGCTCAGGTCCAGCGTGGGCTGGGTGGCTTGGGGACAAGCTGGCGTTGGTCAGAATCTCCTCCAGCCTCTGCCAGGGCTTGGTCTCTTCCAGCTCTGTGGAGGCAGAGGCCACAGTGACACTGAAGAGTCCCTGGGCAGGGCAGGACGTGTCCCTGCAGCCCACCCCAGGGCTCCCTGGCTGGGCAGGTCCTGAGCAGGAGCATCGCAGCAGGCTGAGCAGAGCCAGAGCTGCCCCGGGTTCCCCAGCACACACCCGGCGGGGCAGGAGGGGCGAGGGGAGCGGGCCGGCCCCATCCCCGCGCTGTTCTTGCCCCATCCCCGCACTGTTCCTGCCCTCCCTGGCCCCAGGAGTTACCAGGGGTGGTGGCTGCATGGGAGCACCAGGAGCCCGGCCAACGCTCAGCTCTACCGTACACTGGATTTGCAGAGAACTGTGATGATTAAATCATTAGTGTTCTTGCTTCTGTCTCTCTCGCGGAGTTACTGGGCAGCACCATCTGTCCCCAGGCTGTGCTTCGATGCCCTGGTCTCAAAGTGGGGTTAGTGCCTGAGCCAGGGACGAGCTGCAGCAACTGAGGCCAAACCTNCTACCCGAGCCGGGGCGTGGGGAAAGGAGCCAGGGACGGGCTGCAGCAACTGAGGCCAAACCTCCCTTGGCTGGGGGATGGAGAAGCTGTGGAGCTGTGATGGGCTTGGGCTTGGGCTTGGGCTTGGGCTTGGGCTTGGGGGAGCTGGGTGTCCTGGAGCACCCTCCTACCTGTGGAGGTGGGATGGCAGCCCTCCCCACCCTGACATCTGAAACTGGGGGGCTTGAACCCTGCGAGCTATCACTGCCTCCAGCTGGGGACAGGGTTTTGTGGGCTTGTTTTGGGCTCTGCAGCACCACAAGCACCTCTGGGCTTTCCTGCCCAACAGCTGAGGCAGGGTCTCCTCTTTCCCTGAGCCTGTTCCTCTGCTTCTGCTGAGCCACCCACAAGCCAAAGGGGTGAAGTTCAGGCTTCCCAGAGATGTTCCACTACTGGCTCTTCTCCAGCTGAGGCTCCCAGGCCTTAAAAACCACCTGGAGGAGCAGGGAGCATGGCTGGAGCACAGGGCCAGGGCTGCTGGTATTTAAAAGCAGTGCTGGCACAGGCAGCAGCTGCGCTCCTGGTATTTTGGGGAGGAGGCGCGCTGCCAGCCCGGGGCTGCCTCTCCAGCCCCTGCAGGACGCTCGGCGGTGGCACGGCAGGCGCTGCTGCCCACGGCCGGGGCTCTGCCGCTGCGCCAGACCCAGGGCTGGGTGCACGAGCAGCTGTTTTCGGCTGCAGGCTTCTGCAAAGACCCCCGGGCACCTGCACAGCTCTTGCAGGAGCGGCTGTTGCAGCCTCCATAGCAGCAGCTTTGCGCATCTGCACAGAGCCCCTCCTGACCCCCTTTCTTTTTGGAGTTAACCCCCATTTCCAGGACAGCAAGGACAGGTCCGCAGCACCTCTGTGCGGTACGTGTGCTGCCGTTTGCGGGGCTGCGTGTGGGGTCAGGGTGCAGGGAACCACCTCCTGTCTCCCAAGGCCAGGGATACCCTTTCAAAACCCCAAATCCCCACATTCCCAGCAACCGTTATCCACACCCAGCCAGAAAACAGCAAGTGCTCCTCTCACTTCTGGGTGCACTGACCCAACCAAACCCTCCCTATATATATATATCTAACCCTACCTATGTATCTCAGGCTTTCCCCACCCTATTCCGTTTTAGCTCTTGCAGCTGGAAGCTGCTTTCTGCTTGTCCCTAAGGAAAGGGAGCACAAACCGGTGGCGGGTATGCCGGCAGCCCGTGCTGCAGCGCGCTGGCTGCGAGGATGCGGGATGCAGCAGCAGGGGGAGTTGTGAGGGGAAAGAGCCATGTCCTCGCAGCAACCGCCTCAACAGCCTTGCGCTCAAATGCCGTGAGCACACGTGAGCTGGGGCTTCTTCCAAGGAGCGGAGAGTGCGGCCGTGTCCTGGCAGGGTGGTGACCAGCACCTCCTATCATTCAACTCCCTGCTGCCCCGCTGTGCAGTCCTGCTCGCTGAAACAGCTGCGGGGACAAAACAATGCGTTCTTCCTTAGTTTGGTCTTCAGAAATACTGTAGTGCTGATGTTTCTTTTCTCTCCGGTATTTTCCAAAGCACAGCTCAACGGGGAGGCAAGCACCTGGTGGGGCATTTCCAGCCTGAAATCTGAAAGAGGAGCAGCGGGTGGTGGTGCAATGGAAAGCCGCCAGCCGCGCTCGCAGGGTGCCGGCACAGGCAGCAGCCGCGCTGGCAGCGGGGCAGGCGGGATGGACGCTGGTACCCACGGGACGGGCAACCCCAGCCAGCCCAGGCCGCACCACCCCCCGAGCACCATCAATCCTCCCTCCACCTCCTCCCCGCAGCATCTTCAGCAGCTCCTCTGGCTACCAGAGGGACCAGCTTATCTCCCTGGCTACAGCCCAACCCCTGCCCTCATGTGGGTTAGAGCCGATAAAAACAGAGCAGCAGCAGCATGGGATCTGCTGCCTGCAGGCACAGAAGAGAAAACTGTTTACTGAAGACAGAAAACAGCTGAAATCAAACGCATCCTTGCACAAAGCAACAGCAGGGAAAGGTGTGGCGGTACGAGCCTGCCCTGGCTCACCGGGAACAGGGCAGAGGAGCACGGGGCACACTGGGGACAGATGGGCGGTGACGGAGAGAGGGAAGGGAAGGGAATCCCAGTTATGGAAACAACGGGAGCAAGGCCACAGCTGCAGGTGGGCACAGCTGCCAGGGGATGCGAACACCAAGCCCGGCTTCCTGCCTAACCTGGCAGTGACCTCCTGCCCAGCCTGCGTCCCCAGACAGACAGGGATGCTGAGTTCAGCCTGGGGCTGAGGGACTTCCCAAGAGAACTCACTGCAGCCAAGTCACCGCGGTCTTTGTGCTCCGGCTCCAGCCAGGGGGGCCGAGCAGGGACACGCGTGTGTTTCTGGGCATCCTCCAGACAGGTCCAGCAAGCAGGAGGGGGGAGCAGGGGGCAGGGATGTGGGGGCAGGGGAGGCTGGGCAAGGGATGCTGCTTCCTGGTGCTGCTGCCAGACAGGAGACTAGGGGCACGTGGAAAGTGCTGGGGCTGCAGAGGGGAAAACGGGGGCTAAACAATGATCACAAGCCCGTTTGAAAGCTCAGGTCTGAAAAGGAAAGTTGGTGGGTTTAACCACCAGAGTTTTCCTCTGCAACAAGGATGCTGCCAGTGGGATGTCAGCCACAATGTGCACAGGGCATGGGGAAAAGGCAACCTTGTGTGTGGTCACTGCCATCTGAGTCCCCACTGGTGGCCCAACACCAATGTCACTCACTGGGAAGCAGGAATGCGCTCGGCTTTGCCTTCCCAGCTTCATGCCGCAGAGAGTCCTGGCTGTTCCCTGCTGTGGCATCACACATGCAGAGGCCACGGGCCAGTCTCTGAAAGCCAATGCAAAGAACACATGTTTGCAGGGGGCAATCCTGTAGATTTGAAACCGTCTGCGCACTTTGCACAAGCTACTGCTCATGGCTGGGCTTTGGGAGGTCAGCGAGGCTCTTGCGGGCAGATGTATTGGGATGTAACTGCAAAAAATAATTCCCACTAACAAGACCACCAGAGACTTCCCTATCGGGAATGTCTTGTCTGAGCAGGAGAGAAGCCTTCCCCACCCACCAGCCCTGTGTACTGCGAACTCTGAAGGATGGTGGTGGTGAGAACCTACCGGACTCATTTACTCTTCGCTGGGTGGAAAGATCCCAGGTGCCCAGGACACTACCAGGACTCCCTAATCCTCTCCAGAAGGATGCTGCCCGACCCATGCCTGGTGTGATGGAGGCTCCACACACACAGAAAAGCCCCGGGGGTGTGGTGCTCAGCCCCAACTCGCAGGAGGTGCACACTGTCCATACCCTCTTCCACAGCTCCTGGATGTACCCAGCCTCGGCAGGAGGTCGGTGTAGCTGTTTAGCTGCATTCATGCTACCGCATGGGAGATGGTGGCCACATCCTCCATCCGTGCTCTGACCATAGAGCTGTCAGATGTCCTCGGAGCTCAAACAAGCTCGAGCCGTCTCCTGCAGTGACCATGAAGCTGAAAAGCCAGCTGGCACAGGATGGTGGCCCAGGCAGTAATGCTGTCCTGTCAGGCCGAGGCTGGTTGCCCAGGTTGCCCCACTGAGCCAAGGGTGTGGGAGCACTGCGGCTGCCCAGTGTGTGCCCTCGATTCCCATCTGTGTTCTTATGGTGGGTTAACCAGTGGCTGCTCGGAAGCCCATCTGTCCGTGTTCAGGGACTCCCACGGCCCTGCCACTGCCGGCACCGCTGGGCTGCTGCGGGTCCCTGGCTCCCAACAGGCTGGTCCAGGGGCTGCTGGACACCCGGGAGTGCTGGACACATAGAGCTGCCAGATGACCGGGACAGCTGGACCACCAGGACAGCCGGACCACCAGGACAGCCAGACCCTGGGGCTGTTGTGCACTCAGGGCTGCCAGGCCCCCAGGACAGCCGGATCCCTGGGCTGGTGGGCACCTGGGGCCACCAGATCCTGGGCTATTGGGCATCCAGGGTTGTTGGGCTCCTGGAGCTGCTGGAACCCCAAGTCAGGGCTGTGGGACTCCCAGGGACTCCCGGACACCTGAAACTGCCAGAGCACCACTGCACACCTGGGACTGTTAGATCCCTGGACGGGCAGACCCCAGGGCTGTCAGGCACCCAGGACAGCCAGACCCTTGGGACAGACAGAGATGTCGGGCCCCTGGAGCTGCTGAATCCCCGGGACAGCCAGTCCTGGCACTGCCGGACCCCGGAGCCATCCAAACCCCGGAGCCACTGGACTCCCGGGCACCTGGGAGCTACTGGACCCCCGGGCTGAACTGGAAGCCAGGACTTCGCCCCCGCCGGCAAACCCTCCGCCGCTTCCCGGGGCTGCCCACCCGGCAGAGACCCCCGGGCCCGTCGGGGCCGTCGGGGCGGCGCTGCCCCGCGGCTGGGGAGGCGGCGGCCGGCGGCCCCCGGAGCCTGGCCCGCCGTCAGGGGAACCAATGCGGAATTTCCTGGCTGGCGGCGGGGCCCCTCCCGCCGCTGCCGAGAGGGGCGCGGGGGAGGCGGCGGCGGAGCGATCGCACTGCGGCTTCCGCCCGCCGAGCAGCAGCCGGGACAGGGCGGGTACCGGGCACCGCGGAGCCGGGGCGGGGGGGGCCAGAGCGCCCGGCCCCGTATGGGATGGGCTGGGTCAAGCCGGGCCCCGCCGCTCCGACGGTCATGGCGGCCCGTGGGCTGCGACCGCCCCGCCGCGCCCGAGCCGGAGCCGGAGCCGCGGTGCTGCTGCCGGTGCTGGTGCTGGTGCTGAGCCGCGGAGCCGCGCAGGAGCTGAGCCCCCGCGGCAGGAACGTCTGCAGGGCCGGCGGGTAGGAGCGGCGGGGCGGGCAGGTGTGGCGGGGCGGGACGGGACGGGACCCCCCGACCCGCCGTTCGGGGCCGGGGCGCGGTGGGGTGCGGCGGGGCTGGGCGGGGGGACACTGGCCGCTCCCCTCCCCCGGGCCAGTCGCGGCGCTGGGTGCCTTCCAAGACAAAGTCCGTCTTGTGCGGAGCTGAGGCGGGGGGAGCCGGGGAAGGGGCGCGGAGCTCAGCCCGAGCGGGGCCGGGAGTGAGGGGCCCCGGGCGTGCTACGGGGAGCCGGTCCTGGGCACGTCGGGGCCTGTCCTGCTCCTGCTTGGGTCAGTCCTGCTGCGGGGAGCCGGTCCGGAGTGACCCGGGGCAGGTCCTGCGCCCTCGGGGCCGGTTCTGCTGTGTGGAGCCGGTTCTGGGTGCCTCCGGGGATCGCGTTGCACTGAGGGGCCCATCCCGCCCCCCCCCACACCGGGCCAGTCCCACTGATGAGCCTGGGCTGGCAGGATGCAGGATGCTCTGGGTATCCTGGTGGAGCTGCTTGGGATGGCAGAGTAGCAGCTCCAGGGCTCTTGGGTTTGGCTTCACAAAGTGGGTGCTGGCACTGCCTGGCTGTCCCCAGGGTCACGTCCTGCCTGTCTGGCCGGGGGCAGAGCCCCGGGAGCTGGCAGTGCCTTGTTCCCTCTCCCAGCACCCTCCATGTACCGCGCGTGGCTTTGCAGAGCATCGCCTCTGTCACCTCAGACCAAACTTCTCTGTAGCGCTCAGGCTTGGCGCTGGGCAGGCTCCTCGGCCAGGCTGGCCCCAGCAAAGGGGGGAGCGCGCCCACCCCTGCTCCCTCCCAGCTGGGAGAGCAGGATCCCTCCCTTGATGGGGGGCCCAGGCCATAAATGCACCTTTACATCTCGCCCGTGAGGTCAGACGAGTCCACAAGGAAAACATGTGCTCCAAGCGAGAGGGGCCGCATAATGGCTCCATTCAGCAGGGCCACAGGGCGCTGGTGCCCCCTCCTCAGATTACAGGCTGAGTTTCCTAAGGAGGCATTTCATGAGCCAGAGCGGCCGCAGCTCCCGGCGCCGAGCTGTTCCTCGCAGGGGAGGATGCGGGGAGCAGTCTCTCCTCGGTGGCCTGTGAGCTACCACACTGGTTCCCTGCAAAACTGCCACCACACCCCAGGGTGGCAGAGGGGATGTGAGCTGTGTTCCCCGTTCCCAGCATCCTGCCCCATGTGCTGGGGTGGGGTGTCTGGGTGCTCCCCCTTGCACAGGGACCGCCCCATCCCTGCGGGACGGAGGCGGGGGACACGCTGCACCCAGTGCCGCAGCGCTCGGGGTCGCTCCCTGTGCCACCTAAGGGTGCTGTGGGATGCGAAGAGCTGGTGAGCAGGACAGGGGGCACAGGATGGGCAGGTGTTGGTGTCCATCCTCCCGTGGAATGGGGCGTGAAGACAGCCTAGGAGCCAGACAAGGTGGGGAGGGGGTGGTCCCTAGGAAGCTGAGATGGTGTCTGCATCTTTTTCCACTCCTCACCCTTCTGCAAACCCTTCTTCCTCCCCACGTATATGCCTCGCACCCACCCCTGTCTTTACTGTCTTTACTCCCTCGGCATGGAGGACGCCCCGTGTGTCACCATCCAAACCCACCTTGGTGGCCCCAAGAACCTGGGGCAGGTGCTGCAGGTCATGCCCTGTGCCTGGGGCTGGGGACAGCCGGGCTGGAGGGCGCTCAGGGTGTCCCCTGCCCAGGCTTGGTAGAGCTGGTGGTGGGACCCTGGACCGTGTGGCTCAGCCAAGCACACGCAGGCATCCCTCAGCTGCGGGCTTTGGAGGGCTCAGGAGGAGGATTCTGCTTCAGCCCCTCTTGCAGCGTCCTGAGACCTGGTTAGCGAGTAGTAATCCAAGGAACTATGTAGGGAAGAAGAAAAGGGCATATTTGGGGGCTATTTGATGTTAAAGTTTTGTGTACTACATACACTACTGGCTCTTAAATTTGAAGCTCTTTTATAATGAGTTACAAGTTGGTGTGACCCTCTCCGAAGCTGCTGTTTGGGATGCAGGCTGATGAGAGCACTGCGTGCCTGGCCATTGCTTTGTTCATCTCCTGCTCTCACTGATGCTCTCTTTTGGTAATCTTTGTTTTTTAACTTATTTTTCTTTCCTTCCTCTGCCTGAAGAGTTCCTGTTTACGTACACGATCCTACTCCTGCTGTCTCTGCCTGCACCAGAGGCTGGGTTTGGGTCGAGGAGCTGCAGCTGGTGCTGGCTGGGGGGGATGCTGCTGGCTGGGAGCTGGTTGTCCCGAGAGCCCTGTGTGCCACACGGGGAAGCTGGTGGCACCAAGTGATGGGTGACACGGAGAAAGACAGAGCTCAGTGCTGGGGTGATGCTGGGAAGGAGCAGCGGGATGGGGAGCGCTGGGGGTGGCTGTGAGGAAGGCGACAGCGATGCTCTGGGCTTTGGGGACATACCAGGCGCCCACAGGGCTCCTCTGCAGCTCCAGCCCCTGGGCTGAGAGCGGGGACATCTCATGTGGGACCACGGGCAGCTGCTCCCAGCCACACCCCAAGTCCCCCTCTTGCTTTCGGGGGTGTGAGTGTGCTCCTCATTGTTTGGGAGGCTGCGTTGGTCTGGATGAGGAGCCCTCTCCATAGCTGTAGGTAAAGGGGACCATGCTTCAGGGAGCAATGCTGGGGTATTCATCCACAAGAAAAACATTCTGCCTCTGTAGAGACCCCAGAGCACGTGCAGAGGTTCTGTGTCCTGCTGATTCTCGACGTGAGCGGGATGTGACCATGCGCTGGGGACAACGCTGGCGCTGAGCACTCGTCCCTGCAGGTCACGGCTCTGGCTCTGCCCACGTCCCCGCTCCTTGTCCTCCACATCAGCGAGGCTCCCAAGCCCTGGCCGTATCTCAGAGGCAGCTTTTCGGCTTTTCACAGCATTTGTAGTGCTTTGAAGAAAAGAAAAAGAAATAGAAAATGCACTGTGCGTGTCGGTGGCATGTCCCTGTGGGTCAGGAGCGAGCTTTTAAACAGATCTCCCAGTTATCCCAGTTCCGGTGGTCATAGGGCACGTGGAGCGAGCCATGAGGCCGCAAGATGTGTTCCAGAGCTGCACCCCGATGGGTTCTGGTCACCTCTGCAGCCAGCGCCGACCCCACCTGGGACGGGCTGTGCTCAGGGACCAAGTCCATGTGCCGCACTGGGAGCACCAGTTACCCAGTGCCGCATCCCAGCTGCCTCTCCTTGCGACGGCAGCAAGTTTATTTGCTGTCAAAGCTGCTGATAAACGAGGCGGGGGTGAGCGAAGGGGTGCGGGACGCCATCGCCATCGGCGGGCGCGGTGAAGGAGAGATTAGCTATCAGTGGAGAGATAAGCAGGAATCCTGCGTCCGGCCGGGCGGTGGGTGGGCTGTGGTCCCGGCCGGTGGTGGTCGCGGTGCCCTCACCTCCTCCGGCGTGCTGCAGGAAAAGGGATTTTCCCTCCTGCCACCATGTTTCAGCAGCTCCCTGCCGTCAGCTCGGGGCTTTCAGCACCGGTGATGCTTTTTGGTGCATCACCCACAACACCCATTTTGGTGGCCAGGCTGAGCTTTCAAGGGAGGAGGTTTCCCAAGCGCAGTGGTTTTCCCTTGCAAACCTACAATGGTTTCATCTAAAACCCACTGAACACTGAATTTCTAAAGAGTTGAGGGGCAAAAGCAACCCCAGGTGGGACAGCAGATGCTTTGCTCGCACTGTGGGACGGTCAGGGCCCCGCAGACCCTTCCCTGCCTGCACCCAAGCATCCCAGCACAGCTTTTCGGGGAGGGCAGCCTGAAGCCTCTTGCAGAGAAGAACCTTGTTTGGAGCCCACACGCTCCTCGGGTGGGTTGTTTGATGGTTGGGCCCTGTTTGCCATTATCACTGTGCACCCCCGCGCACGCTGAGCTGGAGCAGAGCCCCCGCTCCAGCCACGGGTTCCCCACACCGGGGGGTACGTGCCGACTGCGATCGCAGCGCCTTGCAACCGCTTCAACGGGTTGAATAGATGGAGCTATTTTGGGCTCCGGCTGCAAGGCATTTTTTCCAGGCCTTGAATCATTTTTGTGGTTCTTTTCTGCCTCCTTTCCAATTTTTCACCGTCCGCTGCAAAAAGGGGGACGCAAAGCTCCCGGCTGGGCCGTGCGGGTGCTGCCCGGCGAGGGGCCGGCGGTGGGAGCTGCATCCAGCCCCCGGTACCCGCGTTTGGCTGGGGGGCTGCTGGCAGCTCCCTCCCCGGCCCCAGGACAAGGCGGTCTGGCAGCCAGACGTGGTCCTGTGACTGCTGGGTTTCGAGCGAATACTTCCTCGATGTCTCCTCCTCCTCTTCTGCATTTGTTACATATAAAGAGGAAAAGGGAAAGAAAAAAAAAAAGAAAAGAAAAAGCAAAACGCATTCCAGGCTGCGTCGCCGGACCAGCCCGGGTGAAGTTTTGCTTGACTGCAGCATCTGCTCGGGCCATTTATAACCCTCCAACATCGCTCCCATCGCTGGCAGAGACCTGGCAGTGTGTCACCCTGGGCATGAGCGGGACACCCCAGGGATGAGCGGGACACCCCGGGGATGAGTGGGACACCCCAGGGATGAACGGGACACCCCAGGGATGAGCGGGATTCCCCTTCCTGGGGGGGTTCCTGTGGTGTCACAGCGGGGAGCATGTTCCCCACACCAGGTCTCAGCATCGTGAGCGCCCAGCCATTCGCTGGGGGGTCATTGAACCAGTGTGGGTGGAGTGTCCCCACGTGTCCCATGCCAGCAGGGAGCGGACGTCTCTGGCTGAGCCTCTGGGGGGGTCTGAGACTCCGTCCTGGTATTGGCTGGGTTTGAGCTTGTGCCAAAACCACTTTGGCTGATGATCCCGTGCTCCCTGGAGGTGGTGGCACTCCGGGACACCCAAGGGCTCAGGGGCACATCCCAGCTCCCACAGTTGGCATCACCCAGCTCGCATGTGTGGGACGTCCCCTGGGAGCTGGCTGTGCTCCAGCCGTCCCTGCAGGGTGGTTCTGGCCTTTGGGGTGCTGACCCCAGGCCCCTGAGCAGTGAACCCGGGGTTTGGGTCGTGTTCAGTCCTTCTGCAGCAGCCAGGTAGAAATGTGGGTCCCCCGAGCTGTGCTCCCCAGTGCTGGCAGGGCTGAGCCCAGGGGGGACCCGCTGCCCATGGGGTGGCTGCAGGTGCTGCAGGGACCCTTCCCGCTCTGCTCCGGGTCCTGCTGGCGCCTGGCACGGAGGGTGCGAGCAGGCAGGGGGTGAGTGCAGGCAGGGGAGGGCAGTGTGGCCCCCAAACCCCGCAGCACCCCCTGAGCAGGGAGATCCAGCGGCCAGGGGAACAAGCCGGGTGTCTGGCTGCGGGCACCGTGCCACCCCATCCCGGGAGCCGGCTGCTTCACCGGACCCGCGGGCACAGAGCACTTGGTTTTCCTCTGGGATGTTTAGAGCCTTCCCTTTTTACCCAGGTTTTAGGGTTTTGGTGTTTTTTTTAATTTTTACAGTAGCAGTTGCAAATCTGACTTTCTTTGTCTCGTCGCTCCCGATTAATGGGAGAAACTGGTCCTGTCCTCACTCCCAGCATCTCAAGCCGGTGCCTGTGGGAGCCCCTGGCAGATCAGTGCTCCCTGCGTGCTGGAGGAGCAGCCGACAGCTCTCCTGGCCCCACGGGGGTGCAGGAGCCCCTGGCCCGGGTTCAACTGACTGGGAGCGAGACCCCTCACCCCCACAGCATGGGTGTTCCCAGTGGGTTTTTGGGAAGGACCAGGACTCGCTGAGGGTCATAACCATTTGTGGTGCTTTTTTTTTTTCCGCCTGCAGCTCCTCGGTGCTCACGTGCTGCCCGGGATGGAGGCAACAAGGAAGCGAGTGTTTAATAGGTGAGCACCGGTGTTTTGCTTCGTTGGACAATGCTCGTCTGCCCAACCTGTGCTGTGCCCTGCTGGCCTCACCACCACTGCCAGGGGCCGCCCCGATGTGCCCTGCAGCGGGGACCCCGGGGACACCGGGGGGTGTCCAGCCTCCCCGTGGTGCTCCAGCCCAGCAGCGTGTGGATGGAGCGGGTGCTCAGCCCTAGTGCTGGGGTGCTGGTCACAGAGCCCAGCCCTGGGGTACCCCCTGCCCCACAGTGATGCTCTGGGTTGCCCCAGCCCCCCGTGGGCTCCTCCGTGGGGTGGGGACCCTCAGCCCCACTCTCAGGCTGGGGGATTTCTCTCCATGTCGGTCAGCTTTGTGTCTAAGGATTTGGAGGTGCTGCTCTGAGACCCAGTGGACAGTGAGGTGCCCCCAGGGTGAAGTGTGGGGACAGGGAAGGTGCAGCTGCTGGGATGTGACCCACAGAGTTCCCATGGGTGCTGCAGCAGTGTGGGGAGCAGGCAGAGCTGTCGGTGGAGGAGAAGCCACCGGAGCAGCCTGTGGCCATTGTGGCCACCTGGGGAGCGGCTGCCGGGACAGGTCGGCTGTCGGGCAGGGGCCACTGGGCCTGCAGGCTGGGCAGCCCTGGCTGGGGCCACACCGGGCATCACAACCCTCACCAGGGATGCTCAGCATGGAGCCCTGGGAGGTCTCATCCCCTGCACTGCCGCGGTGACACACGCAGCTGGTTTGGGGTTCCTGTGCTGCTCCCCACGGTCCGGGCTGGCCGTGGGGCTTGCCTTGCCCAGGAGAGCTGGAGGAGCTCCACACGCTGGCCCCGGGGCTCACCAGTTTGCAGCCGATGGTGAAGACCACGTAACCAACTAACCCGCCGTGCATGAGCCCTCGTAACCGCTCGCTGCATGCGATGGGTGCCTGCGCACCGGGAACAGGCAGGAACCGGCAGGAAGGGACGGGACACGGCCTACCGGGACAGTGGGGGGTGGACGGTCCCGCCAGTGAGCTGCCCCATATCCTCGCCCCCCGCCTGCTCTAACCGTTAGACTCACTGCTCCTAACCTGTGTAATCTGTCTGTTTTAGGGGTTTCTATAGTATCCATCACCGTAGGTCTAAGAGCTCCCAGGTAAGGTGGATGGGGTGGGTGGTCTGCTGTCCCTCTCCCGGTGGCTGAGGAGCCTTGCCTGGGGCCATGCGAGATCTGCCTGCGCCTGCCTGCGCCGCGGTGCTGCCTGTGCCCATCCTGTGCCTGCCCCGCGCCGGGCAGGGCCCCCGGCAGGATGGGGCCGGTGGCCTTTGGGGCCGGTGACCTGCATGGGAGAGGCGGTGGTGGGGGTGGCAGTGACACCGCTGCTGTCCGTAAGGAGTGCAGGGAGGGGGACAGGGGGACCGCGCTCGTGGCCGCCTGCAACCCCCACCCATGTCCCTGTTCTCCCCGGCGCTGCCTCTGCCGGTGGCTCAGAGCTGAGCGAGGGACGGGGCCGCGCTGGGTGCCAGGAGGCTGGTGGCAGGGATGGAGCTGAGCAGGGTGCCGGGAGGCTGGTGGCATTCTCCTGGCGAGTGTCCCACCCAGCCTGCCCGGCCACTTGCCAGGATGGTCACAGCGCCACAGCTCAGCAGCAGCCAGAGAGCTACGGCGCAGCCCTTCCCCTGCTCTGCGGGGCTGGGGGAGTTTTGGGGTAGCGGGGACGTGCCCGGTGGCGCTTGCGCTCATGCCGTCTGTCTGTCCATCCATCCAGCTGTGTGCGAGGGGAACTTCACCTGCAAGGAGAACGAGGTGTGTGTCAGGCCCGGCGAGTGCCGCTGCCGCCACGGCTACTTCGGCGCCAACTGCGACACCAGTGAGTACCGCAGGTGCCTGCGTGTCCTCGGGGGGTTTTGCCAGGGTGGCACTGAGGTGCTGGCTCATCTGGGGTGACTTTCCAGAGCAGAACATCAGGGACGGAGCTGCAGATGCTCTTCTTCTGCGCTTTTCTGTCCCCCAACTTCGTCCCCAGGGCATCGTCCCTTTGGAGGGGTCTCCTCTGAGAACCAGTGCGCTGGGAGGGTGGGGGGACTGTGGTCAAGAGGTCCCATTGGGGCTGGGGGTCTCCACTGGTGCCCAGTGGTGGGGTTGTCCCACGGGTAGCGCCAGGGCTGATGGCTCTGCCCACAGAATGTCCCCGGCAGTTCTGGGGTCCCGACTGCAAGGAGATGTGCAGCTGCCACCCCAACGGGCAATGCGAGGACGTGACGGGCCAGTGCACCTGCAACCCCAACCGCTGGGGTCCCAAGTGCGAGAACGTCTGCCTCTGCAAGCACGGCAAGTGCGACCAGAAGACGGGCAAATGCACCTGTGAGCCCAACTGGTGGGGACCCCAGTGCTCCAGCTCCTGCTATTGCAGCCACAACTCCCAGTGCGACCAGCAGACGGGCAACTGCCTGTGCCAGCCCGGCTGGTGGGGCCGCGGCTGCAACAACCAGTGCTCCTGCAACAACTCGCCCTGCGAGCAGTTCACGGGGCGCTGCCAGTGCCGGGAGCGGACGTTCGGGCCCCGCTGTGACCGGTACTGCCAGTGCTACAAGGGCAAGTGCAACCAGGTGGATGGGACCTGCACGTGCGAGCCGGGCTACCGCGGGAAGTATTGCCGCGAGCCGTGCCCGGCTGGCTTCTACGGGCAAGGCTGCAGGAGACGGTGAGTGCCCGGAGCCTGTTGGGCCTGATCCTGCACCGTGGGCTCGGTAGGGGGTGGTTGCAGGAGGTTTTGGGGACGCTGCACTGGGTGACAGGTCCCTCCCCGGCCGTTGCAGGTGCGGGCAGTGCAAGAGCCTGCAGCCGTGCACGGTGGCGGACGGGCGCTGCCTGACCTGCGAGGCCGGCTGGAATGGCACCAAGTGCGACCAGCCCTGCTCGCCCGGCTTCTACGGAGAGGGCTGCGAGCAGCTCTGTCCCCCCTGCAAGGACGGGCACACCTGCAACCACATCAACGGCAGGTGCTCCCATTGCAACCCGGGCTGGATCGGAGACCGGTGAGTGTGGGGGGCACGGGTGGAGCTGGGCTCGGGGAGCCGTGCACGGCCTCCCTGGTGCTCCCGGCCGGGAGCAGGGCTGGCTGTGTGTTCTGCAGCCGGGAGGGGAGGGCAGGGAAGGGCTGAGCCCGCTGGCACAGCTGTGGGACTGGAGGGAGCCCGTGAGACCCCCGCCGCGTGCCCCCAGGTAACGGTGTGTGCTTGCAGAGAGGCTCCGCTCTCAAGCTGGGACGCTTTCTTGTGCCCAGGATTGGTTCCGGGGCTTTGCAGCACCCAAATGGGGCTGGCAACACACTGCCCCATCTCCCTGCCTGCAGGCACGGTGCTGGGGGGTGCCAGAGGTTCCCCGGAGCCCTGGGTGCTCCAGCCACCTGCCCTCATCCCTCCCCAGGTGTGAAACCAAGTGCCGCAATGGGACGTACGGGGAGAACTGCGCCTTCGTCTGCAGCGACTGCGTCAACGGGCAGTGCCACTTCGAGACCGGCCGCTGCCTCTGCCACCCCGGCTCCCACGGCACATAGTAAGTGACCCCGGCGAACGCCTCGGGGTGCGCCCCGGGCACAGCTGATGCTCGGGCACCTCCTGGGCCCTTGGGTCCTGCGCGGTTCCCACCTGAGAGGTTTCCTGCAGTGGAAGTGCTCGCAGGCAATAATTCGGGTGGTGGTTGGAGCGGAGGGGAATGGTCTCGGTCGCAGAGCCCTTAGAAGCAAGGTAATGCCACGAGGCGGGGGTTTTGCTTTAGGAAATGCCTGTTTGGCAAAAACAAAGGCTGTCGACAAAACGGCGGTTTAGGTCTTTTTGGTTTTTTAAGTCCAGAGTGGCGTTTCCAGCTGAAAAGAGAGAGGAAACCACATCCCAGAATAGCAAATAGCCTCATGGGCATGGCATCCATGGGGTGCTCCTGCTGCAAGCTGCAGCTCTGGCCGGGGTCTTCCTCACCCTCAGGAAGAGACCCCACGTCATCCCCCCTGCCCAAGGAGGGGCCACAGGGACCTCACCATCCTGCTCACATCCCCTGGTGGTTTTTCCAGCATGAGACTGCAATGCTGTTTGGAAAGGAGAGGAAAGAGTTTCCCCTGAGCCCCGGGACATGCAAACCCTCCCCAGGTCCTGCCGGCTGCTGCTCAGGTTTTCCCAGCGATTAATTCAAGGGTGATGGCAGCAACAGGGGTTCGGAGCTGGTGTCCTGCCTGTGCCAGCGTTTCATTCAGGGCTTATAAACAGGAAGCGTTTGCATTTGGGGTGTTTTTTGGAGGGCTTCACCAACCGCTTGTGCTGCTGGAGGAGCTGGGTGGGCACCGGTGCCAGCCCAGGGTGCCCAGCCTGGGCATCGTTGCCACATTTGGTAGCCCGGGCAGAGCGGGCCCTGGGGCTCAGCGGGGGTGCGCGGGGATGCTTTCGGCACAGAGCTGGGGGACAGCACGTGGGTTAATCTGTTCTGAGACCCCGACACAGCACTGGGGATGAGGGTCCTGGGCTGCAGCCCCAGCAGCATCCCGGAGCTGTAACCGCGGCTGGGCTGTGCCGGACGGTGCTCGCCAGCAGGCGCAGGGACGCCCTTGGTCCTCGGGCGGATCCCTGTGACTACGTGCAAACTAGTGTTTTTGTCAGCAGCATATAATTTTGCTAAGAAGGAGATGATTTCTGGAAGGAAGGCAGGAGCGATGTCCTCGCTGTGCACGAGAGTCCCCTCCCTCAGCTCTACGTCGGGAGGATGCTAAAGAAAAAGCTGCTGAAATACTGTGGTGTGCAAAAAGTGGCTCGTCTCTGCAACATTCCCAGAAGTCTCCGGACCTTCTTGGGAAAAAAACACCCCCTCTGCTCTCCCAAAACCTCAGCCCAGGGCAGAAATAGTGGGGTGAGGTTTGGGTTGCAGAGGAAATATCCCAGCTCCCATCCTGCCACGTTTGCTGCCCCGGCGCAGCTGCCCGGTGCGGCCGCGGGGGCTCAGCACCGTCCCGGCGGGCACCCGGCACCTGGCAGGCACGAGGCTCAGCCGCGCCGGCGCTTCGCAAGTCGGCAGAGCGTGAAATGGGCTGAGCCGCCTCCGGGCACGGCGCCCAGGGCCGGGGCAGCTGCGGCCCCGGGGGAGCGGGTTTGGGCCGGGCCCCGCTGGCTCCTCACGGCTGCAACTGCTGCGGCCACGATGCTGCTGCCGGGGAGCAGCTGGTGGGCGGTTTGGTGCCCAGCAGCGCTGCCAGCGTCCCCCGAATCCATCTGGGTCCTGCACTGCGGTCGCTGTCCCACAGCTGGGCTGACTGGCTGGGCTGGTCCCGCCGACACCAAGAGCCCCGATTCCTTTGGCGTGTGCCTGGTGCATGTTTTCAGTGCTGAAGCCCTTGATGCTCATGGGTTGGGGCCTGTTCGTGTGTGTCCCCATTGCCTTGGTGATGCCCCCAGGGAGGTCATTATACCAGCGGTGGATATTTGACTCCTGGCTTAGCCGAATCAGGGGGGTCCGCCTTGACAGAGCCAATGCCTCAGGGCTGCTTAGTTGTTTTTTTCTTCCTGGCCGCCAAAAAATGCAAATAAAATCAATCTGCGCACTTTCCCAGCTCGCGGCTGCCGTGGTGCTGCCTGGCTCAGGGCGAGGGGCCTGGGGGTGCCATGGCCACATCACCGCTGAGCCGAGCTGGAAACCCTGCGCGTGACAGCGGTGTGTCTTTAAATGTGACCGCTGGGTTAATGACCTTTCATAATTGCTGTGCCTAATTGCAAAGCCCTGCATGGAGAGCAGTGAGAGCATCTGAGCTCCAGCTGGGCCAAATCCCCCAAGTGATGGGCTCAGCCACTGGGTGGGCGATGGGCTCCTGCTCTCCAGGGCGTGGGGGGCTGTGTTAGAAGAGGCTGGGGAAGTGTCCCCCGCTTTTCCCCGTGGCTCTGGGGGTTTGGGGGAAGCAGCAGCCAAGGTGATGATGGCTCTCACCCGGCCCCTTCCCTCCAGCTGTAACCTGACTTGCCCGCCCGGCCGCTACGGAGCCAACTGTGCCGAATCCTGCGGCTGCCACGACGGCGCCTGTGACCCGCTGACGGGCGCCTGCCACATGGGTGAGTGCCGGGCGCGGGCCGGGGCGCTGGGCTCTGCCGCAGGGCGACTGAGTGGCCCGTTCTGTCTTACAGAGGCCAACCAGCGGATGGGGGTGATCGGGGCAGGAGCGCTGCTGGCGCTGCTGCTCATCCTCCTGCTCTCCCTGCTCTGCTGCTGCTGCGTCTGCCGTAAGAAGGACGAAGCCCGCGGGTGAGTGCTGGTGCTGGGGGGGCTCTCACTTGGCTCTGCCATGAAGCCCGAGCAGAGTGGGGAGCTGCGGGTCTGGGGAGAGCTGGGGATGTCGGTGCCCAGTGTGGGGCTGGGACTAGTGTGGGGGTTATGGGGACCTCACTGGGACAGCAGCGCTGCGGGGAAACTGAGGCAGAGCAGCGCTGCCTGCCCGGCACCGTGTGCCCTGCGCATCCTTGGGGTCCGAGTTGTCCGCTGCATCCTCGGGGCAGCGCCCATCCAGGAGCTGGGGGAGGGACTCGGGGTGAGCCCTGCCTGGGGACGCGCTGCCTCGTCTCCTCAGCTTCTTTTCCCTCTTGTGGTCCATCACTTCATGGAGACCCACGAGGTCCCCTCCAGTCTCTGGGGAGCTGGAGCCACTCTGCAAAGGGAACCCTAAAATACAGCAAGGGTGTCAAGATGTGGCCGTGACCCCTAAAACAGCCCATGGGATGCCACCTGGGGGTGACGAGCTGCGGCACCGCCAGCTGTCCCACATGGGGACATTCAGGGCCAGGAGGGTGAGTTCCTGCAGCAAGATGGAGATGAAGTTGGATTTCAGCAGCACTGGGTGACATCTCGCTATGGAGACAGCGCTGGGGACAGTCCTGGTGCAGGGGGGGAGGCTCGTGCTGCTCAGCGGGCGGTGGGAGCTCCTCCGGCTGAGGAGAAAGCCTCCCCTTGTGCCGCCAGCCGCTGCGCAGGAATTTTCCGGAAGCCTCCCCTTGCAGCCTTGCCAGCTCAATCCCAGCCCAGCACATCTGGCTGGGAGAGCCTGGGGGCTGCGTGTAATAACCCCACTGATAAAAGCACAAACACAGCCTCAGATGGTGCAGTATCACACGGGGAGGGGGAAATAGCTCGAAATAGATCCATCTCTCCCGAGGTACCTGGACTCAGCGATGTCCCCAAACATCTGGGTCACCGTGGGGCTGTCCCGGCAGCGGTCCCTGACCAGAGCATCCCAAGGGACTGCGGTGGCAGTGGGCACGTCGCAGGTTGCCTTGCATCAACACATGAAGCTGCTCGCTCCTGCGGCTGCAGTTAATTGCTTGAAACGTCAGCCCCAGGAGGCTTCAAAACCAGAGAGCAAATAAAAAGAAGCCATGTGTTTGGTTTTGGGTTGGGATGATTTTTATTTTTTTAAAGATTCACAGGGTCTTGGTCTGGTATTGCGGGTGTTTCGGGGCTGGGCTGCCAGTGGCCATGGCTGGATCTGGCCCTGCTCTGCATGCTGGTGCGGTGGGAGCTGGTGGCCGGTGCTGGCAGCAGCCCTGGGGTGTCCCTGACCCCTTGTGCCCCCTGCGCACAGCCACCCCAGGCCCTTCCCCGAACCCCCTTTGCATCTGCAGCGTCCCTGAGCTCCTGACCCTGTGCGTGTCCCGGTGAAGGCTGTCCCCGCCACGGGGCGGGTGCCGGTGCCTCCCTGATGGAGCTGTCACCTTCTCTTGCAGCTCCAGCCAGGACCCAGCAGCAGCCAAGAAACCGCCGAGACGCTTGTGCGGGCGTTTCAGTCGGATCAGCATGAAGCTCCCGCGCATCCCCCTGCGCCGCCAGAAGTTGCCCAAGGTCGTGGGTAAGGTGCTGGGGTCTGGAGAGGGGGCAGAGAGCCAGACCCCTGGGGTTTCACTCCTGGCAGGGCAGTGAATGTGACTCACAGCATCCTTTCCAGCCCCAAAGCCAGGACGGTGAACACGGCGGAGCAGTGACGGGGACACGCGGGTCCCCAGGGCTGTGGCGATGCTCAGTGTGAGCTTCCTGGCTCGCCAGGGCTCAGCCCTTTCTCAGGCTGCAGGTTCTGGATCTCAAAGTGCACTGTTTTGCTTCACAGGGACAGGCACGCACTGCCTGGAGCTCTGCTGGGCAGGTTTGTGAGGTTTTTGTGTTCCCCAGGTAGAGGAATGCTCCCCGTCACTGCAGTGAGATGCCTTGTTTGCCCGGTTGGTCCTGCCCCAGCTGTGCTCGGAGCAGGAGCCTCCGAGCGGGGCAGAGCCCACCCTGCTGCTGTGTGCAGTGGGATGGAGGGGCAGAGGTTTGGGGTGAGCTCCCCACACTGCCCGGCCACAAACTGGGATTGTAGGAGCCTGCTTGCGCCCAGCAGAGCCCCTGACCCGGGTCTGTTGGGGATGTCAGGGACCCCACATCCTGGCAGCAGAGGGACACCGTCTGCTGCACGCTCACCCCAGTGTGAGGAGGGGGATCTGCTGCCTCACAGGGGACCCCAGTGTGGGGAGAGGGCTCAGCCCTGTGCCCCTGTCCCGTGCCCCACACCTCCCGGGGGTGCGATGCCGGTGGGATGCCCCAAGCAGCCGCATCCCAGCGCTCGGCGTGAGGCCAAATCCCCCATGCCAGGTGGGGCACGGAGGTGGCCCCTATGCCAGCACACTGTGCCTGAGCTCCAGTATCAAAGCGGGGAGACGACTCCTTGCTGCGCGGGGCACAGCGAAGCCCTGCCCCGGAGCAGGGTGCGCCGGGGCCGGAGAAACATTCCTGCTGCAAGGATAACAGAGGATAACAGAGGCCGTGTTTGTGGAAGGGGCCGAGCAGGGCTCAGGGAGGACAGAGGGTGCCTGTGTGCGGCGCGGGCAGGGGGGGCTCTGGGGGGCTGCCTGCGTCTGGCTGGCGCCCACCCAGCTCCTCTGTGTAAACAGGGCGGCAGCAGCCCTGGGAAGTGCTGAGGATGCGGCCGCGGCGGCGGAGGGATGCTCGGGATGGTCTCAGGTCCCAGCAGGACTAGGGTGATTCCCGGAGCCTGGTTGTGGGGCTGGGGCTTGTTGTTTCGCTGGAGGGAAAGCCTTTGGTCAGGGCTGGCCTCATGTTCGTGTTATCTTACACGGCAGAGCTGGTCTGGGTTTCTGCAGCCCCCGGCCCCTCCGGTGTCTCGTCTGGTGGTGCCTCCAGCTCTGCTGAGTCTGGGTCCCCCCTGGGCAAGGGGGATCTGCCAGGGTGCCTGTGCCAGCCACATCTCTGTGGTGCCTGGTGGCCACGGTGCCACGTTGGCTCCACCTGGAAGCCACAGTGGCCAGTACGTGGTGGCAGAGGCCGCCTGTGCCCCACGTTGGTCCTGCCCCAGCGGGAGGGTCCAGCAGATGCTGAAATGCCCCAGCTCAGTGCTGGAGGTGCTCAGGACTCTGTGGGGGTGTCATGGTGAAACTGGTGCTGGCCAAAGCTGAGGACACCTGGTAGATGGTCACTCCAGGACTGCTCACATCCTTGCAGAGCTGCCGCTGTGGCCCTGTGTTTGCTGGCGCTGGCCAAGTTTTCCCCTCTGGGCTCAAATATGACCATGGCCATGAGCAGCACAAGCCCATACGTGGTAGAACCTCCCCGGGTGGGGCAGCAGGTTTTGAAGCTTCAACAAAGCTCATCATGTGCCTGTAGCCCCAGGTACTCCCCTGAAAGCTGCTCCCCAGCCTTGGTACCAGTTTTGGATGGACAGCATCTCCCTGGGGATTGCACCAAGCCGGCAGCCTCACGGTCACGTCCTGGGCTGACACCAGCGGCCCCAAGTGCCAGGTTTGGGCATCCCTGTGTCATGGCAGCAGATGGAAGCTGCAGCTCATGGCCTGGATGGTGTATCTGCGATAGATAAAGAACTGGCTGGAGGGCCGGGCCCAAAGAGTTGTGGTGAATGGAGCCACATCCAGTTGGGAGCCGGTCACGAGTGGTGTCCCCAGGGCTCAGTACTGGGGCCAGTTCTGTTCAATCTCTTTATCAAAGATCTGGGTGAGGGAATCGAGTGCACCCTTAGTAAGTTTGCAGATGACACCTAGTTGGGTGGGAGTGTTGATCTGCTGGAGGGTGGGAAGGCCATACAGAGGGATCTGGACCAGCTGGATCGTTGGGCTAAGGCCAATTGTCTGAGGTTCAACAAGGCCAAGTGCCGGGTCCTGCACTTGGGTCACAA
>VWYH01009793.1:317022-333933 GCA_013399365.1 Pampusana beccarii
GGGAGACCTTCTGATCTCTGAACTGCCTGAAAGGAGCTTGGAGCCAGGGGGGTCGGGCTCTGCTCCCCAGGAACAAGCGCCAGGAGCAGAGGAAACGGCCTCAAGTTGCACCAGGGGAGGTTGAGGTTGGATCTGGGAACAATTTCTTCCCCAAAGGGCTGTGGGGCATTGGAACAGGCTGCCCAGGGCAGTGCTGGAGTCACCATCCCTGGAGGGGTTTAAAAGGCATTTAGATGAGGTGCTTAGGGCCATGGTTTAGTGCTAGAGTTGGGTTATGGTTGGACTTGGTGATCCTGAGGGTCTCTTCCAACTGAAATGTTTGCATGGGGTTCAGTGGCCCGGGACACAGGCCGCTCAGCGTGGGTCTCGGTTGTGTGTCACCTCACAGTGCCGGGGCAGCCCAGCCCGCACCGCACGGTCCCGCTCTGCACCCCCGCCACACCTGCTCCCCGTGGCAAAGCTCAACCAGCCCCGGGGTGATGCTGACCACGGGGACCCGGGGGGCACGGGGGGCGGCCAGGAGGGCTCCGGGGCCACCCTCTGTGTCCCTTCTGTGGCTCCTCGCCACTTCATCCCGGTCCTGAGAGCAATGGGCTGCTGTGCGAGGAGGGCTGTGGCCAGCACCCCCATGCACCCCCATGCTGTGGGCCTGGGAGCTTTTGGGGTGCAGCGGCAGGAGAGGACCTGTGGGAAGCTTCCGTGTTTCTCCCAGCCCCATCAGCCCATGGTGTATCGGCCAAGGGGGATAAATCCCGGGGGACCAGGCAGCGCCCGGCTCTGGGTGCACTGCACATCCTCATTTTATCCTCCGGCCGCATCCCGGGTCTCACCGAGCCCCAGAGACACCTCATGGCTGCGAGTCCCAGCCGCTCGTCACGCCCCCTCTCAGGAAGCATCTCCCTTCATCCGCTTCCAGCCGGCTGCTTTTAATTTTCCCTTTTTGGTTTTTATTACGAGGAAAGCCATGTTGAAACTGCTGCTTCCCCCTCTCCAGGCCATTTGCTCTTTAAATATCGATGCTTTTTTTTTTTTTTTTTGCTTTCTCCAAGAAGCCAAACTATGCAGGGGCGAGCGTGCAGCGCTGCCGTCATTTTCATGAGCTTGCATCTTTGAAGCCAGATTCCCTAATAAAGAATAAAAGTTCCAGTGGGTATCCCAGTAACACTTAAAGAGTTATTTTATTGTAAGACAGGGACGTGGTGCAAGAATCAAACGGTCTGAGCAGGAAATTGCAGCACAACTTAAATGGTTGGGATGCGCAGGCAGAGGTTACAAATACCTGGAAATATCGATGTGCAGCGGCTGAGCAGGGGGAGCCCGCCCTGCGCCTGGGTTTTCGCAGCCCCTGCTGCAAAGCGGGGGCTCTGCGGGGGGCGCAGCCGCTGCCACCACCCCAGGGGACAAAATCAGTGTGGGGGGGACAAGGGCATCTGGAGATGTCCAGCTTCCTGGGGGGGTCAGTCCCCTCTGCCCATGTCCTGGGCGTGCCCTGATAATGATGCTGAAGCTGTGGGTGCTCAGGGAAGCCCCATGGAGTGTTCTGGGATGTGAACTTACCCAACTAAAAGCCTTAAAAAGGATCAAACAGAAGCACCAGTCCCTCCCGGCCCAGACAACTGCCATTGCTCAGCTTTTTTTTTTTTTAGCTGTTGAAACCGAAAATATATTTAATAAGTTTTTCCGCTCTGGTGGTTTTTCTCCTTTGCTCGGTTTCTCTGTGGGCAGCCCTCATAGCAAAGAGGGCAGCGCTGGCACGAGGAGGGACATTCCTCCTCAGCTTTGGGCTGAGAGAAGCTGGGAAAGGGTTTGAAAAGTGGCAGAGTTGGGAAAAATGGTTATGCACATCCCCCTGCCATAGACATCCTTTTACCATCCTTCTAACCCCTTGTGCAGAAGGAGAAGGAAAATGCAAACAGTGATGGCAAAGTGGAAATTTATTGCAATTAAAACCGGCAGCTCGTTTCTTTCCCCAGGAAGGGGATGGCCACAGCACCAGGACTTTCTTTGCTGTGGCTGTGCTGAGTTGCACAGCTCACGGTGACCGCCGGGGCACTGGCTGGGTCCTCGTGGGGCCCAGGGCTTTGGGTGGCTTGTCCGTCCACCGTGTGCATCCTCAATCTGGGCAGCTGGAGCCCTGCCTTGGAGGGGGGGGACAGACGGGAGGTGTGAGGCTTGCATGGGCTCTGCTGTCCACAGCCACTTGTCCCCAAGCGTGGGGGTTGCTGGTCACCACCACTGCTGGTTGGTGACTTCAGTGGGTGCTTGGCTGGGGGACCTGGTGAAGATGCACAGTGAGAGCTGCCCCTGTCCATGGGATGCTGTCCCTGTGCCTAGGATGCTGTCCCTGTCCCAAACACCCACTGTTGAGTCGGGTGGAGGGAGCTGTGCAGCATCCCACCCTCCTGGCTGACATGGGGGTCAGGGGTCTCCGGCAGGATGGGCACTGACAGCAGTTCCTTGTCCTCGCAGTGGCCCACCATGACCTGGAGAACACCCTGAACTGCAGTTTCATCGAGCCGCCCTCGGTGGTGGAGCAGCCTTCCCCATCCTGGTCATCCCGCGGCTCCTTCTCCTCCTTTGACACCACGGATGAGGGGCCGGTGTATTGCGTCCCCCACGAAGGTGAGCAGGGGTACAGATGCTTCCCCAGGGGACTTTGGGGTCCTTGCCAGAGGCCACCTCCTGCTCAGTGGAAAGGCATCACCCTTGCACAGTGCTCCCAACGCCACCCTGCCTCCTCATGCCCCGGGAAGGGAAGCAGGTGCCAGTGTTGCCTCCCACACAGTTTCAGACCTCCCTCCTCTGGCATTGGCTGCTCCAGAGTTGTTTTAAGATCTCTCTAGTGCCGGGGTCTCTGCCTGGGAGGAGGGAACAGGGGGACCTGGGAGCACAGTGGGGTGCGGGGAGGAACCAGATGAGATGCTGTCCCACTGTGCTGCGGGAGCATCTCGGTCCTTCCCCTCCGGCACATCCCCGTCTGACATCCCCATGCTCTCTTCCCACAGAGAGCGTGGGTGACAGCAGGGACAGGGGGACACCTGCCAGCCCTGGCGACAAGATGGTGGCCCCGGTCAGCGGGGAAGAAGCAGGTGAATACACCTTCCTGAAGGAGACGGGCTCTGTCAGAGCCTTCCCAGCCGACAGCAGCGAAACGCCCCTGCTCAAGTCCTCGGACAGCGAGCGGTCCTCCTGCGGCTCGGGCTCGGCCGGTGCCGTGCTCTACGCCCGGGTCGCCCGTCTCTCCAAGCAGTCCAAGGAGGAGGAGGATGCCCCCGCGGAGCCCCGCAGCCCCGGGAAGCCGCCGTCCCCAGAGAGGACCAAACCCCGTCCTCCAGACCCAGCCACAAAGCCCAAAGTCTCCTGGATCCACGGCAGGTACAACTCCAGCCAGTCCAACTCGCTGCCGGCGCCCAGCCGGTCCCCGGAGCCAGCAGCCGCCCGGTCCGGCAGCCCCGAGCACGGCCAGGGCTTGGCCAAGAGGAAGAGGAGCCCAAGCGAGACGTCAGCCGGCGTGCAGGGCAGAGCGGAGGAGAAGGGCAGCGCGCGGGGCAAGGAGAAAGCACAGAAGCAACCAAAGGATCCTGGCGCCCCCGAGGGCAAAGCTGGCCTCACCGGGGAGCCCCAGTCGCCCTCCAAACCCAAGCAGAGGAACAAAACTGGCTCAGAGCCAGCAGAGAACATCAACGGGGCAGTGCAGAACGCCTTCCGAAAGATGGGTGCATTCCAGCCGGAGCGGCGGGTCGGGGACAGCAAGGACGCTCCCCGCAGCCCCGGCACCAGCAAACCGCGCTCCGAGCCCCTGCATCCCCAGCTGGCCTCCGAGCTGGCCGCCCAGCTGAAGGAAAAGACTCAGAGCCTCAACAAGGGGGACGGCGGCGCCCGCGCGAACGGGGTGGGCGCCCAGCGGGAGAAGCCAACCCCTCCACAGAAAGCCAAGCGCTCGGCGGCCGCCGGCGGCCAGAAGACCAGCAAGCCCTTGCTGCCCACCTCTCCCCACCTGCAAAAACTGATCCCCGGGGTGGCCAAGCCAGCGGCTGGGGAGGCCAAGCGGGTGGAGAAGCCGAGCACCAGCAGCAGCCATGACCAGGCTCTCCCCAGCGAGCAAGTGGCCAAGAAAACCCCCATTAAAAAGCCTCCCAGGAAGAAAAGCCGAGAAGCCAGCCTGGAGCCACCCCGAGCAGCCGCTGTGCCCGCGCAGGCTGTGCAGTGACCGGAGCCGGGCACCGGCCCCGCGCCAACCGTGCGCCGGGAGGAAGGACGTTTGCTGGCATAGCCAGCGGACATGGAAGCCTGGACTGGGCAGGGGGCACTGGAAGAGCCTTGAGCCTCCATTTTCCCCCTTCCATCTCTCTCATCCCCCTTTTTCCTTTAGTCTCCCCTGCCCCAGGACCTGGTTCTCCCCACCCGTGCCCTGCTGCCTGCTCCCTGCCCGGCTCTGGCCGCTTGCCCTCCCGGCAGGGCAGCGCCGCAGGGAGCCGGCCCAGCCGCCAGCCCGGGGGGTCCATGCCTGGCATATCCCCCCACTTTTTTGTAGCAGTATTATCAATCGCATAAGCAGCGCTTGTTGTACTAGACGTACCCACGGTATATTCTGCAGTAACGGAGCCGCTCGCTTCCCGCACCCCACTCCGGCCTGTGCGGCTCGTGGTGCATGGGAGAGGGAGGAGCTGCTGCTCGGCACCCAGGGCACGGCCGGGCACCTGCCCTGCTCCATCACCCGCAGCAAACCTCGTGCTCCGGCACCCTGGGCTCCTGGTGCAGCTCTCCATTGCCAGTCCCACCGCAGCCGCACCGTGCCCGGAGTGGGGTCGAGCTGGTTTCGACCGATGCCACCTTCCCCTCCGCCCCGGGGCTGCTTCTGGCCAGGAGGAAAGCACTGTTCATGGCCAGAGCTGGGCGTCCTTCGGGCTCCCACGTCCCATCCAGCGGAGTTGGAGGGATGAGTTGGTACAACAGAGCCTGGCACCTCTGCAGAGCGCTTTCCTAATAAAAATGTATTTCTTACGTAGCTGGGTGCCGTCTCTCTGTGCCTCAGGATCCCTGTAGACAGGCAACATGCTGGGCATGACCTGAGCAGGGTGCGGTGGGGAGGTGGATGACTTGGCAGCAGGTACAGGAGGTGGCAGGCAGGGTGGGGAGGCAGATCCCTGCTGTGGCTGATGCTACGTGCTTACCTGTCAGCAGAGACCAGCCCTGGGGGCAAGGGGGAGCCCCTCATCCCCCTGTATCCAGCATCCTCCCCCAGCCCAGCAAGAGCCCCAGGGAGTGGACTGGCCTTGTGGCCAGACCCTCTCCAGCATAGCCAGGGCTGGCCCCCAGAGAGATCTGGCAAAGAGAGCCCATCCTTGGCTGGGTGCTCAGGTGCTGGGACACAAATGTGGGGGAACACGGGGAGCTGACAGTGGGGTGCAGGGCTCTGACCCCAGCTTTCTAACCCCCCCTGCCAAGGAGACAAGGCTGGGACAAGCCCAGGGGCCAGATAAGAGGGACTTTCTCCCACACAGCTTCTGCCCAAGATTCCTGAGGAATCCTGCCTGCAAATTGCCTGCACCCTGCCTGCACGCTACCTACACGCTTCTGCCGTTTGCCTGTGTGCTGCCTGTGTGCTCTGTGTGCATTTTGCAAGCTGTCTGCCTGCTGCTTGTGCTCTGCCTGCTCTCTGCCTGCACTTTGCTCGCACGCTGCCCGTATGCTGCCCGCATGCTGCCTGTGCTCTCTGTCGCTGCCGGGGTGTGCAGCTGGGAGGCAGGGGTGCTGCCTGGCGCAGGAGACCATGGCAGCAAAGCTCTGCCTGTCCTGCCACTGCCGGTGCGTGCCCAGGGCCCACAGCCTGTGGGGCTGGAAACACCAGGTCCTTGGGGGCAGCAGCTCTGCCCTGGCCGGGCTCCTTCAGCCTCAGCCGGAGCCTCCGCGGCACCCACTGCTCTGCCCGGCTCTGCCCGAGGAGCCACAGCTGGGGGGACCCTCCTGGCCACCAGAAACGAAGGCAGGAGCTGGGAACCAGGAGAACTGGTGCCCACCATTGAGCCATCCTGAGCTCTGCACGCGGTGGGGGATGATGGCCCAGGAGAAGAACCGTAGAATTACAAAGTCATTTTGGTTGGAAAAGAGCTTTAAGATCATCAAGTCCAACTGTTAACCCAGCACTGCCAAGTCCACCACTAACCCATGTCCCTGAGAACCTCATCTCCACATCTGTTCGATCCCTCCAGGGATGGTGACTCCACCACCGCCCTGGGCAGCCTGTTCCAGTGCCCCACAGCCCTTTCTGGGAAGAAAGGTGATGGAGGGCAGCTGGTGGACACCAGGATGGGATGAGACCACCTGGTACCACGGCAGCAGCCCAGTCAGCACGGTGCTCAGGGATGGGGCTCCGGCACGGTCCTTGGCATCGCTCAGCATTGGTAGCTGCAGCTGGTGCCAGCGCAGTGTCTGACACTGGCTGGAGAAACATCATCTCACAGCAAAAAGCTGAAGAATAAAAGGAATCGGACATCACGTGGCTTGTTGGTGTTGCTTACCAGATGATGAAGGATGACGGATGAAGCCACTCCTGGAACACCATGCAATGCAGTAACAGAAAGTGATGAATCAGCTCAACACCACCAAAGCCAAAATTGACAAAATCAGTAGAAAAATGGGCACACTGAGCCTGTGAGACCTGGGACAGCATCAAAGCCCCTCTCTCTGCACCGCAGAGGCCATTGGAGAAACAAAAGAGGCTTCTAGAAGGCTCATAAAGGTCTAGGAGAAGGAAAGGAGTCAAATTCAGGCAACAAAACTGCAAAATTAAATACAATTAAAGAGGAAAGAGGTTGTTGCAGACATCACACAGCCCTATACAAATCTCTTCACATCAGCGCTGAAGAGCATTTGGGGAGAACCAGCCACGATGCTCATGATGGTGACCCAGCAAGGTGAATTTGGGAATACCCCCAGGCTCCTCCCAGGGCCGTCCCCGCGGGCACAGGCAGCGGAGCTGGGGCTGGTGCTGCAGGGACGTTGGGCACCGCAAGTTCGCCCCAGTGCCCAGGCTGTCCTGGGACAGCAGAGCTTCACCCAGGCCCGAGCCCATCCACAGGCTCCGACCACAGCCCCGGCAAGCCAGAGCAGAGCCTGCGAGCGAGCAGCCTCCAGGGAAAGGCAAAATCCCGCGTCACAGACCAACTCACATCCTGGCAAGACACTGGAGGCTCCAGTCCAACCAAGCCGCCATCCATCATGTGAGGGCAGCTGTGGCATTGTCTGGCTGAGCCTTGAGAACGTGTAAGGATGGACATCCCCAGCTCCCAGTGACTGTCCCAGGGTTCACCACTCTCCTGGGGAAGAATTTTCTTAGGGGTCAAACCTGAACCTCCCAAGCGGGTCAGTGGCTGTTGTCCCTCATCGTGTCATCCGGCACCATCAAGAAGGATTTGACTCCACCATCGCAGCGGTTGGCTGCCCTCAGACCCCCTTCACCTCCTCACGGCCAGGCTAACCCAGCCCAGCCTCCCCACCTCTCCTGGCGCGATGTCCTCCAGCTCCATGGCCACGTTGGTATCCCTCCTGCAGGCCTCTCCGGTTTTTTCACATCCCTGTTGAACTGGGAGGCCCCTCCACTGGGTGGAGAAGCAGCAGCTTCCTTCCCAGCCCTTGCCGGCATCCCCCACCGTGGGCTTTGCCTTACGCTGGAGAAGAGCAACCACAAGCTGATGTTCAACCTGAGGTCCAATGTAGCCTCCAGGTTCTTTTCAGCAGGGTCCTTCCAGTTCAGATGGGTCAGGTGCTTCTCCAAGAAATGTCCTGTGATGCCATGGACCATCACCATCACAATGGATGAGAGATTGCCACACCTTAGCATCACCGAGGGCTGATTTCTCTGCATAGTGTGTCCATGAATCTCTTTTCCAAACATCCTGCCATGGCCTGCAGGCTTTCCTACCACCGCCATATTTTGGTATCTCTGACTGACAGCACCCTGTGATAGATACCAACTTTGTTTAAGGGTCCACAAAGCAGCAGAGGCTGAAAACCGTAAAACAATTCCCTGCACCTCTGAGTTCCACCAGAAAGATCGTACGTAGCGTAAATACACTTGCTTTTCTTAGCCACTTTCCACCAGTCTCTTGGACACGCAGAAACCTTTGACCTCAAAGGAAAAACAGCTGAACCCAATCACAGGAGGAAGCGTAACGCCAACCAAACCCAGGTCTTCTGCTCACCTCAGATGGAGCAGAAGCCACTTTCTTCTGAAGCTACCGTGAGGAGCCACCTTCCCTAAAGTCACCGTCCCCAATAGACAGGCCAGAGGTTTTTGCTGACAGTGTGATGGCTTGATTAAGCACATTGCATGGCCTCCCATGAGCGAGGAGAAGCAGTGGATGAGGCTGGCAGGAGATGCTGCGATGGAGCAGGACCTGCCTGGTGGCCACCATCCCTCCTCTCCACCAGGACACTGCCCAGGAGAAGCAGAGGAGCACGAAGGCACTTGGGGCCCATTTTCTTTTCCATCAACGCTGTAACACTGGTCTTCCTCCCATTTCATCCCAATTTCCCAAACTGAAGAAGGAACCACTGGGTTGGACAATGACGTATTTGTTTTGGCTTGGCCGGCGAGCAGCAATAAAAGCGATCTCGTTGCCAACGATTCATTTCCTATTTCAGGCCCTACCAAAAATAAACTCGGAAGGGAAACTCCAATGAGAGCAAAACACGCATGAGACAACGGGGTCCCGAAACTGTACCAGGAATTTCTCTCTTGATGCTCGCTGGGAGGGGGGACAGGGGTACCAGGGCTATTTCGTGCTGGAGGAGGGATTGTGGGGGGCCTGGGGACATCCACCAGCTCTACAGCATGAGCCAGGGTAAGCAGAGAGGAGTATAAATGTATGTTCAGCTTACACTTGATGTAGGGCCTTTGTGTGGATACGTGCTATCCGTGGGGAAATTCCTCCTTTATCCCCAAAGTGGATGCAATGGTCCCTGGCTGCCTTTCGTGGGCATGTTTGGATCTAGGGTGGCCAGGCTGGGGGCACTGGAATGTCCCCTGGCCACGTCAGTGACATCTCCACACAGACACCATCCAGCTGGCCCAGGGCTCCCCACGGCCGGGCCGAACGGATCACCTGCGGACTGGGACCCCAGAGAGGAGCAGCCACCCCAATGCCACCAAAATCCGTTCACATTCCTCACCACAGCCATCGGTGACCTCATCAACGTCCCCGGAGGACTCCGGTGGCATTTGGGTGGCAATACAGAGCAGCCCTTTTGCCAGCCATCACCTCCCGCTTGCATGTCCACCAGCTCAGCTGCTGCCAGCCCTGGGCACGCAGGAGCCGGCGGTGCCACCAGCACGGTGCTGCGGTCCCTCGAGGAGCCGGGGTCCCCACCACCACGGGCTGTGGCTCCGGGACCTTCTGCCACCAGCCCTGGAGCAGCACGAATGCCTGGAACCAGCACCTGCAGCATCCCATAGGGTGACAGAGCCTTTGGGTGGTTTGTTCGCAGCCTTTTACCCCACGGGGGGCTGCTGGGGGCAGTTTTGTCGCTGTAGCCTTTCCCCATGCCCAAAATGCCACGAGACACAGGACATCAATACAAATACACACTCCAGGAGTATAAATTTTTATATCTATATATACACACATATGGATATGCTCCTATATACTCCAGGAGCAAATTTTTTTATATATATATATATATACATATATATGTTTTTACATATATGCACACATACCCTCCTATATAGTCCTGGAGTACATACTATATATACTTACAAGCATACAGGCATAGATATATACACTTACATATTTTAGATATATACTTACATTTTTATATGCTTCTATTTATTTTTCATACATACTAATAGATGCATATATATATATGCATATGTATGTACACACATGTCTATAAGCTCCAGGAGCTGAAGGTGGGCACGGCCAGGCTGGACTGAGCAGGCCCGCAGCACCAGGTGCCAGCGCTGTCACCGCTGGCCGCGTGGCAGTGCCACCAGGCACCTCTGGACACCACGTCCATGGATCAGGGCTTCGTGACGTTGGATCCAACAAGTGCCACACGGGGCATCTCCCGGAGGAGCTGGGGCGCGGGAGCCACGGGTGCAGGGTCCCCCTGCTGTGGGGAGCAGGACAGCGGGGTGTCAGCGGGACTGTCCCTCCCTGCACGCCCTGAGCCCAGCAGCAGCTCTGGGCTCTGTGAGCAGGACTTGGCATCTCACTAAAGCCATTTTGTCCCTGCTGACGGGCTCCCAGGGCTGAGCAAAAGGCCACAGGGATGCTCCTGTGCCCCATCCTCTGCTGCAGCACATCATGTTGGGGTCTCCTGGGGACCCTCAGTTAGACCGAAGGATGGGGTGCAGGCGAATGTGCCATTTGGGGCTGCACCCTGAGCAGCCCCAGGGCACTTGGGGGCTGCAGCTGGAGCCCCCGACTCGGGAGGCGTTGGACGTGTGTGCAACACCTCCCTGGGCAGCAGGCCAAGCAAACCCACTTTGGCTCCATTTTAAGACTCTCCGTCACCCAATGCAGCAGTGGAAGCGTTTGCACGTGATCCAGGGCACCAGGGACTCCCTGGCCGTAAGGAACTGCCCGGAATAACGGGACAAAGCTCGGTAGCTGCAGCGCTCTGGGTTGTGAATGCATTTCTAGCACATGGAGCCATATCTGAGCAGATCCAAGAGCCTGAGCCTTTATTCCAGCCTCTGCAAGCTCTGTTTGGCATCATTGCGGAAAAAGCCCTATTTTTGCATTACAGAAAGCGCGAGGTTTCGAGCAGAGTAATCAGGCAGGAGAAAGGCAGAGGCATCCGCACCGCCGCTACCTGATTCATCCGCACTCCCGCGCCGGCCCGGCCACACGCTGTAAGCGCCCGGCCGTGTTTAGTCTGTGCGGGAGCACAAATCACTGCGCGATGTCATCGCTCTGCCAGGGTCTGGATTTCATTAGGAGCCACATGATCAGCCACGGCTGCTGCTGGGGGCTGGCTGGGCTCCCCCCGCGGAGCTGCACGGGATGCAGGGCGGCGGGCGGGGGCGCGGGGCCGAACCGGCGGCTTGTTTGCAGGTGAGGAGCAGCAGCCGCCTCGGTGGGACGTGGTTTGGTCCCTCTGGGATGTCTGAAGACCCTGAAAACATCCTGGGGGGAAGGGAGCATGGCCTGAAGCTGTTCCCTGCTATCACGGTGACTGCGAGGGCACGGCGAGATGGAGCCCCTGGAGCACCCTTAGCTCAGAAAACAGGACCCCCATGTCTGGGTCACTGCCCCTCTGCAGAAGCCAGGCTGCTGAAACAGCGGGGCACAGCTGGGAAATGGGCAGCCCTGGGCCAAGGGACGGAAGGAGCTGGCTGCAGAGCCTGCTGCATCCCTTGCAGCCTTCATCCTTTGCATCACTTGCAATCCACTGCAACTCTTGCATCCTTTGCAGCTTGCTGCATCCCTTACATCCTGCTGCAGCTTCGTCCTTTGCAGCCCTTCCAGCCTTCGCAGCCCTTGGCCCCCGCACAGAACTCCCAGCCAAGCCCTCGCACTTCCCCTGTCTCCCACCCCCTCTCTCCCAGGACGAAGCACGGCGCAGTGACCCCAGGGCACCCGCGCCAGCCGGCGGGAGCCCCCGCAGCAGCTCCTGTCCCTGGCCACGAGCGAGCCCAGGCTCACCAGGCAGGACCGTGTTGTCCTCGGGGTGGTCTAGACCCGCTGCCCTGTGTCACACAGATGTTCTGATAACCACTCTGCTCTGCAGGGAGTGGAGACCACAAGGAGCTCCTGGGCTGCTGAACCATAACACGACTTTGCCTTGTCTGAGCATCTGCATCTCCTCCTGGTGAAGGAGCATCTCCTCCTGTGCAGCCAGGGCGCACATATTCAGTGTCTCTTTCGAGTCCCCGTGGATGCTCAGTCCAGATAACAAAAGCCTGGCCATGTTTTGCAATGTGTTTCTGACCAGGCATGTTCCTCCCAGCAGGTCAAACCCAGCTCTTCCAGCTCGGTAGCCCTTGCTCTGCCGGCTACGTGAGCAGCCGATCGGGGAGCACAGAGGTTTCACCCGGCACCACCGAGAGCCAGCGACCACCTCCATCCAGATCTTATTTTAGCTGCAGCTGAGGGGTGAAATTCCCATTCAGATATTCAGCTCCAGAGGCCAGAGCGGGGGAAACACATTTACTCCACAGTGTTTAAATTGGAATAAGTCCGGTGAGCCCGAGGCCCTGAGGCTCTGGCATTCCCCACCACAAGCTCTCCTTGCCCAGGTGATGAGTGTGCGTGAGGCTGAGGTCAGACCAAGTCTAAAGCGGCCCAAAAAAGGAAGGGAGGCTGGGGACAGGTGGCAAAGCCACGTTCCCAGCAGTGCCACGGGGAGCAGAGCCGCTGGTGGGATGTTCACCAGCTCCCAGCCCAAGCCCCAGATGATGCTGCTTGTCCCCCACCCCACGGTAAAAGCAGTAAAGCTACATTTGGTGCAAAAGCTGCAGCGCATCGGCATCTTTTGGTGACAGCTGGATGCCCAGCAGGACCGCGCTCGCCGAACGCTGAGCAGCCGGGGGAGCTCCCAGCGCCGGAGCGGTGACTCAGAGCTGTGGGGATGTGGCAGCTCTCCCATGGGGACACCGGGCTTGGGTGGCTCTCTCCTGCAGATGGGTTTCTCTGGGGGATTCTTCCTAATCACAGTGTGCTCCAGTTGCAGAAATGAGCTGTCCTGCTCCACGCATGTGGGCACCCACTACTGCTGCCATCTCTGTATAATGTGGGGTCTAGCAAGGCCATAAAATGCTGTTTTCCAGCATTTCTGAGTGTGCAAACTTGCCCTTTGGGGAAGGTAACACCCAGGCATCCCTTCCTTAAACGGGAAGCTGTCACCTTCGGAAATCTTTCCGTGCTGGGAGATGTTTTTCCTGCAGGTGAGTGCAAGAAGCCTGAACCCCACAGGGGACACTTTACCTGGGGGAGTGGAGAGCGGCTCCAGTGGGAAACAGAGTCCCTTTGCCCTTCTGGATGGCCCTGCACGTCCCATGCCTGGGCACGGGCTCCATCCCACGACATGTGCTTGTACCCCTGCTTCTCACCACTCACAGGAAACCCCTGCGGTTGGTTTAAGGGCTCGAGAAAGAAGCAGCGGGCCAGGATCAGCCCTTGGCTCCCTCTGTGCCAAGGCAAGGAGCATCCCTCCCCCCGGTGCAGAGCCCCACATCCTGAGCACCTGAATGTGGCCTCATCCTGCCCGGTTGGGCACACCACCCCGTGCACGTGGGCCAGTGGCAGCTGAGGCAGGATGATGTGGTGGGACCACCTGCAAGTCCCATCGGGCTCTTCCCCGGCCCCTCTTTCCTGGGTGAGCTCCATGGTGGGGTGGCAGGGTGGGGAAGGACAGGAGGAGCTTTCTCGCTCCTTTTGTCCCTCCATAGCTCCCTCCAGGCCAGGTTAAGGCTCTTCCTGGACACCATGAGCCAGCTGTGGGGCTGTTGCTCTCAAACCCCTGGGTCCAGCCGCTGTGATCTTCTCCTGGGTGCCAGCAGGTCCTGGGGAGCATAGGAAGGGCCCATGCTTTCTCTCCCCATGCCGTACCAGCTGAGCTGCTTGTGGCACCGCTGCTGACACCGTCACTGGGTCGGGCACCCCCAACTCCAACTTGACCCCACACCCCAGGAGCTTCATGCACATCCTAAGGGAACGTGATGTGCTCCCTGCCTGGGACACCTGGGGCATATGGAGCCTGGGACATTCCCGGGTCACCTGTGGTCTCCAGCCCTGGGGCCACCCGCCCACCTCTCCAATGCTCCCAGGCCCAACCTGAGGCTGCACCTTGTCCCCAAGGGGAGACTCAGGTGCTTTCAGCTCACTGAGCTTCTCCCCTCGACTCAAAGCACCGGCGTGCCCCTTGTCCCTCTGTCCCCATGGCACTTGTGCAGGTCCCAGCAGAGCCCCCTGTCCCCCAGCTCCATGCAGCACAGCAAGCTCACCCCGAATCACCGCTGCCGTCCCACCGCATCCCGGCCCAGCACAAAGGCAGCACGAGCCCTACACAAACCAGGGCCAGCTACCTGGTGGCATTCACACCAGCTCGGACATCTGCTCCAGGTCCCCAAAAGCCCAGTCTGTGCCGGCCACAGACTGCAGACAGCAGCGCCCGGAGCCTGCCGGGCTAATGAGAAGCACATGGGACCCACATCTGGTAACGATTGAGCAGGGAGCAGCGCTGGGAAGGAGGAAGCACAGATTTCCTGCAGCACAAAGGAAGAGAGAGGAATGTCCGCAGCAGAGTGGAGGCTCCAGGGTCCCCCCTTCCCTCCGCCGTGATTCCTTTGCTAGACATGCAAAGGCACCGAATAGTGCCTTGCTCCTTTGCTGGCACTGCTGGAGCTTGTCCCGGGGGATGTCCTACATCCTTTCCTGGGCTAAGCCTCCCCACTCCCCAGCTGCCCCCCTTTCTGCTCACAGGGGTGCACGGCTCTCATGGCTCTGCTGGCCCTCCCAGCCTCATGCATGTTCTCTCCCCTCCAGTCTGGTGCTGACCAGGGTCAAGGTCAAGACCCTGCCGCTCAGAGTCTGGGGTCAAGACAACTCTCCCCATGCCCAGATACCACCGGGCTTCAGCTCCCCCTTGAATTGGCCTTGGGAACAGAACAGAAGCCCCGGGCGAGGTGGTGAAGGTGGCAAGATCAGGGCAGGGTCTGCTCCATGGCATGATTATCGGATGTGGCGTTTGGATGGGGATAAGGCAAGGGCTGCGTTTGGGTCCTCACCAGTGCAGGCAGCCGTGTTCAGGACAGGCAGCTTCCCTGGTCGTGTGCAGTTTTGGCTCCTCCATCCCCCAGCATTCACAGCTGCTGCAGGGATTTTGGGTTGCACTGCTGGGGGAACACCCCAGGACAGCAAAACCCTGTGACAGCAAACCCTGGGTTCAGGTGACACCAGGAAAGCACATTTAGCAAAAGCTTCATGGTAGAAGATGACAAAGTGTCAGCGATGCTTCTGTCCTGGTCTTTCACATCACCCCAGCCAACACTGAGCAGCACAACCAACAGCTTTTCATTAAATACTCTGTTTTCCCTTCCCGAGCAGCTCAACAAGGTGCAGCCCCCCCAGGCTCTGCACCGCAGCTCTGCCTCGGGCAGCTCCAACACAGCAAAACCTCTGGCGGTTCCCAAGGATGGGCTTGGGGTGATTTGCCTGTTCAAAATATGGGGCGGCCGTTTCATGGGGACATTGCTGCCGAGCTGGGGAAAGAGCAGACAGGGGATGGGCAGGACAGGCAGACGCGGCAGGGTTAACCATACAAGGCCTAAGTAGCCCATAGGCAGAGGGGTCTGCAGGCAGCCCACCCAACACCTCTCCAGGACGTGGGATTCGGGGATCCTTGGATGGAAATCTGAGGCAACCAACAAGGGAAAAAAAAAAAAAAAGGAGCAAAATTCAGGGAGATTTTAGGGATGCCTCATTTCTCTGAGGATGCTCTGTGTTCTTCTCTAGCACAGACATTTCTACTCCCCTTTAGCAGGCAGCACAGCTTTTGTAAGTTTTGAAGTCATGTTAAAACTACTACTTATTCAGCATTTTTAGTACATCTCAGTGGATCTTTTGTTTTGAAAATTGAAGCTGGGCCTCTTCTTGTGCGTGCTGGTGAATGAAATGAATTTGCAACTCAGCCTGTGCTAAACATTGATCTAATTACCTGCACCCCAGCGCTCACAAAAGAAACCATTGCCATCCAAGCAGTGTGTTTGAAGTTGAAAGGCACTTAACAAACTCTGTGTGTTTCAAGGCAGTAGAAAGGATCCTGCAGCCGAGTGGTCTGGCCCAGAAGGGCTCCCCAGTGAACCCACAGATGCTGCCCAGCTTTGCTGTGGTGCAGTGTCTGTAGGGAACGGTCCCCAGTTCATGAGCTGAATGGAAACCATAAAGCCCCAAGAGTGAAATTCCCGCGGTGCCTGGGGCCACCGCATTTCCAGCTGTGACAAAGTCACCCTGTACAGTAACTCAAAAGTTGCCAAACTCTATCCGAATCGCTTTTAATAAAATGAAAACATTTCAAACTGTTTTCAAGCCCGAGCAGACAGACAACCCGCAGATGCTCTCTGCGTGCATCCCATGGGATGGGCTGAGGAGAAACCGCCAGCAAAACCCTCCCGCCCGTGTCCCGTGTGCGCGGCCTCGCTGTCCCGGCGCCCCGAGCCATCGAGGCACGGCCGCGCATACGGAGCCCGGGGAACGGCGGGAGCGCCGGTCGCTGCTCCGGACCCGCTGCCGAATGCGGGAGCGGCTCCTGCGGAGGATGCTCGGCGGGGCGGGCGGGGAAACGTGCGGGCCCAGAGGGCGGGGCGGGCGAGGGGGTGTGGTCAGTGGGCGGGGCGGGAGAGAGGGCGTGGTCAGGGGCGGGGCGGGAATTCGGCAGACGGGGCGGGGCGGCAGCGCGCATGCGCACGGCGCGGTGGGGCGCGCTCGGCGGCGCCATGGAGCGGTTCGGCGGCGGGGCGGGGGGCTACGAGTACGGGTACGAGGTGGCGGCGGCCGAGCAGTTGTCCCGGCAGCAGGAGCGGCACTACCGGCTGCTCTCCGAGCTGCAGGCGCTGGTGAAGGCGCTGCCCAGGTGAGCGGAGGGCGGCGGGGCCCGGGGCGGGGAGGTGGAGGTGGCGGCGGGCGCTGACCCGGTGCCGTGCCCGGGGGGGCAGCTCCTGCCAGCAGCGCCTCTCCTACACGACGCTGAGCGACCTGGCGCTGGCGCTGCTGGACGGGACCGTGTTCGAGATCGTGCAGGGCCTGCTGGAGATCCAGCACCTCACCGAGAAGAACCTCTACAGCCAGCGCCTGCAGCTGCACAGCGAGCACCGCGGTGCGGGGGGCGCCGGGCGGGGCGGGAACCGGGGAGGGCCCGGGGGGGTCAGGGCCGAGGTGCCGGGGAGAGGCGGTAGGGGGCGCTGGG
>VWYH01009793.1:334076-359119 GCA_013399365.1 Pampusana beccarii
TCGGGAGCAGCGGGGGTGCAGCGGGGGAGCACCCGGAGGGGGTAGGGGTGGGGGGCAAGGGGGGTGGCACTAGGGCGGGGGGGACACTGAGGGGGAGCAGGTGGGGAGGCACTGGGGGGGTGGCAGGCGGCGAGGACTCTGCAGGGAGGTGATGGGGACTCTGCGGATGGGGGGCAAGGCCAGGGCACCCAGGAGGTGGGGGTGACAGTGGGGAGGACGGGAGAGGCTGGGGGTGCAGGCAGTGGGTGCATGGCGGGGGTACTGGGAACACTGGGGACAGGCCCGGGGCGCTGTGGGGGGCGGGTGGGGACCCTGGGGGTCACACGCGGCCGGTTCCCTGACCTGTCCCGTCCCGCAGGGCTGAAGCAGGAGCTGTTCCACCGGCACAAGGAGGCCCAGCAGTGCTGCCGGCCACACAACCTGCCGCTGCTCCGCGCCGCCCAGCAGCGCGAGATGGAGGTACGGGGGTCGCGTCCCTTCCCCGGGGGTCACATCCCTTCCCCGGGGGTCGCGTCCCTTCCCCGGGGGGCTCCCAGCCCCTTGCTGTGAGCAGGACCCTTCCCGCATGGCAGCATCCGGAGGGTTTAACTCGTCGTCCCCCCGCAGCCTCGGGAGCCGCCGGCCGTCCTGTCTGGCCTTCCCAGCACAGCCTGAGGTTCCCCCCATGCTGGTTTGACTGAAAGTGGGTTAATTTTCTTGGTGCAATTAGAAACCTTTCTTTTCCATAGCTAGCGCGCTTATTATTTGGACTTAATTTGAGAAAAAGAGATACCAGCCCAACACGGAGTTAATGTTTTAATTGCTCTGGTCTGAGAGCCAAGGACACTCTGAGCTCTGCCCACAGGTGTGAGGTATTGAGGAGGAGGATGGATGGACAGAGCTGGACTGACACCCAGACTGACCCAGGAGAGTGTCCCAGCCCATTAGCATCATGCTAATTATTTAAGGAGAATGGGGAGCTTCTGGTCTCTGCGGCATTCTCTCTCTCGGGCATTTTTTCTCTTGCACGTTTTCTTAGCTCTTTTTGTCGGAGCTGGGGGAGTTTGGTTCAGGAGATTTAGTTCAACCTTTTGCCATTTTGCAGAGGCCTCTGAGCCTTTCTGCCTTTTTGTTTTTATTTTCTCTGTTTGGCACCTGCTGCTGCTTCCTGGGTCTGGCTGCTCAGTTGTGAACAGAGTTCGTGAGGAATTGCCTTGAGTATTTTTTATTTCTATTTTGTATTTATATTTACTAGTAGCATATTAGTATTTTGTTATTTTTATTAAACTGTGTTTATCTCAATTCGAATTTCTCCCTTCCCTTTCGATTCTCTCCCCTGTTGGGAGGAGATGGGAAGGGGCTGAGTGAGCGGCTGTCGTGGTTGTGTCGCCAGCTCGGGTTAAACCACGACAGCCACCCAGACTTGGGGGTCCGCTCCTCTTGCTCTGCCTTTTGTCCCCCCAAGATTGGGGGCTGGGGCTGCTGCACCCCAGGCTTGATCTGGGAACCGTGGAAGATCAGGAGCCCGCTCCAAAGGAGCGATGCTCCCCACGATGCTTCAACGAGTCTTTGTTGTAAGAGGGGCTGAAACCTGCGTGCAGATAGAGAGCGAGTTGATAGAAAACACAGAGAAGGTGTGTGAAATCTGCCTTTACGTCTTAGCAAGTAAAAAGCAGAGAATGCTCAAAAAACCCGACATTTTACTTTGTGGCACTGATAACAGGAACTACCTTGAGATACTTGAGCATAGAAATAGTTTCTTCGATCATCCCAAGGCATTTGGAGAACCTTGAGCACGAGCAGCCCCTTTAGTTCCGAAGGACTTATCTATTAATGTATTATTGTATTAGTGATGAGAAAGAGGGGCTTTTACAAGGTAAAGGAAATTGCAGGTAGCTAATTGTCGAAATCCATGGCATTTAAATGTACAGGGGAAGTTGCTTTGCTCCAGGTAAGGCAAACAGGTAACTGTTCAAATAGAGGCTCTTTCCTGACCTTCACCCGTGACAAGCACCACGTCAGCGCTTGCTGTTGGATCTTTTGTTTTGGTGTTTCCACGTCCCTTGTTTCCTATCGAGGTGACTGAAGCCAGGCTGGACCTCTCTTAGCCATCCCTGTTACTTCTGTCGAAGTAACTTACGCTCACAGCAAGTAATAAGCTATACTGCCTGTTTTAAAGCATTTCCAGTATTATATTCGCTCATTAACTAGGCCACATATGTGTCATTTCTCCTTGTCTTACAGGATGTGCAACTTTTTCCTACTTCCTTCCCTGGCCTTTCTTCGTTTTTTTCCTCTGCCAGGTGTTACTAGGGCTATTTATTCATATATTTTTTATGCTCTGATATTTATGCTGTAGAGCGTTTTGGGGACAGAGCGATCATCGCAGTAACATTTGATACATGTCTTTGGGGAATGAGGTATTTGAATCCCTCACATCTTCCATGAAGAGTGTGAACCTCTAGACTGAAGGATGCTTAAGGATGGAGCTTTCTTAGGTTCATTAGCATCCCGTAGTGAGGGAGGCAATTAGCCCCTCTGCCTTGCCTTTTATTGAGGCTCAAGTTGTCCTGAATTTCTTCACATTTATTCTAATAAAGTCCTGCCCCAGGTGTTTTCTGCGGAGCAGCTGGTGTATGGTGATCCTTTGGTGGATCAGTCATGCGTCCTCCTGAATAGTGTGTAGTTCTGTGAAGCTTTCCCAAACCTACGGACATAATTAAAAATGTAAGACACTAATTGACTGCTGTACATCCAAGAACGGTTACATGAGGCAGCTCCTGCTCCATGTAAGTAATGATTGCTCTTTGTTTAGGTCTGGCCTTGTGCAGACAGCCCCTGGTGACATCCAGGGGACAAACCTGCGCTCTTCTCCAGGCTGTTCAGGACCGAGATCCCTCTCACCCAAATTCTGGGTTTTCCCCCAGGTTTTCCACTCCCTATGGGGTGGATCTGCCCAGGTCTCTTAAACCACCAGACTCAGCGCCTTCTCCCTTCCCATGCAGTGGGGATCACAAACCCCCGTGAATATTTCCAGCTGAACACCTGCCTACGTTACGAAGGGGCAGCGTTCACAGTATCACAGAAAGTTAGGGATTGGAAGGGACCTCGAAAGCTCATCCAGTCCAATCCCCCCCCCGGAGCAGGAACACCCAGATGAGGTTACACAGGAAGGCATGCAGGCGGGTTTGAATGGCTGCACAGAAGGAGACTCCACAGCCTCCCTGGGCAGCCTGTTCCAGTGTTCCGTCACCCTCACTGAGAAGTTTCTTCTCAAATTTAAGTGGAACCTCTTGTGTTCCAGCTTGAACCCATTACCCCTTGTCCTATCGTTGTTTGCCACCGAGAAGAGCCTGGCTCCATCCTCGTGACACTCCCCCTTTATATATTTATAAACACTAATAAGGTCACCCCTCAGTCTCCTCTTCTCCAAACTAAAGAGACCCAGCTCCCTCAGCCTTTCCTCATAAGGGAGATGCTCCACTCCCTTAATCATCTTAGTTGCCCTACGCTGGACTCTCTCCAGCAGTTCCCTGTCCTTCTTGAACTGAGGGGCCCAGAACTGGACACAATATTCCAGATGTGGTCTCACCAGGGCAGAGTAGAGGGGAAGGAGGACCTCTCTCGATCTACTAACCACCCCCCTTCTAATACACCCCAGGATGCCATTGGCCTTCTTGGCCGCATGAGCACAGTGCTGGCTCATGGTCATCCTGCTGTCCACCAGGACCCCCAGGTCCCTTTCCCCTACACTGCTTTCTAACAGATCATTCCCCAACCTATACTGGAACCTGGGGTTGTTCCTGCCCAGATGCAGGACCCTACACTTTCCCTTGTTATATTTCATCGAATTATTCCCTGCCCAACTCTCCAGCCTGTTGCACGAGTAAAATGTTGAAACTTATGCAATTTATTTCTTGCAAGAGAAGCCACCTTTCTATATTTTAGATGGGATTTGATGCTTTCTGGCTTTCCCGTGTGAAAGAAGCTCAGTACAGCCCAGGAAAGCTGCATTGCCTCACCTCTGTGCACACGTGGCTTTTTATCTGAGCTGAGCTCTCCTCGTCCCCTGCAATCCTCCTGCTCTCTTCCACCAAGCTGGGAGCAGTGGCTGACACTGCAGGCTGTGCTGCCATCAGAGACCTGGACAGGCTGGAGAGTTGGGTGGGGAGAAATTGGATTAAATGTAACAAGGGCAAGTGTAGAGTCTGACATCTGGGCAAGAACAACCCCAAGTTCCAGTATAAGTTGGGGAATGACCTATTAGAGAGCAGTGTAGGGGAAAGGGAGCTGGGGGTGCTGGGGACAGCAGGGTGCCCATGAGCCAGCACTGGGCCCTTGTGGCCAGGAAGGCCAATGGGACCTGGGGTGGATGAGAAGGGGGTGGTCAGTAGGTCAGAGAGGTTCTCCTGCCCCTCTGCTCTGCCCTGGTGAGACCACATCTGGAATATTGTGTCCAGTTCTGGGCCCCTCAGTTCCAGAAGGACAGGGAACTGCTGCAGAGAGCCCAGCGCAGCCACCAAGATGCTGAAGGGAGTGGAGCATCTGCCGTGTGAGGAAAGGCTGAGGGAGCTGGGGCTCTGGAGCTTGGAGAAGAGGAGACTGAGGGGTGACCTCATTGATGGGGATCAATATGGAAAGGGGCAGTGTCAGGAGGATGGAGCCAGGCTCTTCTGGGTGACAACCAGTGACAGGACAAGGGGCAATGGGTGCAAACTGGAACACAGGAGGTTCCACTGAAAGATGAGAAGAAACTTCTTCCTGGTGAGGGTGGCAGAGCCTGGCCCAGGCTGCCCAGGGAGGTTGTGGAGTCTCCTTCTGTGCAGCCATTCAAACCCGCCTGGACACCTTCTGTGTAACCTCATCTGGGTGTTCCTGCTCCGGGGGATTGCACTGGATGAGCTTTCCAGGTCCCTTTCAACCCGGACATTCTGGGGTTCTCCAGCAGAGTTTCTGCAGCGTTGATTTTCCTCCAGAGCTGGCCGGCGGTGCCCGTTTCTGCAGCCAGCGGATCACGGCAGCACTCCCGGAGCATGCCCACCGCTCCTCTCATGTAGCGCGTGGTCACTTGGCTCCGTTTCTCCTTCAGAGGCCTCGCAGAGGTTTGCTGAGGTTTAGGCAGATGTCAGCGAGGCAGGAGGGGCTGTCTTTTCCTGGTTGAGGCCATTTTGCAAAGTTCTTGTTTGATATTGTTCTCAGTCCGCCAAAACCAGAGCCCCGGCACCATGCCGTGCCAAGCGAGGCGTCAGCTTGCTGTTGTCAATGCAAAATAAATGGGCTTTCCAGTTGCAAAGTTGGGTTCTTGAGGAGTTCAGCTCCTTTAGTGAATAATCAGGATCTGGGGGTGATTTACAGCTCCAGCTCTTGTGTGTCCAGGGAATGTGGAGGCTCAGGGAGCATCTGAGATGGCACCTTGATGAGCTTTGGTGCCTATTCTTGCTCCTCCTTGTTCAGCCCCAGCAGTCCTGAGAGGGGTTCGTGGTTCCTGCACTGCTGACTTCTTTTGTTGCTCTTGGTCTTTCCCGGCCTCCAAACACACAGAAAACAGGCTGGACCCAGTGACGTCCCTGTGTTTTCTGGCGTGGTGGCTTTGCTGTGCAACTTGGCAAGTGGAGGAGGTGGGATCTGGGGCTGTGCTTGCTGCTCTCTGCTGTCCCCGGGACCCATCAGTGCCTCAGGATCAAGTTGCTCTTCGGTTTCGGTAAAAGACTTAGAGATGAGAACAAGACAGGAGGAAGTCAGATATTTCACTTTTTTCCTGTCGACTGTTATCTTTTTCAGGCTGTGGAGCAACGAATCCGAGAAGAGCAGCGAATGATGGATGAGAAGATAGTCTTGGAGCTGGACCAAAAAGTGATAGACCAGCAGAGCACCCTGGAGAAGGCCGGGGTGTCCGGCTTCTACATCACCACCAACCCACAGGTCGGGGTTAGGCAGAGAGTGTGTGATCTGGCAGTGCTCCTGTGCTATCATCTTTATTGTTTGTTTGGGTTTTTTTTCTTTAATCTTGCTCTTAGTGGATTCTGAGTCGCTGGCTCAGAAAGAACGATCCGTCCTTTGCCTCAGCAGCTGATGGGCAACGTGCCCTGGGCAGACCCAGTACCGTGTTCATAACAAAGAGCAGAAACCCATTAGACGGGGCAACATCCCCAGCTTGCTGCAATGTTTTTGCCAGTGTGGGGGGAAGAAACGCTTGTGCCAACAGCCTGCAGTCCCATGACTCATGAATGGGCCTGAATTATGCTAAAATAATTGGCTGCGTAGGTTTATCGCTTTTGTACCTAGCTTAGCTGTACAAATTGCCTTCAAGAAGCCTTTTTATTAGGCATCTTGTTAATTCTTGCACGTGACTTGCTGAAGATGATCTCAGACTGTGATTAGAGAATTGTTCTTGGTTTCCCCAGTGCATCTGCTCTTAAATCTTGCGAGCAATCGCCTGGGTTTTTCTCTGTTGTCTTAATGCCACCACAGGAATGAAAAAATGAAGCTTCCAAGGTCTCGTTGTAATGCCACAGAAGTTTGCAAGGAATGCAGAAATAGGCTGTTCTTAACTCTGGTTTTTGAGCTGATTAAATTTCATGTTGCTAAAAACCTACTAGTGAGAAAAGACTGCTTAAACCAAGATAAACAGGCATTTTCTAAAACACACACGATTCCTGTTGTGTAGCCTTGAACAAGCCTCTTATTTTTCCTGTGCTGCTGTTTCTCATCTGTATAATGAAAGCAGCTCTTTCTCTCCCTTCTGCCCCCGCCTGTTATGTTATTTTTGTAAGTTAATAACTCTTAACAAGGTTCCCATTTGCTGGGTGTTGTTTATGTTTGCCTTTACGATAGCTGGCAAACCAGAGCTTGGCTTGTACCTGTGAACGGCACCATCGTGTAAGGAATCGCTGCTGGGATCTGTTCTCCCGGCGTTTCCCATCAGCTGCTGTATTTCCTCCCAGTCTCTTGTATGAAATGCCAGCTTATGCAGTTGATATATTTTTACAAAGGTAGGTTTTTGTTTCCATAAGGTAATGTCTGCAAGCCTGAGTCACAGAATAGAGTTCTCTGGGTTAGCTACTCCGCCGTGTAATCTCTGCGCTAAATGGTTTGTGAGCTACGTGTAACTAAAGAATAAGCAGATGGCGAGGAAACCATCAGCTGATGTTGGTGACTGCACTTGATTACAGCTGTAGAAAAGGGAGTTTTTGCAGGGGAATTAAATCCCCGGAGGGTGTTTGATGCCCCAGCACAGCTTAGACTCCACCTGGAGAACGCCCCAAGTGGTGGCTCTGCCTTCTGTGTTGGATGGGGATGGGGAGGGAGCTGTGCCCACCCGAGAGCACCGGCTGGGGTGTGTGGCTGTGCTGGGGACATGGCTGCCCTGTTCCTGGGGAAACCTGCGGAGCCCTCGCTCCATTTATTGCTAAATCGTGATCAAAAATAATCAGTCTGCATCCTTAGTGGACTGTAAAGCCCTAGGATTCCTCACACAGCTGCAGTTTGCAGCAGCTCTCTTAAGGTATTACTGTCCTGTATTTTATAGAAATGCTTGAACAAGGTGAAGGCTTTGTTTTGTATTTGCTTGGTTTTTCTTTTGTTCCCTGAAGATGAGTAGCTCTTGAGTGGGTGGTGCAAACCAGCCCTTGCTGCTGCTTGCAGCAGGGAATGGCATCATCGTTTTCTTGCAAAAACATCTCTCTTGCTTTGCAGGAGCTGACTTTACAGATGAATTTACTGGAGCTGATTCGGAAGTTACAACAGAAGGAATCCGAGTACGAGAATGCCTTTTCCTGAATGAGCAAATCTGCTGTTTACTTCCCAGAATTTTCTTCTGACTTCCCTCTAAAGAATAGACTGTTAATGCGTTTGCTTTACGTTGTGTCAGGAGGAGGCTGCTGGCTGTACAAGAAATGGCTGAGGCCTTTAGATGAGCGTAGAGCTGGGGCAGGGGAACCTGGGGCTGCCTCTTATCGAGCAGGGTGTGTGCTGCACGTCTTGCTAAGATGAGAGGCAGCAGAGGGTGTCAATCATCGCCTACAACCTGCGGCCTCAGTGAGACCGTTTAATGAGACGGGGCCGGGCAGCAAACCCAGCCCGGCCGTGTGTGGGTGAGCCCTGTGTTCAGGTGGATCAAACCGAACGGGTGAGCAATGCGGCCTCCAAACCACCATCTCCTCTCCCGATGGAGGAGGAGGAGCGGGTGTCTCTGGTAGGGAATGGGGGCTGAGGCTGCCACGTCAGACAGGGAAGCAGAGCGGAGTCGCCGTCCGGTGCCGCTCGCCGTGGCAGATGGTTGGCAGCTGGGGAAAAGAAGTCCAAAGTTTATCTACAAGAAGATGCTTCTGTGTGTGGTGAGGCAGAAACAGCCTCCTAAACACACAGACCCTTCCCAGGGAGATCTCTAGGCAGATATTAGCGTCAGCTTTATTAAAGAAGGGTTTCAGGCCCCTGCCCGGTATTGCTGGACTGTGATGTTTGCAGTGTTCCTACCCAACCTGGATAGCAGAGAAGGCTTGAGAGCTTTTGCTTTGTTATTTTAAACCAGTTTGCAAATGGTGAGAAATAAAACATTCTGTCCTGCCTTTTGGGGCTGCAACTTTCTAAATGTCAGGGGTTGCAATGACATTTGTCCCATCCCTGCTTGAGGACCGTGCGGCTCGGGGGGCACCAGGTTAAAGCTGGTGGGGGGTTGAACTTGGGGAGTTTCTGAGACCTTTCCAGGCTGAGGTGGTGACCCCGAGAGCCTGAGTCACGTCCTGGGACGCAGTGCACAGAGGGAGTGGGGGCACGTGCTGGAAACTCAGTAAAACATTGTTCGAGGTGCAGGAGCCGTGCTGGTGGCAGGCGGTGGCTGCCTTGGGAACAGCATGTTGTGAGAGGGAGTCTGTGAGCAGATCGGTTCTTGCAGATGGAGTTCAAGTTGGAGAAGCTGGTGGGGGTGGCTCACACGCTTTGGGCCGTTGTGCGTTGGGAGGGTTTGATTACACCCGGGTCGCTGTTTAAGGCAGGGGTGTCCAACTCGTTTTCACCGGGGGCCACGTCCTAAAATTAACTGTAACTGCTACATTTATACAGTCCTAAAATTACATTCGGCCCTTTGAAGGCAACCGCGAGGCTGACGTGGCCCCCGGTGAAAACGAGTTGGACACCCCTGGTTTAGGGGTTTTCTGGCATTCCCAGAGCGAGGCTTGTGTTTGGGAGACATGTCCTTGGCGTTCGTTGTTCCTCTTGCCCACATCCTCTGCTACTGCAGCGATCCCTTCCCAGCAGAAGGCAGCGGGAGAAGATTCAGCATGCTGTTAATTACCAAGGCTGGGAGATGGGTCGGTACCTGCTGCCCGAGGCACCAGGAACTGTTACGTTCACACGAACGCAGAGCGCTGGGGCTGGAGTGAGCCCAGTGCGGAACCAGCTGGGGGGACGGAACCTGCAGAGGTGCTGGGGGAGCTTGTGGGTGGCCTGGGAGGGAGAGGTGGTGGTGGAGGAGTTGCCCACTGCTGTAGTCAAACACACTGAAGATCAACTACAGAGGCCAGCAAGGCTTTTCCAAATTCAGAGCTGAGACCCCCTCCAGTTTCCATCACGGGTGGGTGTTTCCTCCCCATGGGAACGTGTGGCTGTGGTTCAGCAGCTGGAGACAAGAGATTCTGCTCTTCTGGGGCTTCCACCTTGTGGACTAAAACCCCCAGCTGGAGCGTGGGTTGATCTCAGGATGCCCACGAACCACCTTGGACTGTGTCATCACTTGACCGTCAGCTGGGAGCCCAGCACTGCTGGAATGGTGAGGAGCAGAGTGGGCAACATTCCCCTTGGAGACACAGGAGTGCACGTGCCGAGCGGCTGGTGCTGAGCAGGTGATGGAGCCGCCTGTGTCCCTCTGGCTGGGGGCAGAGCCATTAGCAAGGAAATCGCTTCCCGAGGTGGGGATGAGGAGGGTGGGGATGAACGTTGGGTCCTACAGCAGGAAAGGAGAACACCCGGCCGCTGGGGGTAGCGTAGTGCTGACCCCCCTTCTCTGACACGAACGCTCCGGCTCCGCGGAGCCGATGGCACGGCTGGAGCAGCTCGGGGGCAGCCAGCGCAGCCGGCCGGGGCTGCTGCGGGGGGTCCAGCCGCGGTTCGCTGCCCTGTGCCGCAAAAAGCAGAGCCCACGTCGGCCCAGAGCTCCCCGCCAGGGCCAGCTGCTCCTGCCGGCTCTCCGGGGGCGGCTGGTGCCGGGATCGCGGCGGCGGCTCCGGCAGCGCCATGACAACGGCGGCCGATCCAAGCTGGAATTTTCCATGCCTGTGCTCAGGTTGTGTTTCAGCGAGGTTTTCTGCGCGAGGCGGCGAGCGGCAGGGCGGTCAGACACGGTTAATTGGTGGAAAAGGTTGTCTGGAGAACAGAGCGCTCGGGGTAGCTCATGAGCAGGGAGCGTTCGGTCGGCACCGTTCCAAGCCTCGCTCAGCCCCGCCAAGCGCTGCTGGGTGGTACAACACCAGCACACACCGATGTTTTCCCAAGCGAGTGCCTTCGTGTCACTAGAGGGTGACGCTGTCCCACAGCACCGGCTGTCCCCGCGCTGCTGCAGTTTGTTACTGCCCTGTCTGCTGGTCCGGAGGAGCTGGATGCGCCATGAAGGGTTTCTGGATTTCACCTGCCTGTGCAGCACCCGACCGGTGCCCCAGGAACACCCGGCTGGGGACCCCTTTGGTGGCAGCTCCGGTGGTTTCAGCCGCCCACGGAGCCGGACCTTAAATTCCTGCCCAAGTCTCATCGTGTGCCAGCAGCAACGTGGCGATACCCGTCATGGTGCGAGGTGAGCGGTGGGACCTCCGGCTCTGTGCCAGCCCCGGCAGCTGGAGGAAGGAGAATGATGGGTGTAGAAAGGGACAAGTCTTGTTTCCTGCTTCCTTCTTCTGGACTTTGGGCTGATGAGGAGGATAGCGAGGTCCACTCCGTGTAAGGAGGTCAATAAGGGTTGATAAGGGTGGATTTATGCACGCGGGAGCTCTCAGTGTTTCACGGTGGACTCCATTACCACTCATGAGTGACATTTGGGGTTGTGACTTACAGGTCCATGGAAACATCAGCTTTAGTGCTCAGTAGCCATTGAAAAAATCAAATGGGACATTTGACATTTTTTTTGACATTTGACATGATTTGACATTTTTTGAAGTAGAAAAGAAAATGAAAACCATTTTGCTGCTGTGAGGTCGCTGGTGCACCAGCACCCTAACACAGGTCACCTCATCCCCAGAAGGGTGCAGGACAGCAGGACCAGGCTCTGCAAAAGGCCTGGGAGACACCAGTGGTCTGGACCACCTTTCAGCAACTCCTCTGGCTGAGAATGTGGTTCCCAAGAGGGGACAGGGTAGAGATAAAACTACAGGTGACAGGGAGAGGGACTTCATTCTCTTCAAATAGAAGAGCTGGTGTGTTACATGAGGCCTGTAAAAGGCAGGTTCAGGTGGGACAGGTGCCTGCTTGGGTTGGAGAAGCAGGAGGTTTATGTTGGTTCCAGAGCTGAGGCACTGCTGGAAAATAAATGCATTTCACCTTGGAGATGGGGAGAGGTGACTCCCGTTCACTGAGCTGCAGGCACCTGGGGCCAGGTGGAAGCACTACCTGCTTTTGCTCAGTTGTTGTTCTCTTGCCCAGGCACTGGCTTTTTTCGCTCCTGAAGGCCTGTTGAAGAATTCACCTTCCACAGCTGCTTCCCCAACGCCTCTGCTTCGTCACGGCAGATACCTGAGCACACAGGAGGCCGCTGCCCTGCAGAGCACAGGGGCAGAGGCAGATCGCTCCCTGGAACGGCCAAGGAGGAGGGGAGCAGGGTCTGAGCCCTTTGCTCCGTCAGAACTATGTCCAGCAGCCGGGACTTGGGATAACGACTCCATCCCCCGCTGCTCCCTTCACGCGTGGCTCAGGCTGCAGCGGCCACTCCGGCGTGTCCCCGCGCGGGGCTGCTGTCCCCGCAGCCATCAGGCCGTGGGACCCGCCCCCGCTGCTGCTGTGTTGCCAGACACCGGTCAGGCTCAAGGTGGGGCTCGGGTGCTCCGCGGTCACCCCGCCCTCCGCTGCCGGCTCCGAGGGTGACACCGCCGGGGGGGGGCTCGTGTCCCCCGGCAGCATCCCCGGCTGCGGACGCTCCTGCCCCGGCCGCCGCTCCCCCCGCCGCTCCTGGGCGGCCCCCGAGGGGCTCCCGCAGNGCAGCGGGGCCGGGGGCAGCGGGGCCCCCCGGGGACCCACAGGGCGCTGGGGCTGAGCAGGGGCGGCACTTTCCCCTCCGCCCGCCCGGGGGTGAATCCGGAGGCTGAACCCCGACCGCCCCCCAACCCGGGAGGGATCCTTGTTCAGCCGGGGGGTGTTGAGCTCCACATCCTGCCCGGCTGCGGCTGTTGGGCCCCCGGCACTGCCAGCCCCTCCATTCGCGGGGCTGCAGATGCAGGTGGCAAGTGGGGCTGGAGGGGTCTCAGCCAGCAGGGTAGGTGCCAACAGGCCTGTTGTCCCCACAGGCTGGCATCGTGCCGTCAGCCCACGGTGACCCCTCTGGGACCCTTTAGCCCCCGAGACAGGTGGACCCAGGGAGCAGGGCTGCACCGAGCGACACGAGCCCTCTGAGCAGGACCCGTGGTTTGGGATGTGGGGAGACACGTATGCCGGCGTGGGCAGGAGGGTGGCTGGAAGGGGACAACATCCCCAAAATCCCAAACTGCCCCATGGATCAGCTGTGAAGCGGCACCTGAAGGTCCCCAGAGCTGCGTCCTCCCGCTCTCCTGGTGACAGGTGCCAGCCGGGGCTGGTCCTCGGGCACTGGATGTGTTTCCTGGTCTGCCCAGGGATGTCCACGTCCTCGCTGGAGCTGCTCCGCACTTCCTGCTGCACACCTCAGCACTACACCTGCGCTTTCCCTGGGGAAGCAGCGGGGTGCTGAGCGTGGGGAGACGCTGCATCTGGCAGCAGGATGGGAGGAGGTCGGGTAGATGTTGAATAAGGTGGAGGGGAAGCAGCACAGACACCTTCAGCAGGGCCAGAGCAGCCTGGTTTGGGCTTTAATGCAGCTCTGTTTTAAGAAGACAAGCCTGGGAGATGCTGCCTGGGGGGTGCTGTGGTTTCCCCTCCCACCTGGTGTACGAGCACAGGTCCCTGTGCGGGGCGGCTGGTGTCCTGTGCCACCACCCTGGGCCAGGGACATGCCCTGGTGCTGAGCCCCACGCTGGCTGAGGAGCGAGAGACACCTTGAATGTGCCCTGGTGGCTCTTCCACCCTGTCCTCACCACCAGCCAGCTCCCTGCAGGGGGCCGCTCACCCCTTCCTGCTCCTCCCGCAGGTCTCCGGGCAGGGGTCACCGCTGCGGAGCCCTCGCCCTGCCGAGGGCAGGACCTGCTGCTTCAGGATGGCGAGATGGCTGCCCCGCTCTGCCGACCTGACCCGCTTCTGCCAGAAACTCAACCGCGTGAAGACTTTGGAGGACGACATGATGGAGACATCCTTCAACAGATGCCTTTCCACCATCGACTTGACGCTGCTGGGCATCGGGGGCATGGTGGGCTCCGGGCTCTATGTCCTCACAGGCACCGTGGCCAAGGAGATCGCTGGCCCCGCTGTCATCGTCTCCTTCATCATTGCTGGCTTTGCCTCGCTCCTGGCTGCTCTCTGCTATGCCGAGTTTGGAGCCCGGGTACCCAAGACGGGCTCTGCCTACATGTTCACCTACGTGTCCGTGGGTGAGATCTGGGCCTTCCTCATCGGCTGGAATGTGCTGCTGGAGTACATGATCGGGGGAGCCGCGGTGGCCAGGGCCTGGAGCGGCTACCTGGACTCCATCTTTAACCACAAGATAAAGAACTTCACCGAGACCCACGTGGGCACCTGGCAGGTGCCGTTCCTGGCCCGCTACCCCGACTTTCTGGCAGCCGCCATCCTGCTGGTAGCCACTGCCTTCATCTCCTTTGGCGCCAAAGTGTCCTCCTGGCTCAACCACGTCTTCTCAGCCATCAGCATGGGTGTCATCCTCTTCATTCTCATCATGGGCTTCGTTCTCGCGCAGCCCAAGAACTGGAGTTCCCAGGAGGGCGGCTTTGCCCCGTACGGGCTGTCAGGCATCATGGCCGGCACAGCCACCTGCTTCTACGCCTTCGTGGGCTTCGACGTCATCGCAGCCTCCAGCGAAGAGGCCAGGAACCCGCAGCAGGCTGTCCCCAGGGCCATCGCTTTCTCCTTGGGGCTGGCCACCGGGGCCTACATCCTGGTGTCGGTGGTGCTGACGCTGATGGTGCCCTGGCACACGCTGGACCCTGACTCTGCCCTGGCAGATGCGTTTTACAGGAGGGGCTACGCCTGGGCAGGGTTCCTGGTGGCCGCTGGCTCCATCTGCGGTGAGTACGGGCAGCGGCGGTGGGAGCTGCCCACCCTGCTCGCCATGGGGGCTGGGAACAGGGGTGGTTTGGGTCTGACATGGTCCACCTTCTTCTGCTCATCCCCCAGCGATGAACACCGTCCTGCTGAGCAACCTCTTCTCCCTGCCGCGCATTGTCTACGCCATGGCTGAGGACGGGCTCTTCTTCCAAGTCTTCTCCCGAGTGCATCCCCGCACGCAGGTGCCCGTCGTTGGCATCGTGGTCTTCGGGCTGCTCATGGCCCTGTTGGCTCTTGTCTTTGACCTGGAGGCCCTGGTGCAGTTCCTGTCCATCGGCACGCTGCTGGCCTACACCTTTGTGGCTGCGAGCATCATTGTCCTGCGCTTCCAGCAGCAGAAGGTGGATGCCCCTGTGCCGGCGGCCGGCGGCCGGCCCAGCCCCGAGCCCCGCGAGGGTCCGTCTGCCGGCGAGCTGAAGGAGTACGAGTCCTTCTCCGACAAACTCCAGCTGGTGGACAGGGACAAGAGCAAAGAGCACCGGGAGCCAGGGCAGCTGAAGGCAGCTTTCGAGCCCTACCTGGAGTTCCTCAGCGACTTCTACCCGGGCGAGGTGGTCACGGTGGCCGTGGTGACCCTGATGGTGTCTGCCATCTGCCTCTGCTCCATCTTGGTGTTTGGCAACACCCACCTCCACCTGCCTACCTGGAGCTACTCCCTGCTGTTGGTCCTTTTCAGCCTGGGCTTCCTGCTCAGCCTCCTGCTCATCTGGGCGCACGAGCAGCAGCGTGGCACACAGACCTTCCAGGTATGCCGGGGGGCCCGGGCAGGATCAGTCCCTCTGCAGGGTCGGTGGGGTGGGAGCAGCTGTGATGGACCCACGGGAGGTCCCGGTCACCCTGCTCTGGTGAAGGCGCCGCAGCTGCTGAAGGAGGAGGACGGTGTCAGCAAGCACGGGGTGCAGGGAGGTGTTGGCACCCGTGGTGTCACTCTGCACCGTCACTAGTCCCTGGGAGGGGACATGGCCGGCAGCTCCGTGTCCATCCCATGGGATTGCTCCTGCCCGTCCTGGGCTCCTTCCTCTGCATCCCCACATCCCCCTGCTCCCCTGCTGCCTTCGGTTCCCCCTCGAGCTGTGCAGTGGAGCTCTTTTCTTCAGACTCCAAATCACTTTTGTGCATCTCATGCTCCCCCCTCTCCAGTTTCCATCCTGCCTGGGCCCCAGTGCAGTGCAGGCACATGGACGCTGACACCAGTGGTGACACCACCTCCCTTCTGCCCCGCTTCTCCAGCGAGGACTCTGGTTTGGTCCTTGTGACGGTGCCTCTGGGCTGTTTCCAGAGCCTGTTCCCACCCCACCAGCCCGGCATGCAGCCTGGTTCCCAGCTCCTGCTTCCCTATCCAGCCCTTGCTCCTTTTCACTGCCTTCTTCCTGGAAAAAAAAAAAAAAATCATTTTCAGAAAGCCCAGAGTGAAGATCACTTTGTCCCCCACGTTTACCAGCGCTGGCTTTTGTCTGTGCAGTTTTAAAGATGGTCTCACCACCCCCCGGCTCTCTTTCTCCCGCAGATCCCCCTGGTACCCCTCTCCCCAGCGCTGAGCATCGTCCTCAATATCTACCTGATGCTGAAGCTCAGCTACATGACCTGGCTCCGCTTCGCCGTCTGGCTGCTCCTAGGTGAGTGCTCCCGCGGCGGCTGCTTCGGGGCAGAGGGGAGCTGGGCTTGTCTGGGCACCAGCCGGTGCCTTCAGGGCGTCTTTTCCCTCAGTGATGGGTTTATAAAGCTCATCGTGCCCCTTTTGGCTTCCAGTTCCCCTTCAGAGGCACAAGCCAAGGTCTCCCAGCATTTCCCTGACCCTCTCTGGTTCCCAGAGTGTTACAGTTTGTTCTGTTAGGTTTGGATCCTCCTCCAAGCTCTGGCCCAGAACCACCCCCTGGCTCACTGGGGCTTGGGGAGCCTTTACCAACAAGAGGCTGCCCCCTCACCGGGTCTCAACATGCCCCAGGGTCCTTTCCCACCTGCAAGCAGCTGGTTGAAGCCCCCTGGTGCTGTGGCTTGTGCTGCTCCGACCGGGTGCCGACTGCATCTCTGCCAGCTGCCAACCTTTGCCCAAACGGCCGCTCTCCCGTCCCCCACCGCAGGTTTGCTCGTCTACTTCGGCTACGGCATCTGGCACAGCAAGGAGAACCTGCGGGAGCCGCGGCCGCAGCGCGTCAGCGCCCGGTACGTGGTGTTCCCCAGCGGCAGCCTGGAGGAGAGGGTGCAGGCCGTGCAGCCCAGCCCCCAGCCCCCCGCCGGGCTGCCGGACACCGACACCGAGGACTGCAAGAGGTGATACCCCAGGGGACAGGGGCACCTGGCCACGGGAGCATCTGACCCCCCCGCATGGCGAGGCCAGAGACCCCCTCTCCTCCACCCGCTCCTTCGGCAGCAGAGCCGCTGGGGCTGCCCTGGGCTTGTGGCTCCATCCGGAGATGTCGAGGGTGCTCGTCCTTCCCCACCAGCTCCCCACAGAGCGCGGGGGGGCTGGCTCGCCCCCTCCCCATCCCCAGCACTCAGGAACCGGGGCTCAGCCCGCTGCCTGCCCCGCTCTCTGGGAGCCGCGTCCTTCCCCTGCGCACACCCAGGCCCCGTGCAGCAGATCTTTCTGCTGGCCCATCCGCGCAGCCGGGGCTGCAGAGCTGTGCAGGGGGATGCAGAGGGTGCCCGGGGACTGGGGCAGGTAGCCCAGCGCTGCCCATCCTGGGTCTCACCCTGGCTGCAGTGTGGGATCCCATGGAGCCCCCTGCCTCCTGATGAGCCCGTCCTGCGGGAGGAGGCAGGCGCCAAATTCGCTTCCCCACCAGGGCCACTCTCTTAAAATGCTGGGAATGGGGGGGCCGAGGAGCAGCTGGGAACATGAGATGGAGGAAGGACACGGCCAGAGCGAGCGCTGGGCAGGGACGTGGGAACACCGGTGCGGCTGGCACGGCAGAAGCCCAACTGCACCTTCCCAGCCGCTGGCGCTGGCTGTTTCGGGGGGGCTGGGGCCGTGCCCGCTGGGAGGTGCTGCCGTGGTCCTGCCCGGCCGGGCTCTTGCCCCAGCCCTGTGCTGGGTGTGCGTGCTCAGGAGCCCAGGTTTGTTGTGTTGCCCTGGAGGTCCCCAGCAGCACCCCTGGGCTGGGCTGCCTGGAGCTGGCTCCCCCCTTCCCCAGCAGCACAGCCCGCACTGCCCGGCCATCGTGGGGCTCAGCCCCCTGTGCTGCCCCTCCCAGGCTCTCGGTGGCTCTGCAGGTGCTTTTCAGTGTTGCCCCCTCCCCAGCAAGCATCTCTGGAGCTCACCCTGGCTGCTGTGCTGTCCTGGGGGTCCCCAGCAGCTCTGCTGCAGCCACCCCTGGCTGGTTTGCCCGTGAGCAGCCTAAAGTGGAAGGGAAGGGGGATTTAGCACATTTTGGGAAAAATACGTGGAGGCAACAGTTGAGCACGAGGTTGCCAAACTGCGAGGCCCCGCAGCGTGGACACCCTGCTCCCCGCAGCCGTCCTAGACGTGCAACCTCATCTGCATCCTGCGAGGAGCCGGGGACCGCGGGCGAGCCGGTCCCATTGCTTCTTGAGGGCTGGTCCCTGGGGTGCCCGGAGGGCCATGGGGGGTCTCTGATATCCCAGCTCCCTGGTGAACCCTCGTGTCTGCCCACGCTGCTCCACGTCCTGCATCCCCCGCGCTGCCGCTGCTTCCAGCGGAGCCGCGTGTCCCCACCGTGCTGTGGCCCCGCTTGGCACCTCTGTGTAGTGGCTCGTGAGCAACGGGCTGGCGCGTTCACCCTCATAAATGCTGGTTCTGTGGTGGCTCTGTTTTTTTGTGCTGTGTGTCCCCCCACAAGAGCCCACGTGGGGAAGCTGCTGGTGCAGCCAGTGCTCGGGAAAGCCCCTGAAAGCTTGGGGACAGCTGTGCCCCGCGCTGCCACCCACCAGCTCTGCGCCCCAGCACGCGTGTCACGAACACAGGGACGGGCTCTGGCCAGACCCACGGGAGCTGGGACCCCCCAAGGGCTGGGGCAGCCGTGCAAGGGCAGCCTGGAACCTGAGCTTTGCAGATACGTAAATATAACTGTGTTCAGCCAGGCGGGCCTGAACCCCTTTGTCAGCAGCGAGGCTGACGCTGAGCAGCGCGGGGACGGGGTCGCTGGAGCTGCCGTGGGTTGCAAGGTGAGGGGATGGGAGAACTTGTGAACCAGCGCAAGTAATGGGGATTACAGTGTGAGTCACTGGAGATAACCCACAGGCACCCCATCCTCACTGCTGGTGCTCGCTAGGGAAGTTTCCTTCCTGTGATAATAAAGTCTTTATTAAAAAAATAAAGTCTTTATTAAAAAAAATAAATTATTCAACAGGTATCCAGGGAGGCACATAGACTTAACTCTCCTTATCAATTGTTGACTTTTGATCTCTGCTATAAATCCATTGTCAGCAGGATAAAGGCGAGTAGAAAGAACTGTAGTGATGAATCGGGAGCAAAGGAGCCCAGGGCAGGGTTGGGGAGGAGCAGCGAGGTCCTAACGGAGACAACAGGCTGAGGTTCAAACCGCTTTTCTGTTCTCTTTTGGAGGAAAGGCGATAGGAGTCGCATCGCAAAACGGTGTCGGCTGTCGCCAGGGCCGGGCTCACCCAGCGTGGGCTCTCGGTTGGCCTTTTAAAGTGGCCAAGATCTCAGCGTTGTCAAACGAGCCTCCTAACCATTGACATCCTATTTAAAAAGGTTAATTTGTAAAAATGCAGAGGAACTGCTGCTAGGCTGCACCATGGAAAGCACACGTGGATTCAGGGTACCCCCTGCACAGCCTGGAGAGGGAATTAAAGGATTGAGACATAATTAAGGGCAGCCTGAGAGGCAAGCATGCCCTCCTCAGAACACTCGTGGGGTTTTTTTAAATAGGATTACGAAACTGTTTGGTTCATCTGTGCCATACACCGTGTTATTGCAGTAATGTGCCTTGCGCTGGCATATGACATTGATTTTAAATTGTCTACCGGTTAATGTCCACACGAAAAAACAGCGTTGTCAGCAGCTATTGCCCCCAAGGGAGCCCTCCCACAATGATTTGCTCCTGAAAATTGTCTGAGCAGGAAAAAAAAAAATAATCCAAACGGCACACTATGAGCAGTGCTGTAAGATGGCAGCCTGTAATTGCAGGAGAAAAAACACCAGTTCCCCCATCTGTACCCCGTGTGTGTGATCCAGACGGATTTAAAAGCAAACCACCCCCCTGCGCAGCTCACAAACCCCGTTTCACAGCGCACGGGGAGGCAGCCGGTCGCTGTTGTACTGCGGCTCGTGTCGCACCGGTTTGCCGTAGGGGTATCTGTCTCCGGATTAGTTTAAAAAAAATTGTATTTCCTGGGCCTCGTGGAAATGGTCTCGTCGGCCTGGCTGGGCTGGATGGAAATCAATGTAATTAAAAAGCACCGGTGCGGGATGTGGGTCAGCGGTGTCACGGCCGGCGCTGGGGACCTGGGGGGGCTCTGGGGACCTGGGGGGCTCTGAGGGGGCTCTGGGGACCTGGGGGGGCTCCGGGGGCCGTGGGCAGGAGCACACGGCACACGGGCTGGGTAAGAGGGTTATCGTGATCCTGGGCTGATAATCCCCGCGCACGGCGTGGGAGGGCGGCCTGACTGGGAGGACTGGTGGAGGAGCAGCTGGTTTGCTGGGTTCCCACAAAGCAGGTGTGAGGGGACAAGAGAAACAAAAATTCGGAGGGGGAACAACATGGGATTTGTACTAGGGAGAAAATCGATGCTGGGGATGCTGCCCACCAGCGTTTAAATGTTAGTGACGCTGGCCCAGCCTGGCCCTGCTCCCCCAGCCTGAACTGCAGCTCGGGGGGTGTCCCAGCCCGGCTCGGGGGGTGTCCCAGCCCGGCTCCGGAGGGGACGGAGCTGGTGACGCTCCCGAGGCCGCAGGAACCCTCTGGCTGCTGCTGTGGGGTCACCGGGCTCTGGCGGGGGGGCGGCAGCCGCAGGCGCATCCAGCGCTGGTTCGGGGACGGTTTAACCACAGAGGCCCTGCTGAAATCGGCAGGAACTGACCCGGCTGAGCCCTGCCCGTGGCTGAGAGAGGAAAAGGGCAGCCCCAAGCACTGGAAGAGGCTGCTGGGCTGGTACCCGGGAGAGAGCAGCTCAGTGTCCTAATTAAATCTATCCCCAGCCTTGTGTTTCTGAATTATCCCTCCCCCCGCCCCCAGCTCTGAAAGCAGCACAGCCGGGCTGCAGGGCTGGGAAAGCTGTAAGTAATCCTCTCCTCATCCCCCGTCCTCCCCTCCTCCTCCTGCGGATCCAGCCAGCGGATGAGGTAACACCCGCGTCAGCCGAGGTGCCACAGCGGCCGATCCGCTCCTTCCGGCCGCTGCAGAACGGAGGGGCCTTAAAAGATGGCACAGCCCCCGGTCCTGTTGGCCCCTGGTCCGTCTGCGCAGCCGGTGTGCGGAGCACAGGGTTCCTGAGTGTTCTGGGAGCATTTGTGCTGGTGTTTCATCTCAGCAGCCGCGTTGGGCCGCAGCTCTGCCCTGTCTCACCATACAGCACTGACGTTTTCTAACGAGTTGTGTAAGCGGATGCGCAAACGCCGCGGTCCCATCCCCGCAGCCAAAGCTGCTTGCCGACAGCAGACATTCCATTCTCCAACCACGCAGCCGCAGAAGTAAGGAGAATAAATCTTCACCACGTGCACCGCAGACAAGGCAAGAAGCAACGGACTTAAACTGTCACCAGGGGATTTAGGCAAGAGACTAGAAATGCTTCCCCACGGCAATAACAGCTTTGCCTGGAAGGTTCCGAAACGCCCATCAGCTGCTGTGGGGAACGGGCTGGGGTGAGCAGGGACGGCCGGTGTTGGGATCCCGCCGCCCGCTGCCCTCGCGCGGACGGACTCGGTTCAGGGCAGCGCTGAACTGCAGCCCCGTGCTCGCTGGGACGAGCCGCGGCACGGCAGCACAGTCAGGGTTGTAAAGCTGATCGAAGTGTTCATGCCAAACCTCTGTTCTGCAGAGGGGACAACGAGGAGTCGCGCTGCAGGGTCCACTGCCCCAGCACGGCCTCCAGGTCATGCCTGTTAGTAGCTACTCCAGCTAAACCTTTTCTGGTCACCCCTGTGGTTACACCAGCGAGCTTCCCAGGAGCAGTGTAGGGGAAAGGGACCTGGGGGTCCTGGGGACAGCAGGGTGCCCATGAGCCAGCACTGGGCCCTTGTGGCCAGGAAGGCCAATGGGACCTGGGGTGGATGAGAAGGGGGTGGTCAGTAGGTCAGAGAGGTTCTCCTGCCCCTCTGCTCTGCCCTGGTGAGACCACATCTGGAATATTGTGTCCAGTTCTGGCCCCTCAGTTCAGAAGGACAGGGAACTGCTGCAGAGAGTCCAGCGCAGCCACCAAGATGCTGAAGGGAGTGGAGCATCTGCCGTGTGAGGAAAGGCTGAGGGAGCTGGGGCTCTGGAGCTTGGAGAAGAGGAGACTGAGGGGTGACCTCATTCATGGGATCAATATGGAAAGGGGCAGTGTCAGGAGGATGGAGCCAGGCTCTTCTGGGTGACAACCAGTGACAGGACAAGGGGCAATGGGTGCAAACTGGAACACAGGAGGTTCCACTGAAAGATGAGAAGAAACTTCTTCCTGGTGAGGGTGGCAGAGCCTGGCCCAGGCTGCCCAGGGAGGTTGTGGAGTCTCCTTCTGTGCAGCCATTCAAACCCACCTGGACACCTTCTGTGTAACCTCATCGGGGTGTTCCTGCTCCGGGGGGATTGCACTGGATGAGCTTTCAAGGTCCCTTCCAATCCCTGACATTCTGGGATTCTGTGATTAATGTTCATTTTCCAGAAACAATCCGGCAGCTGGAAAGTCCCAGAGCACTGCAGGAAAACACGGTGGCTGACCCTGCCAAAAGGTGAAGGGGTGCAAAGGAAATTCAAAGCCTCAAAAGGACACTGATAAAACTGGGAGCTGCTCAAGAATTAAGGAAAAAAATACAATTAGTGAAAATTAATAGGTATTTGTGTAACCTCTGTGCTTTGATAGGGTCAGGAGCTTGGAAAGAGGCGGCAGTGCTGTCGTACCACAGTACCTTCCACAGGGCATCCAGCTGCTACCTGGCATTTTTGTAAAGAAATCAAAAAGGAACAATATTGAAATAAGGCTCAGAGAAAGAAACCAATGCTCAGTACTGGAAATGACACTGTGGACAGGGACTCAGCAAATCTTCTGGTGAGTTACTCCAAGATTAGTTCCTAAGCTGAAAGAAAACGCAGTTGAGTTTGGAGGAAAGAGGAAAAGTGATACCAGTTGGGGAAACGACCAGGTAAATTTGGAATAACTGATATTTCGGTATAACTGCAGTACAACTCCCGGTGTCAGTCTCCACGTGTTAATTCCTTACAACCTTTTGCAGCAGCTGCCAAAGCACAGCAAATTACTACAGCTTTGCACACAAACCCCCTGCAGGCCGCTCCGGCTCTGGGTTCCCCTGCAGCCCCGGGGGGCAAATCCTGCCTGCATGATCCTGCCTGTTCGATCCTGCCTGCACAATCCTGCCTGCATGATCCTGCCTGCACAAGCAACAGGCAGGGGCTCAGGCCTCCACAGCCACCTCCTGCTCTCATCAAACCCACAGGACAACTGAATGTTCAATATACGTGCCAGGGGAGCTTGAGGTTGGATCTGGGAACAATTTCTTCCCCAAAGGGCTGTGGGGCATTGGAACAGGCTGCCCAGGGCAGTGCTGGAGCCACCATCCCTGGAGGGGTTGGACAGACGGAGATGAGGTTCAAACAGCTTTACCCACCACTGCGGAACAGGAGAAAATGTGCAGCAGGAGGGCGTCCTGCTCACCCAGCGCTGAGCTCTTCCTTCGTTGGCTTTAAAAGCTTCCCAGGGCAGGTGCTCCTCTGCCGCCAAAGCCACCGCAGGAAACATCCAGCACCTTGAGGAACACGTTTGCCTGTAGTGTGACACAAACACACAACTGAAATCTCCCTGTCACTTGATTCAGCCCTGGAGAAATATCCTTCCGTGCACTACCTGCTGTCCAAAAAGCACTTGGAGCCTTGCTTCACCACATCTTGGATGGCAGGTGTGAGCTGCATTATGCGAGAGGTGAAATTAAATTACTTCAGTGGCCCCTTTCAGCCCAAGAGGCTGGGAGAACTATTTCTTATTTTAATGAGAGACTATTTTCTTTCAGTAGATTATAAACTGTATATAGACAACAAAACAATCTCTGTATTGATTTACGAATCAGAAGTGAAATGAAACAATTAAAAACATTCATTATAGTAATTTTGACTCTAAAAAGGGAAAGAACTAGAAATAAAGAACATAAAACACATGCAGTATGTCAACAGACAATGGATGATTTTATTCTCTTAGTTCCAAGGTCTACATGATCTCAATGATCTCATAGATGGCTGTGGGACAAGCAAGGGCACAAGGCAAGCAGCACATCACGGCATTCACACTTGTTTAAACAGATAAAGTTTCATGTGAGTTCTCAGAATTTAAAAACAGGAGTGAAAACATTTCCTACCCTGAAGCCTTTGGCCAAGGCAGCTGCCCCTTCGCTATGGAAATGACTCCAGCTGATTTTAAATTCCTTTAATCCAATGTTTTCTGCTATTGCCATTCCAAGAATTTCACCTAAGAAAAAAATCCACAAAGCCAAACAGTTTAAGAGTTAAAAGGATTCAGTGTAAGAGTTAAAAGGAAGCTCAGGGTAGCTTAGGTGTTTCTCTGCAACTGTCTGTATTACCTCTAGGCTGGCAATTAAAACTACAACATATTATTTTATTTTATACCTCGTTTACCATAAACACAAAGCAGAAGCTGCCAGACAATAAAGCAGGTTGCAAACGCAATGAAGAAGGAGAGAAAACCCAATCGCCGTATCACAAAGCCGGGGTTTACTGCTCAGGCGTGAGATCCGACTGCACAGGCTCATCCTCCAGCCTGACACGAGTCTGGAAGCTGAGCCCGAGCCAGCAGGTCCTTCCCACCGTTCTGCTGGCAGAGACCAGCTCCGCGCCCTCCTTAACACCTCCCAGAGCTCCGGGGCCGTTGTAAAATCTGAACAGGTTTCCTCTGCAAGTGTTCTGCGAGTTTCCAGCGGGGCAGGAGGGAAATGAGGTTGTCGATCAGCACAGAAGGAAAGGAAGGCATTGCGATGCCTGAAGACCAGAAGACAGGAGAGCTGCTGGGCTGTGAGGGCAGCAGGACAGGGGTGGAGAGAAAAGCAGCCCTTGCAGCCTTCTAAAGTAAAAACGAGGAAAAAAGCAGAGCAGAACTGAGAAGGAACCAAGTGCATGGCTGGGGTGTTCCTGGTGCCAGAAGAGAGGAGGATTACGGTTGTTTCCTCTCTTGTGAGCCAGAGAAGCCCAGTGAAGGGGGTCTTCAAGGAGAAGGCTACAGCAGGTGAGATGTGTGATGATTAAGTATTGTAAAGCAGTGGACAGACAGAAGATGGTGAATTGTTCACGGAAGACACAACCTGGGGAGAATGTGGATCTGATAGATGGCATGGGAGAGAAAAAATACAGTATGTCAGTTTGGCCTTTTCAAGCAATTGCTAGAGGAAATCCCGTGGGCAAGGGTACTTGAAGGTAAAGGGGCCCAGGACAGTTGGTTAACGTCTAGAGACTGCTTCTACCAAGCTCAAGATCAGAGCATCCTGACACATAGGAAGTCAAGGAAGGGAGCCAGGAGACCTGTGTGGTTAAACAGGGAAC
>VWYH01009793.1:362576-422353 GCA_013399365.1 Pampusana beccarii
CTCCGAGGGAGGGCGGGGTTCCGTGGGGGCGGGGCTCCGAGGAGGCTCCGAGGGGGGCGGGGCTCCGAGGGGGCGGGCAGACCCGCCATGGCGGGCGCGGGGCCCGTGTCGCTGCTCACCGGGCTGCTCGACTACAAGACGGCGAAGTTCGCGCTGACGCGGAACCGGCGGGTCGGGCTGCTGCACCGCCTGCTCCAGCTGGGCGTGCTGGGCTACCTGCTCGGGTAGGGCGGCCTTTTCCCACCGCGGCGCCCCCAGGGCCCGACACTCCCGTAGGCGGCGGGGCTCGCTGGGGTCCCCTCAGCGCCCTCGCCCCTGCCTCTCCGCAGGTGGGTGCTGCTGGTGCGGAAGGGCTACCAGGACACCGACCGCGCCCCCCGCGCCGCCGTGGTCACCAAGCTGAAGGGGGCGGCGGTGGCGGGCGCGGCCCGGCGGCTGTGGGACGCGGCGGACTATGCCCGGCCCCCGCAGGTACGGCCGGGCCCCCGGGCAGGGACGGGGTGGCGAAAGCTTCGGGAAAACTCTTTGGGAAAGGAGCAGGCGACGTTACCGCTGTACATTACAAAGCCAAAAAAAAAAAGCAACAAAGGGACATTTGTTGTTCGTGCTGCTGAGTGTGGGAATGTGAGTCCCCCGCTGAAGCTGCCTCCTTGTCTCCTAGGGAGAAAACGTGATTTTTCTGGTGACCAATTTCATCGCCACAGCACAGCAAGCCCAGGGCACCTGTCCCGAGGTACGTGAGCTGCGCTGCTCCTTACCCAGCACTGTGGGGCCGGTTCTGCTGCTCTGCAGCTGGACCCGAGCTCAGCAAAACCCAGGGCAAGGCCAGACAGAAGGGAAAGATGGATTTTTATTGTAAAAATCTGACTTCCATCATTCTCAGTGCTCCGTAGATCTTGCTCGCTCATTTGCGCTTGCTCTGTCATACCCGCATGAAACACTATGTGTACCCAAGCGGTCTGACCAGGATCATTTATGGTGACTAGCGGGACAAGGGACACGGTCCGTGGGGTCCTTGCCAGCTCTCCGTGCTGCTCGGGGGCTGGTGGCACTGAGTGATCTGTGCAGGGTTTCTGCCCTGGGGACACTGAGCCGTGTTGCCCCATTGCTGTGCCATCTCTGCACTGCAGCTGGCATCGGCACAGCCGTCCCGGGCAGAGATCTCTCTTACCTGCGTTCCCTCTTGAGTCTCATGCATATTTGTGGTTTCTTGCCTTGCTGCTCCATTCTCTTGCCTCCGTTCCGCTGTTTTTCATGGTACTTTTACATGTGCGTGGATACCTGTGTCCCGTTTCCTTTGTAACTCCCTGCTGCAGGACTAGTATCCTTTCCATCCTATTTTTAGGAGTGGAGCACAAGGTTTCCCAGGCAGCCCCCACTTAATGGAATATGTTCTCAGAGACAAATCTTCCCTTTAAGGCTGGACTCGGGCCAGCTCCTCGGCTGAACTCCAGAGCTGGACCCTGCTTGGCAGACGGGAGCAAATGGCTTTTAAGCTGAGCTGCTGCTGGCACCTTGTGCCTGAGCCAAGCACTGTTTGTCCTGGTGGTCCCTTTGGCTTTTGCTGCGTCTGCTGTGCCGTGCCCGGCCCGATCCTGCCTCCCAGCTCACCCCGTGCTGCCAGACTGGGCTGCTCCGCAAATGCTGCGGAAGAGGAGTAACAATTGGGGTTTGGGGTCAGGGCCAATGGTACTAATGATCCTTCTTTAAAATGCTGAGAACTCCTGAAGCACTGGGAGCTGCAGCAGCGTCCCCGGGGGAAGAAGTGCCAGAGAGCGCTGCAGGGCTCTCTCTCAAGCAGTCGCTGGTGTCTCTGGATGCCTGGTTTGCAGCGTGCAAGCCAAGGCTGCAGAGAGAGCGGAGCAGCTCGTCCCATTGCAGTGCCGCGGTGCGTCTGGGTGCCTGTCGCAGCCTTCACCTCATGCTGTTCTCCCGGAGTTTCCTGGCTTTGAGGCTGTAGCTGACATTCGTGTTCGGAGAGCTTTGAAAATGTAGCAGTGACAGCATTTGATTTTGCAGGAGTTTCTGAATATTTTCAGTTACCGAAGTGTTCTGTGCTGGCAGACCAAGGGAAGGTCTGGCTGGGGCCAGGGGCAGCACCTGAACACAGGACGAGCTGTTTCAGCAGTTGATGTCTGTGTTGTGGCTGAGCTCTGACACATCTCTTGGAGAGACCTTTCGATATTGATCTCCAATACTTTGAGCGGTTGGAAACCTTCTACCTCTATTTGCAAGGCACTCTGGAGGTTAACGAAGATGATAAAAATAGACTCAGAGCCAGAAGGTGTTAGTCAGTGCATCCACTCTGTCCAGGTGCCAGCTCTGGGGCTAAGGGACCATTTCACTTAAATCATGGTCTTTAGCACGTCCAGCTGTGCTCAGCTCTTACGGCTCCAGATGTTGCTGATGGATGTACGTGTGAGCAGCACTGATCCCAGCCCCAAGTGTCCTAAGGGCACGAGGGCGGCGTTAGATTTTGGTAGGAGCTTCATCCTTCTTTGCTCACCCATGGTGTTACTGGTGATTTGCTCTCCAAGGTTTGCTTTGCTTCCTGGCCCCCAGTACGTTGCTGCGTAGCTGTGCAGGGCTGGGAATCAGCAATTGTTTCTGATAAGATTAAGGATAAAGTCATACACGTTTGTGACGAGGGGAAGTAAATAGAAACCTTTCAGCCCTGAGGTTCCAAGAGCTGACGCACAGGTCTGCTGTCAACACAAGCACTTGCTCTTTGCATTTGTGTTGCCAGGACAGGGGCAGCAATGAATTCTGAGGAGCATCTGAGTTCCTAAGCGTCTGGGATGTGCTTGGAGCAGCAGGAGCAGCAGCACAAGCTGGGGGGGGGTGGCCGGGTGGCTGGGGGCGGCCGCGCAGTGACCGCGGTTCTCTCTGTCTCCCCCAGAGCCCCACTGTCCTCGATGCCGTGTGCACAGAAGATGCGGACTGCCCCGTGGGAAACCCAGTGGCTCGTGGCAATGGTACTGGGTGTTTTGNCATTTAATTTGTCATGCTGAGTAGCAAACAGGTCCACAGAGGTGCCTGACTGCACATGTTCAGCGCTTTTTGCGCGGGGAAGTGCTCTCCAGGCATTTATTCTTGGCAGAACCTTACAGCGACCTGTCGTGGCCGGACAGGATGGTGCCACGGGCACAGGCGCTGTCACAGCAAGTACAGGGCTGCTTGGTTCTGGTGTTGGCTGCTGGAATTGAAACCGCTGTGCCGTGGGATTGGCAGGTTTTCCTTCTGTGATAAAACCCGGCTTTTATTCCGCGATGATTAATATTAGCAGCCCACGTGAGTTCGGCTGGAAAGGATATTTGAGCTCTAGGGGGTCGGTTGCCGAAGCTTTGTGCGCAGAGTTGCCCCGGTTTGCTGTGTTCCCGCCGGGCAGCAGCCGCAGGAGAGGCAGCACCGGACAGGGCGGCCCTGGGAGCACCGAGTGGCTTCTGGCCCTGGTAAAACCGCTGCCGCGGTTCAGCCTCGGAGGAGGCTTCACAGGGAGGTTGTTGTGTGGGGAAAACACTGAAGGGTCATCTTTGAGGTTCAGGTTGTGAGAACAAGACAGTGGCCAGGACGTTACCCCAGGAGGGGAGCTGCGCAGAAAACGTTTTCAAAAAGGAATAGTCAATTATATACGTTTTCTCATTTCTAGGGATAAAAACTGGGAAATGCGTGATGCTCAACGCCACCCATTCCACCTGTGAGATCTATGGCTGGTGTCCTGTGGAAAACAGCACCCTGCCCAGGTATGGCACAGGGTCAGGGGACAGCGGGCGGCGAGAGCTTCGGTTGCTTCTCTGTGTAACCAGGGCCCTGAGCGCGCTTGCCCAGGGGGCAGCCAGGCCCCCGAGGCCTTTGCCATTCACCAACCAGTCAGTTAAGCCCAGAGAACTTCACACGAGCGTTTCTTGCAACTCTCTGTTGTAGCCGAAGTCCTGGGGTTGTGGGAGAGGTGGCAGAGCGAGGGGAATGGGGACATGCCAGGGCAAAATCTGAGTTTGGTGGTGGTTGTTTTCCAGGAAACCTCTTCTGGCTGAGGCGGAGAATTTCACTCTTTTTATAAAGAATACTGTCCACTTCACCAAATTTAATTTCTCCAAGTAAGTACGATGCTCCTTGGCCGCCCTGAGTGTGCACCTCAGCGCAGCCTCTGCTGAGCGCGTTGCCGTGGGGCCGAGCAGCCCCGCGCAGTTACGGTTGCGGATGGTGTGTTCAGGAGGACGCCGGTCGCTTTGGCAGCACGTGTGTTTGCACGTGTAACATCAGTGGGATGGGGCAGAGGCACGGCTGTGCTCCAGCTCTCCAGAGCTCCGCGAGCAGAGCAGAACAAGGCCCGTTGTTCCCAAGGTCTTGTTTGACCTCATACTTTTCACAGAATCCCAGAATGTCAGGGATTGGAAGGGACCTCGAAAGCCCATCCAGTGCAATCCCCCGGAGCAGGAACACCCAGATGAGGTCACACAGAAGGTGTCCAGGCGGGTTTGAATGGCTGCAGAGAAGGAGACTCCACAACCTCCCTGGGCAGCCTGGGCCAGTGTTCTGTTACCCTCACTGAGAAGAAGTTTCTTCTCAAATTTAAGTGGAACNCCAGAGCCCCAGCTCCCTCAGCCTTTCCTCACACGGCAGATGCTCCACTCCATCGTTTCCGTGCCTCTGTGCTGGTCTCTCTCCAGCAGTTCCCTGTCCTTTTGCAAAGGGCTGTCCTGGCCTCACAGCCCCGGCAGGCTGAGGGCCGCCTGGCTCCGGTGGGCAATGTGGGCTGGGGCAGCAGAGCGGCCCTGCCGGCCCCCCCGGCTCACAGGTTTCCCTCTGGCAGCAATGGGAGCCGGTGCTGTGGAGGGAAGGAGCAGCCGAGATGGGGAGGAGCTGGGAGGGAAAGGGTATGGCTGGTTCTGTAATGGGTGATGACTCCACGTGTGATCCCTCAGGGCCAGTTTCCCTCCAGCTGAAGCTTTAGGAGAGGCAATGACTGTGTCCCCGCTGCAGGAGCACTGGGGTCCCATGCTGGGGGGGGGGGTCTCCCTTTGTGCGCTGCTGCAGGGCTCCCCGTCCTCCCACATCCCCTGCACCCGTGGCATCTCCCTCTCTCTCTCCTCTCACAGGTGCAATACTTTGCAAACCAATGACCCCACCTATTTCAAGAGCTGCTTGTACGATCCGTTCTTCAGCCCCTCCTGCCCTGTCTTCCGTGTCCGTGACATGGTGGAGGCAGCAGGAGAGACCTTTGGGAACATTGCACTGCTGGTATTTGCTTTTCCTTTTAAAGTATGGAAGATGACTGCAAATTCCCCAAGGGTGTGGGCAGGGGCAGAGGAAACAGGGCTGACCCCTGAAATGCTAAAGGAATGATGTGATCTCTCTGCGTGATTTGGAACAACCGAACAGTAAAGAACTCGGCAAATCTCTGATCCTGTGCCGCTCCTGGAGTAAAATGTGTTTTGCAGGGGGGGAGCATCGGAGTTCGCATCGAGTGGGCCTGCGACCTGGACCAGCCCTCCGCCCGGTGCCAGCCGCAGTACTCCTTCAGCCTGCAGGACCGGGACTACAACTTCAGGTGGGGATGCCGGGGCCGTGGGACGAGCACACGGCCGTTGCCCTGTGTCTGCATTTCCCTGAGTGATGCTCTGAAAGGAGCAGCGGGGACCAGGGGACGTGGTAGCCCAGCGCAGGGTCTGTCAGTACCAAGGTGCCGTGGTAGTTCCCACTCGCTGGAGCTGTGGAGGGCAGCACCTGCCTGGGGGCAGGGACGTGTGGCTGCCCACACCAGTGCTGACCCTGAACTGGGTGCACTGGGAGCTGCTGCTGGTGACCCCGGGCTGGGTGCTGGGCGGACGCTGATGCGCCACTGCTGAAGCCAAGCGAGTGATGGCAGCACTTGCATCACCCGCATCCCAGCCTGCCCGGGGACGTGAGGTGTGCGCAGGCACGTGGCAGCCCCCGGGGTTGTGTGGCACGGGCAGCCCTCCCCTCTGCTGCTGTGGCTTTCTGAGCCGCATCCAGTGTCTCCCACAGAACTGCCTCCTACTACTGGGACTCCCAGCGGCAGCTCCGCCGGAACCTGCTGAAGCTCTACGGCATCCGCTTCGACATCTCCGTGCACGGCCAGGTACCATCTCCTGTGCAGACCCTGCAAGCACGGTCCCGGCTGCTTTGTCGCTGCACCTTGCTGCTCTCTGCTGCCGCCAGCCCCACGGCTTCCTGCTGGCACCGCTCCTCCTCACCCTGGTGAGCTCTTCACCTCTTTCCAGGGTTTTCCAAGCTGAGCAGGGAAAATCAGTCCCTCGCATTTGGAGAGAAGCTTCTTGGTAATGGCCTGAGCAGGGAAGCTTCTCTTGTTGAGGATCTGACGTGGGTGTTGTGAGATGTTTGGCCCTGTAGGCAAGGTGGGCTTGCCTGGTCAGAGGGGCTGTTGGCATCTCTGAGGGTCCCATGGTGGGAACACCCTGGCGAAGAACTCTCCTGAACCCGGACAGTTAATCCTGTCTTGATTAATTGTCCCCTTGTGGAGAAGGGCATGGGCACGGTTGCGGCTGACGCTTCTCTGTGTGCAGTGTCACTGACAAACTCAATACCCCTCTGTGCGAGATGGAGCCTGCACTGAGAGGACTGGTCACCCCAAGTGACATCCACAGCTGATCGGTTGTGCTTGGCACTGGCTTTTCCACCCGAAGAAGGCCAGGCACGCAGTGCAGGACAGGTTGCACCACTTCGGGGTGGTGAGACCGGGTCTGGGAGGCGTGGAGCAAGAGGGAGTAGCCAGGAGAGAGGTGGGAACCCCAAAATCTCTTTCCTCAGAGATGCCACTCTCCTTTGAGTAGAGGGGGACACGGGACATCAAGGCCTTGTTCGCTGGGGTGTAGTTGGTGGGTGCAGCTCCTGCTGTGCCTGCAGCAGGGCGGTCACGGTGGCCTCTTATGCCACCGAGTCACGAGCTGCCTCAGTCCCTTCTTTGACAGCCAGAGGGGTTTTGGGTCCACTAACAGCAGTGAGGTTCCTGCAGCTGGGCATGAAGAAATGACCCCAGTTTCCCGCAGCACCTCCCTGGCTTTAAGCACGCTGCCCAGGGGTCATCCCACAGCCCTCACCCCTCTGCCCCCTGTCTTCCCCCTCCGTTTCTCACCAGGCTGGGAAGTTCAGCATCATTCCTGCTGCTGTGAGCTTCGGCACCGGGATCGCGTTCTTTGGGGCTGTGAGTACTCAAGACCTGCTCTTTTCCTCCAGTCCGTGGGTTGGGATTTGCCACTTGTCTGTTGTTTCCCCTGCCTGCCTCGGTGTGAGGCTTCTGGGTGCTGGCAGCCCGGGAGCAGAGCTCGCCTGGTGGGGTGTGAGCTCCTGTTGTCCTGTTCGTCATCGTTCGCAGTAATGACGCTGCTGGGTCGGGGTCCTGAGCACTGTCGGGGCACATCTCATGGCGCTGGGTGTCTGTTGGCCATGGGAGGTGCATCGCTGGGTGCAGCAGAGGGCACCAGCTCCGCTCGGTGTTCGTGTGACGGGAGCTGGTGTCTGACTCCAGCACAGATGGGGAGTGGCGCTTATTGTGACAGGGCAGCCCCTTCTAGAGAACTTCTGCGGCTTTTCAGCGCTGGGCTCCCCCACCAGCCCTCTCGTTCCTCCCCGATGTGCTCCTCGCGGTCCCTTTCGTGGCTGTGGCAGCAGCTCTGCCGGGCCAGCCCTCGCCCTGCGTCCACGCGTCGCAGCTCAGATGATCCCGTCCGACCCGTGCAGCTCAGGGGAGCGGGCGGGGGCAGAGGGGACCTGCTGGGGCTGCCGGGGCTCCCGCAGGGACCGTCACTGCCGGCCGCTGCTGCGGTCGTGTCCCCGCAGGCCACGGCGCTCTGTGACCTGGTTCTGCTCTACCTGGATGCGAAGGCTGAGTTCTATTGGAAAGAGAAGTTCGAGGAGGTAAGGACGGGGCTGCTTGGGAGAGCTGAGGCTGGAGCGAAGTTCTGTGAGCAGATCTGGGGGGACTTCACTGTACAACCCTGACCCAGCCCCACGTTTATTTACCCTCATCCGAACTGAACCTGGCCAAGCTCTGTGTGGGGGTCTGAGCGCGCCCTGACGCTGTGTTGGTGCTGACGCTGTGGTTCAGTGACAGGTTTTGCCACGTGTGATTCCCACTTTGGCACTGCCCAGCAGGAACGTTTCTTTGGAACTGCCCCAGGGCTGCACTGTCCTGTTGGGGAAAAAACGTTGTTCCTAATGCCTGATCTGCCCCTGGGCCTGGAGTGGGAATCTCAAACAATGAACCTGGCCGCATGGAGCTGAGCAGAGCCGCGCAGGACCGATCTGCCTGAGCTGTTCCCTTGTTTTTGGTATGCGAAGATGCCCCTGTTCATTTTTCAGGCAAAACCCCCTAAAGGTAAGACTGAGGCCGCAGCTTAGGGACATCAGGACTGCTCTGTCACAAGCATCGTTCACTCCAGAGTGACCCCCAGGTAGGTGTGATGGGGGCATGGCTGGAGGTGGCCCGGTTCTCCTGGCCCATTGTGTGCTGCCAGAGTTAGGATCTGCCTTTCCTGGAGAAACCTTTGCATCAGCAGAAGTTCGTGGCTCCTGGAGCAGCCGGTGACTGAGCAGAGCCGTGCTGCAGAGCTGCTGCAGGAGCTGGAGCTTGCTGGGGAGAAACTGGCCCCTGATCGGCACAAGAGGCTTAAAGTATTTTGTGTTCTTCACATTCCAGATGGCCATGGGCCTTGATTTCCCGTGGAAAACAGGGATGCAATGAAATAAACCTGTTCGGAAAGCGGGTGGTGGCTGCGCTCTGTCTCCACCCCGGGGGTGGCTGGGAAGGTGTTGCGCTGCTGCTCCCGCACCTCGCAGCGCCCTGTGTGCCTCCCGCTGCGATGGCTCCGCATGAGCCCCCGGATCCTTGAGGGCTGCCCCCCTCCCATCCCAGCTGTGCTCAGGGAGGGGTTGGCGGCACTGGCTGGTATTTACTTGCAGAGGGGTGCGGTGGCTCCTGTGTCCGCCGGTTCCTGCCAGGATTGATGCTCGCTGAAGCCAAGCGCGGCCCTGGGGTGAACCTCAGCATCTTGGGCACTGAGCCCCCTCTCCCACCTGCCCTGGGCTCAAAAACACTGTGTGGAGGCGCGGTGGGGTCTGAGCAGCGTTTAATGGAGGGATCCTGCAGCATCACCCCCTCTACACCCCCCTGCCCGGCTGCCCCCCGGCTCCTTGAGCTGCTGCAGGTAGAACTGCGCCGCCAGCTGCCTGGTCGTGGTCCTCAGCGCCAGGAACGCGGCTGCGATCTCGGCGAGGAGGAAGGCCAGGAGCAGGCTGTGCACAGCTGTCTCCAGCGGCAGCCGCAGGACGTGGCCGTCCGTCAGCAGGAAGAGCAGGATGGGGAGCTGGATCAGGAGAGAGAGGAGGAGGAACCCGGCCAGCTCGGGCACCTGTGGGAGCAGAGGCCACCGGTGGGGTGGGGGGAACCCTCTCTGCCCCAGGGCTTCCCTGCATTGGTCACTGCTGCCGTCGGCACTTGGGTTCCAGGGATGTCACTTGTGCGTGGGGGCTGTGCCTGGATGCGGTCAGGTGCTGTCGAGCTCAGTGCTGGAGCATCACACAGCGCAGGGACACAGCAGGACAGTGAGGGGCTTCCCCTTGTCCCGTACCCCCAGGTTCTGCGATTCCCCCTCCCAGGCAGGACTCCAGGAACAGGGTGACAGGCGCTCAGGCCCTGGGCAAGGGGCCATCCAGCACAGCCACCGCTCCCCTGGCAGGGCCGTCCCGCACCGCGCCCTGGGGACGTGAGGCCAGGCAGACAGGCGGTGCTTACCTTCTCCTGCAGGTTCCCCACGTAGCCCAGGTAGAGACGGGAGCCTTCAGCCAGTGAGAGGATGAGGAAGGCAGCGAGCAGCAGGAACTGGTAGTGCCAAGGCAGCAGGTGGTACTGTGACGGGGGCACAGCCTCGTCCCAGCGGGCCCCAGCACCCCATGCCCTCCCCACGCTCTGCCAGCTCCCACCCGTGCTGCTGCCCAGCCCTGCCTGCTCTGCCCCCCCAGTTCAACCCACCCTCCTTGGAAAGTTCACTGGTTATTCTCACAGTTCCCATTTCTGGGAGCTGGACATGAGCCATCTCGTAGCGGGGGTGGCATTTTGCTCATGTGTGTGTGGACCCATTAATTTTGAAGAGTCTCCCCCCTCCCCTGCTCCACGTGGCCTCTGCGTGCCCAGGGACATGGGGCAGGAGCCGGTTCCCCCCACCGCGTGCCCCAGGGGACAGACGGTACCTTCAGCTGCAGCATCAGCCCCTCGGCCACGCACCACGCCGGGAAGTAGCAGGCGTTGAAGTAGAGCATCATCTGGAGGGGCAGGCTGGCCCGTGCCGCGGGGGCTGCGCGGGGCACGCGGGGCTGGGCTGGGCTGGGCTGCCCACAGGGCCCCCGGCCTCGCAGCTCGGAGCGGGCAGCGCTGGCCCTGCCGTGCCCGGGGACACAGCTCCGCTGTTTGCCGCTAATGCCCTTATTTTTGTTCCCCCTCGGTGGGTGGGTGCAGGGACCCTTTGTGTGTTCCCACCTCAGAAGTGCCCGGTTGTGTGGGCGCGGTGCCGAGCGGTGACCCCCTCCCCGGCCCCCCTGCCCGTACCTGGGGGGTAGGTGTGGGCAGCGCCGCTGTCCCGGGTCTTGTTGTTGATGAAGAGGGAGCCGCTGAAGGCCGCCAAGCCCCAGCGGAGGTTGGGGGGCAGAGGGGTGTGCGCAGCCATGGCCGAGCCCTGCTCGCCCGGCCCGGCCCGGCCCGGCTCAGCCGGGATTAGCCAGAAGGTCATTAACGGGACGACAGGCTGGGCTAATGCGCAGGACACCCGGCCATTGGCTCCACAGGAACGGGGTTGTGGGAGAGGGAAATTCCCCTGGGACACCAAGCCCACACGGGGCCCACACGGGGCCCACACGGGACCCACAAGGATACGGAGCATCTCCTCTCCGTGGCGGTTGGGGGGTGCAGCAGGTTGCCCCCGTCACCGTGTCAGGGATGGGCTGGTGTCCCCAGCCCAAGCACCAGCCGTGGGCAGCGCTCAGCTCTGCTGTGCCCTCTCCCAGCCGTGTCCTACGAACATAATGATCGCTCAAAGCTCCCTGGCAGACAAGGGTGCCCGGGGAGGGGATGGTGCTCTTCGCCAGAAACGCTTCTTCAGAGCCTCCAGACTCGCAGAGCATTTCACCCCTCACCGTGAGCTTCCCTGCTAACGTGCCACCCCCGTGGGTCTCTGCGCTGTTCAGCGTCCCCAGACGCCTTTTGGGACCTAAAATGAGACTTGAAGTTCACGTCCCTTAGTGGATCCAGCAGACACAGCGGTTCAGCAAGGGGACCCTGTTCGTGGCTGTGTGCCAGAGCACGCATGTCACTGTCACTGTCTGTTGTCCCCTCTGGTCGTGCTGCCTGGGAAAAGCCTTGCAGTGAAACCAGAAGAGACCAGCTGGGACGAGACAGACTGGTGGTGTTTCTGCCTAGCAAAGATCAGAAAGTCTGGAAAAAAATACAGGTGAGATAGACACAGGTGGGAAGCCTCTACGAAATAGGTGCTTGCACCACCACACAGCCAACCTGGGGAGGTGACCCAACGCCTCGGGAGGAATCAGAGACGATCGAGATCCCAAGAATAGTATTGGTTTAATTCATATGGGGTGAATCAAATGAAAAATATAAATCTTCTCGCTTTGGGCTCAGGGTAAAACAGCGGCTGCTGGGGAAGGAACCTCGCTCAGGACAGAGCACTGGGGGCTCTCCCAGGGCGTTCTCGCCCCTGGCTCTGCTGAGCATGGACATGGGGCTGTGGGCTGGCCAGGGCCGCTCCTGAGCTGGAGATAAGGCTCTTCTTCCAGCAAGGGGCAGAAAACATGACAGCAGAGCACCGACATGGAAAGCTGAGACGAGAAATGCAGCCTTGTCACTAGGTGACAGGAGGAACGAGTGATGAAGACGGCCAGAAGTACTCCTCCAGCCACTTTTCCTTGAGTGGCAGCAGCAGCAGCACTAATCCCGCGATAATCGTTCAGGACGCAGATGCCGCGCTGCTGGCGGAGGGACGGCTCCCAGCCCCGCAGCCTGGCTGTCGCACTTCCGCAGCCTCACCCCCACGGGCTGACCAAGAGCTGCCAGTGCCCAAGCCCAAACCAAGCCCCGAGAGATGGGGAGCAGCGCTCCAGCCCTTGTCTGCTCCAGCGTGGGGAGAAGCTGTGGGTGCTGGGACCGATGAGCTCCAGAGCGCTCGGCTTGTGCCGGGACTCACCTCTGCTGGGGGCTGTGGGGGCAGCCGGCCTGGAAAAGGGAGGATGTGAAACACAAACACAGGCTGTCTGGAGACCACCTGGTGTGTCCCCGCATCCCCGGCCCCCTCAGGTGCTCCCTGGGGTGGGTGGGCACGGGGGGAGCTGTGGCAAGCGCTGCAGCCATGCGGAGAAGGAGCGATGTTGTACTCTGCGGGGTTGCGCGTCAGAGCTCAGCTGGGAGCGAAGGGGATTTGGGAAGGGGCAACGTGCTTGAGAGCACAGGGAGCGATGAAAGGCACTCGCGCTGTCTGTGGGGGCGAGGGGGGTGCTTGGGGCAGAGCCGCACAGGGACCCCACAGCCCATCTGCAGTGCCCGCAGCCACGCGGCCCCGTGCCCCGCTCCCCCAGGGCTGCTTTCCCAGTCTCCCAAGGCAACTGCAGCCGCAGAGCCCCAGCCCAGCAGGAACCGGGGCAAAGGAGCCGTGGCCGAGCAGGTGAGTCTGCAGTGACGGGTGACGGGCTCATCCGGGTCTCAGAGGGAAATGACTCGGCTGCAGCGTTCCCGCTTGTCTGTGGTGCCGCCATCCGCGCTCCCCACGGCGAGCACGGGGTCAGGAGGGCGCAGGCGTGGGCAGCGTTAGGAGCCTTTCCCTGTCAGCCAGGACATATCTCCAGTTCTAACGAAAAGAGAAGGAAAACCAGCAGTGCTGTGAGATGTTTGCCAGCACGGGCAAGCAAATCCGCGCGGCGTGCCTGGGCGCAGAGGCACAGCCAGCCTCTGTCCTCACACACCTATCGCTACAACTCTCCGAAAAAATCACATGCAGAGCCCTAATTCCACGTAAAACTGAGTTCAAATAGTACTTTTTACACTTAAAACGAGCCCCTCTGGCATCCAGCTGAAAATCCTCGGAAAGGCACTGAGTGGCAGGCATCTCCCTGGCTGAGCAGGGTCCAGCTGAAATGCAGCTGCCTGTTCTGCTCCTGGCAGATCTGTGCATCAGCGCCCGGCACAGGGGACACAGCTCCTGGCACCCCCTGCCCCCCCCGCACACCGTGATTGCCCCGGGGGCATGGGGGCTGCAAAACAAGTGCACAGGTGTGCCCGGTGTCCCCATGCAGGGATCAGGGACGTGGCCCAAGCAGGGGTCCGGCTGTCCCTCCCGCCAGCCCTTCACACCCAGCACACCCGGCACCATGAACTGGACGTACTTGCCGTGACGGACAAACAGCCTAAAAGGTGCGAAAGCAGCAAGAGACAGAGAGAGAAAAGACACTCGGGATTAGGGGGTTTGGCTTCGCTGGGTTCACCGAGCTCCCCCCACTGCTGGGCTGCCCGCGAGATGCCACCTCCGCCCCAGCTGCAAACTGGGAGGCCAGCAACCATTTCCCAATGCACTGGAGGTGAGGGGTGCAGCCCAGCCCCAGTCACTGGTGGCCATGTGGACCCCTCCATGTGCTCCCCTTCCCGGGGGAGCCTGGGGGCTGGGAGTGCTTCTCTTCCCGAGCTCTTGAAGAGTCTGCTTTTATTCCAGGTGTAAAACAGAAATACTTCTAACTCATGGAAACATCCCAGGATGGGGACCCACATCCTCCTCTCAGCTCCGATTCCCACTATAAAGGCTCCTTCCGATCTGTTACGACCTCCCGGCGTTTGTCTTCCAGCAGGACACATTCAGCACCCACCCTCTGCACGCAGGGGTGTGCTCTTTCCTGTGCAAATTCTTAAAACTAAGGTGGAGAAAAAAGCACTTTTCCCCAATGAAGCAGAGACTGAGGTACCAAGGGCCGGCGTCCTGGCACTGCGAGCTCTCTGGGCTTTGCTGTTCCAGAGGTTTGTGCACAGACAGCGCAGCAGCCCCTCTCTGCGGTCCCCTCTCTGCGGTCCCCTCTCTGACTGCTGCCCAGGGTCACCCAGCGCCAGGCAGCGCTGGGTGGGTGATGTGCCAGTGCACCGTCCCATTGAGTCTGTGCAAGGATTTGTATCCTGCTGTTCAAGACAAATCCCCTGCGTGAGGGATGCCAGACCCGGAGGTGTCTGGGAGGCAGCACTTGAGTGGGATGGAGTGAGCGGGGCGGGAAGGAAAATGCAAGAAAGGTACAGAGCGGGGAGCAGCGGGAAGGAGCTGCCCGTCGGGTCCTGCTTTGGAATTCTCAGCCCTGCCCTGCTCCCCGTGTCTGTGCTTGGCACCTGCCCCAGCATCACTGGTTCCCACAGGGCATCTACTTACTCCACATCGCGCTTTCGGATGGTCCTGCCGGCAGCCAGGACCTCAGCCACCTTGGACACGATAGGGTCGTAGTTCATGCTGGCCACAGCCACCACCTCGTCACTCCTAGGGCCAGGCAGAGCAGAGCAGTTAGGGCAGCCCCAGGTGGCCATGGCTTCATCACCCAAAAATCAACATGCTGGAGAAAAGCAGGAAACAAAGAGAAACAGCTGCTGCTCCAGAGCCAGGACCCGTCCCCAGCGTGAGCACCGCGGGGCCTGTGCTGGCGGTGTGGGACAAGGGACAAGCGAGGGCTCAGCGCCGGCGCTCCAGGCTGGCCCCGCTGTGCTGCCACCTACACTCACACGCTGCTGTGGTGAGCATTGCTAGAGAGCCCAGAGGATCCAGACAGCTCTGGGCACCCTGGCACCTGCTGGAAAATGTCAGCAAAGGTGGGTTTCATGGTGGATAGAAACCGGGGCACCAGCAAGGATGCCCAGCGTTGCTGCCATCCGGGCAGGCGATCCCTGGGCTGCTGCCCCGTGCCGAGGAAGCGGAGAAGAGGGTGGTCAGGATTTCCCTGTGGGACACTTGGTTGTGCTGCTCCACGTCCCCATCCCCATGCCAATCCGCACCTCCCAGTGGGCAGAGCACCCTCCTCCGAGCTGCTGCACAGGCACGTTCCTCCCAGAGCCCTGGGACGGCTGGGGCAGCCAACAGCAGGGTCCCACCAGTGACTGAACCCCTGCCCAGCAGCGTGTCCCAGCCCGGCTGACCATCACCCACCAGGATGCCTGTGCTGGTAGCACAACACAGCCTCAGAGGCTGGATGGGAAACAAACGAAGCCGAAGGGAAAAGGATGTGAAAATGCTGAAGGAACTTTGGCTAAAAGTCACATGGAAAACAAGAAGGACTTTTCTGCTTTGAGGTTTGCAGAGGTCAACCTGAGCATAATATCTTCAAAGACTGAATTCAGGAGATGACTCATAAATAGATAACTTAATAAACAAACAAGGTAAAGATCAGAGAAGGTGTGTGGGTAAGACATTAAATACTGGTGATATTGTTGAGTAAGCTGAAGAGTGGAAGCACCCAACAAATTGAGATCTGCTCTTCAACCTGCTGCCAAAGAGCTCTGTGACAAACAGAGCAAAGAACAGCTAGGGGGAAACGTACCTAATTCCCAGGAGGAGGAGAGCAGAAGAGATGTTTCAGAAGAAACTTCACCTTCACGGAGCCATGGCAATTGAAATCATCTCTCGCAGCTGCCCCACAAAGCCACAGGGTAGCTCCATCACAGAAAACTACCTATCAGAGAATGCTGTGATTCCTAAACAAGCTCAGTGCTAATAAGGGAAAGCAAGTCAGAAACAGAGCAGCTGTCTGGCTTCCCCATCCATGGGGGAGCACAGGAGGGCAGAGCGGACCAGGAGCCCAGAATCTTCTCCAGAACCACTGGAGCTTGTTCCCAGCTTAGTCCACACCAACTAGACCCAGGGATGGACCGACACTGGCCAGGCTCCGGCATGGGCTGCTGCTCCACGGGAACGGCAGTGGGAAGGGGCAGCCACGAGGCTGCAAGGAGCTCTAGAGCAGGACTTGGATGCCGTTGGAAATCCCATCCTGAGCCTCCTCAGCTCAGTGCAGAGACGTGTACCTACAGCAGAGGGCATTTCTGGTAGCCTGCAGATCTTCCACCCGGAAGACAAGGTGAGAAAAAGGAGTCGTGGACAGACGTTGGGGAGGAATACATTCACACAAGAAAACTGCCATCTGTGGCAGGCAGCACGGATAATTAAGCATCCGAGAAGATTACAACCTGTGCGTGTGTCCAGCTGAACTGCCTGCTGGGCTGCCACATTCAAAGGCTGCTGCTGTGATTTAGAAGAGCCCTTTGCTTTCTGAGCCTGCCTCTGCTGTGGTGCTTGATGTCCTGTGTGACGTAAATGAGGTCCTGCACCCTCCCCAGGACAGGACAGCCTTCCCCAGGGATGTAACTCCAATGATACGTGTAGGGACTGAAGAGTTTTCTTCACAGGAGACAGACAGTCTTCTTCCAAGACACAGCAGCACCTGCTGGTACTGCAGTGCAGATTTTGTCTTCTCCTGTCAGTTTAAGTTCAGAAATGCAAACTGCCCATGAGAACCCCATCCCACCGTGAACTACAGCCTGGGGAGACCCTACAGGCCGTTGTTGACATCACATGGGGCCTTGGCTACTTCATCATTGCTTGATGCCTCTGGTGCTCAGCACACAATGGGGACTGAGGCTCCAGGACTCCTGGGAGGCTCAACAACACCTTCACACCACAACACATGGTCTTGAAGCTTCAGTGGTTTCCTCTGTGTTCGGTTTCCTGAACATAGCCAGTTCCCAGCCAGGAAACACAAAGTGGTTGGGGACCTACGCATCAAAACCAGTGGAACATGTGCCACTCAGAGGTGTGCAAGGGAAATAAAAGGAATATGTAATCTCACCAGCCACCCACTGACTGAGCCTCAAGCCCAACCACCACCTGACATAACCAGCCAGGAAGGCAGATGCAGCCCAGACATTTCCATCAGGAAGACACACAGCAGCTGTTCCTTGTGTGAAATAACTCACAGGGTGCTGGTGAGCTGGAGCATCCCACATCAGCGGTGGATTTTAAACATTTTGTCTGACAGATAGGGAAGCCAGGAGGGATCCTTCTTTTTCAAAAGGTCTTTAGGGCCAACAAGAGTGCCCTTCCTGAACCTGGAACCTGGAGCAGTCAGAAGTCTTGGCATACAGGCTGAGGGAAGATGGAGCACTGTGCATGAGCGCTGTGTGTACATGGTCTTCCCTTCCTCTGCAGGGTTCAATGCAACGGAAGTGGGGAACTGTGAAGAAGACAACCACTGCAATTCCCTGGATCTCCCAAGATCTCCAAGGGTTGGGATGGCATTGGTCTGTTCTGTCTGAGGTGCTTCAGCGAGCACAGTGTCCCGTGGGGACACCTGCAGATCACTGTCCCGTACACCTCCTGGCACAGGGCCGCACGCTGAGTCCTCCACAGCTCACACAGCTCTGGACAGGGATAAGCAAAAACATTTCGTCTTCAAATTCTGGGGAAAAAAAGAGCCTTATTGTGAAAGTCGGTGCTAAGGACAGGCTCCAGGAATGGGAGCCACCAGCGATTCATGCAACAACCGAGACAGCACGTGCCAGGAGGAGAAGAGTCCAAACCTTTGGGTGGGCACAGCAGAAGGAAGCAGGAGGGGATGGCTGAGTTGGGACAGTGCCCTCAGTCCAAAAACATTAGCACCAACCAGCAGAACTATCACCGAACAAGAAAAGGAGGAAGAAACACTCCCGGTGGCCTCTCACAGAAGCGGAGATGGGAACTTGATTAGAGCCCAGCAAAGCAGCGGGAGCCGCTCCCCGCCAGCCAGCGCTCCCCAGTACCTCCAGCTCTCGGCGCAGGATCCTGTCCTGGTGCCCAAAAGCCACCTCCAGGAGCTCCTCCTGGGTGGCAGAACAACACAGAGCTTAGCGGGGGATCCCCACCGAGCCCGGCGCCCCCCCTGCCGCAGCTCTGCCCCGGCACCGCCGGCCCCACGCTGGGCGCCGGATGCACAGAGCAGGGATTATGCACCTTGCTCGGGGCTTTCCTTTTGAAGAGGCCCTACAGATGTTTAATTAAAGCAATCTGACATTTCCTTTCTAATTAGGATTGGGATAAAAAGCTAAATGCTATGGTATGGAAAGGAAGAATAGAGGTTTCAAAGGTTATACGCTGTAAATAAATGTGCACCGGTGTGGCTCATGGACGCCTGACCCCATAAAGCTGCATTTGCTGCAGGCGGGGGACTGCCAGTGAGGCCGGGGGACCCGAGATGGGGCAACACAGGGGCTGTGGAGTGGCTTTACAGGGGATGCAGCAGCAAGAGTACACCCAACTCCGCAAACCCCTGCGGCAGAACTGCCAAAAAGGGGTTTTAATATTCCCCTAGCTTACACTCACTGAGCAGACTGTGTTTTAAAAAGCTGCGTTAGCAGTTACGTGATTTAAACGCATGTCGAAACGTCGGGGGTGGAGGCTGAGAGCCCTGTGGCTGTGGCTGTGCAGTGTCTCCTGGCAGGAGCTCTGCCCAGCGCAGCGGGTGCCTTGGCACAAACCCACCCTTTTGGGCAATTTAGCCAGAGAGCTCAGAGGTGTGTCTGTCTGCCAAAGGCCCCTGGGTGCTGCTGGGTGCTGGAGCCCCGTCGTGTCCAGCCGGTGTTTATCCGAGGCCCACAGGCACCAGGAGGAGGAGGGTGCGCGCTGGGGACCTGGTGGCTCACGCCGTGGGGTGACAAGGTGAGCCCCGCGCCTCTGCAAGCCCCAGGGACACATCCAACCGCCAGGCTCCACCCGGAGTGATGGGGGCAGGCGGCCACCCCTGGGGAGGGGGAGGCAGAGTGGGGGCGCTGAGGGACATCAGGCAGACAGAGCCCTGGTGACATGACCTCTGCAAAGCACCCGAAGAAATCCCCTCCACCTCCAGGCATTGAGAGGCTCCGTGGCCATTGAGTTCAGATCGGGATACGACAAAGGCAACAAAAGAACAAGCAGCAGCAAATATTTGGGGGATAAACTAATGATGCAGTCTTGCCAGTGTAAACAGCCAGCAGGGCTTAAGAACAGCCAGGGCAAGGCATGCTGACTGTCAGTACATCTCAGGGAAGTATTCCCAGACAGGCTCCTAGCCTCTGGAGAACTGGGTTTCACTACAGGTGTAACAAAGGCTCCTGAACTCTTGCTAATCCTCACAGTTTTTAAAAGACGGTAGAGTTTTCTGAGCTTAATTTGTTAAACCAGAAGCAGAAACGGCGATGCTTGAGCTCCCAGTCCAGCCCTGGTCACAGATCATTAACACAATGATAAAACAGGAAGGAAATCGTTGATGGGAATTGCCAGCAACGAATTAATAAAAGTCATTATCTACCCTCAGATATTCTGTGAACAGACAGTGCTTACATCTGGCAAAGACATTAGGTCTAAAGACCAGGTTAACTTACTTTATGCTTAGCACATTGTTTCTCTAGGGCCTTTTACTAATCTCCTGCAGCCTCTGTGTCCAGAGAGGAACAAAACTAACTGGTAGAAGCTCTGGCAAAAATATTTTACAGCCTAGAAGAACATGCTCAGACAAATGCCTATGTAGGGATGTGGAGAAGAGAAACACTTACTTGGTATAAAATGCCACAAACTTCAGTTCATCTAAATCTCCCTGAATGACAACATCATCGAACCCTTCCCCATGGCCTGGAAGGTAGAGAAGAAGTGGATTCAGCAATAATTTCTCTGGATCCAGCTCTAGCCCCTAAGACAGAGTGTTTCAATCCAGAGCTACACAAGGAGCATCCTGCAGCCACCGAGAGACCAGCACTGGAAGATGGGGTACTGAGAAGAACCCCTTCTTTCAGAGGGGTGCAGTGCAGGGAGACGTTCACATTGGGCCATGCCCGTGATCCCAACCGGACTCTCCGGCCCTGCACCCCACACCGCGAGCAGACGGGTGTCGGAGGAGATAGCAGAACCCTCAGGAGCCAGGCAGGGAAGCAGGCTGGGGCAGGGGCTGGCGACGAGGGTCCGCGGCGAGAGAGCCGGCTGTGGCTTCCCCACCCAAGCACAGACTGCAGCAGCCCTGGGGAGCCCCATACCTGCGTATCGGATGCTCTTCCCGAACATAGCAGTCCACAGATACGGGACTGTGCTGATCTCCATGCCGTGGGCCAGCATGTTCAGCGCAGCTATACGGCCTGGAAGGGAGAAGCGGTGGATTAAGTGAGGAAGCTCAATGCCGGAGCAAGCGCTGTGCTCTGCCGTCTGGTCACAGCGTGGCGTTGACGTCGCCGGTCCCAGAGCACAGGGAAACCAAGGCCTTCTGTGCAGGCTGACAAAAACCCATACTGCAACAAGCACCAACAAGGCAACACATCACATCCTCCAAGGCCGGGCTGGGGCTGCTCCCGGCCGTGCAGCCCCCGCTGACACGTCACCTCCACCGGCAGGACCAGCGTGCTCGTGAGCCTGTTCCGCCTCAGCTTCTGCAGGGTGACAGGGCTGAGAGCTTGATGAGCTGCCACCTCAAACGGGGAAGGGATGGATAAACCCCTGAGGGCATGGAGACTGTTAGGACATGGTCCCTGCCGCGGGGGCATGGCTGGATCAGAATGATCCAAATGCTGTGTCCAAAAGCTAACTGGTGTGGGTCCAGAACCTCCCACCCGGGGCACCCACCCACTTGGAGGTCAACCTCCCCACGGGGTCGTGGCCTCGGAAAGCTCCAGGGCAGTTTGTCACACCAGGGTTTCCAGGCTTGTTGGTGTGAAGGGGACAAAGGTCTCAGCCCTGCAGCACAGTCCTGGGCCAGCCCGGCAGAGCGGGCAGCCCAGACAGGGATGTGAGCCTGAGCTGACACCAGGATGCGAGCTCCTAGGAGTCCCAGGGCAACGAGGTGATCAGGCTCCCGCAGCGACTGCAGGTGCCTGGAGCACATGATGTTTGGGAAAGCCTGTCCCTGGGCACCTGGTTTTGTAATGAGGCATCGTTAGGCAATGCACATCAAGAATGCTGACAAATGAAGGCGTATCAGACAGGATAAAATACACTTGCATCAAAAGGTTTAGTACAACTGCCCAGTTTCCCTATTGGCAATTGTCTCATTCTCTCACTAGAGGGTTTGGAAATTGCCCAGGGATCCAGAAAAGGCTCTTTTCCACAAGCAATTCGCTGTGGCAAAGTGAAGGGACTGAAAAGCACCTACCGTGCATATGGGCCATCTGCCAGTGAGGGACGTTCACTTTCTTATTATTCCTCAAGGCCAATGGGAACGTGACAGCATCACCAGCTGCGAAGACTCCAGGGATGTTGGTCTGCATCATCTGCAGGGGGGAAGCAGAAGTGCATGTGGATGGGGTTTGCACCCTACAGCAAACAGGGACCTGCCTGAGAGCCACCACGGTCCCCAGGGCACGCGGAAAACCTCTGCTCGGCTGTGGGACCCCCAGGCAGATGTGATTTAACATCCTTCACTTTCAAAGTGTACCATGCAGGCAGGGACCTGGAGCATCCTTCTGTCAGTGGGTTACCCAGCACAGCGAGACGCAGACTGGCGTGCTGGAGACCCTCTTAGAAGGTTGGTGTCTGCTGGTGTTCGCAAACAGAGCCTGGCTCATTGCACACATGAGCAATAAGAGCAGGGGCGGGTGGGAATGAGCCCCCGGAGCAGAGGCAGCCCCCCAACACGCTCCTTGTTCATGGCACACATCACCCACCAGCACCAGCACTGTGCCCATCAGAATCACTGGTGGTGGAAGGGAAAGATGAGATCCTTTGTGATCCTTGAAAAGATGGATCTTCCTCCATTTCTTTCCCCCAGATATCCACACCATCCCAGGATGGATCTGAGTCAGACCCAAGCCCCAGCACCCAGGGCTGCGATTTGCAAACCCCTCACTTGCAGGCGGCCCCAGGTACCCCACCGCGATGCTCCCAGTGTCTTGGCAGACCAACTGTTCCTGTGACAGCAATTCGGAGCCCTGGGGAAACGTGGCTCAGAGGAGCCCTTGGAACAGCCCCTGCTCCTCTCCCGCTGGCAGGGGCTGCCCCCACACTCACCTTGTTGACCACAATGAAACCTTTGGAGTCGATGTTGATGCCGCTCTGCTTGAGAAAGCCCGTGGCCGGGACTGCGCCTGCGGGAGGAGGCACGGGCTGCCGGCACGGTGCGTCCCCACAGCCCTGTGGCCAGCGGGTCCCCCCCAGCCAGGACAACCCGTGTGCCCCACAGCAAAGGCAGCAGCTGCTCCAGGAGCCCCCAGTCCTCCCACCCCATCGCCCTCCTCACCCCCAGCGTCCCCCCTGCTCTCCCGGCCACCAGTGCACTGCTGGAATCTGCCCACCACCTTTCTCTAATGCTTGAAGATAATTTTCAATCCACTTCTTTTTTATAGATATTTTGAAAAAAATATGTTTAAAAGGGAGTCCCCAGGCTTACAAAGACAGGGTTCCTCTACTCTACTTCCCTTACAGCCTGTACTTTCTCTTCAGCCTTCTTTTTCCTTTTTTGATCTTTTTTTCTCTCTAGCCTTTGCAAACCACAGTAGTCCGCAACTTTTGAAAAGTTACAGCGCGAGAAAATATTTGTTTTTTCCTCCTCAAGAGTAAAGGAGACAAATAGCCTCTTCTATGGCAATGACAGGAACAAAAAAAGCAGAGGAAAAATAAATCAGTTTGGAGAGGCTTTTAACAAAAAACAACTTTAGAGGATGAAATTGGTTTCAATGTCTTTTTTTTTCTGGAAAAAAACCCAAAACTATACTATTTTCCAAATACATTTTCAGTTGCATCTTGGGGTGGAGGCTCTAGAGCTGTCGCTGCTGTGTCCCCACCAGCTTCGCCTCTGCCCAGCAAACCCCACGGCAGCGATGGCCCCTTACCCACACCGACCACACAGACGTCTGCGCGCAGGACCTTCCCGCTCTTCAGCACAACCTCCTTCAGCTGCACGGCACACAGGGGGACACTGCAGTTACTTTGGGGACACAAAAACCCTGCAGCAGTAGCAAGCCAAGCCGGCAGCTCGCTTCGTTTTTGACATGCGAGCTGACCGCAATTCCCTATAACAGCAACAGGAGGAGGGTGGGAGCAGTGAAACTGCCCCACACACTGTGGCTGGAGTGTGTTTGCTCCTGGGAGCGAAATCCAGGAATTTCAGGGGGTAGGAAAGGGTAGAGGGCAAAACCCCAGAGGCGAAGGGAGCGGCAGCCCTGGGGGGCTGCTGGGGCCCCTACCTTGCCCTCCTGCTCCCGCAGCTCCGACACCTCGGTCTGCATGTAGAACTTCACCCTGTTGCTCTCAAACATCTGGAGGGGTGACACGGGACAGAGCACGCACATCAGGACCCCCAAACCGCCCCCCTCCTGGTGTCCCTGAGCCCCTGCCCTGCTCACCCTCAGGGCTCCCCCCGACCCACCCGGCAAAGGGGGTTGGCACCACCTCCGTCCCCCACACATGCCCAGAAGAAGGTGCTCTACAGTGTATAGACCATGAGAGGGAAGACGCAGCCCGTTCGTTCATTCTGGTGACTGCTGTCACCGCAGATCAATCAATTAACAACAAGCAACAATAAGTGCAACAAGGAAAATGAGCAGAACCCACTGTCCCACCGAAACCACCACTCCCCAGACAGGAAAGCAAGCTCACCTTCATGACAGCGCGGCCAACCCTCTCCCCGAAGAACTTCTTGAAGGGGACCTCCTCCAGCTCCACCACGGACACCGAGTGCGCCCTCTCCGTGAGGTAGGCGGCCACCTCCATCCCTGGGGAGCAGGAGCAGGTTCAAGCAGCCGCGGGACCACCCCAGAGCTTCCCATGCCCCCTTGTCCGCTCCGGGCTGGGGAGGCTGGAGCCACCCTACTGGGAGATCTGGGGTGCCACCAAGGCTGGCGGGCGCAGGGGACCACACCATTTCACGTGAGGTTTATGATTTATGGTGGTTGGTTCTCAGCCACAGGAGGTTTCAAAGACCAAAGGGAGGAACTGGCCGTGTCAAAGCCCCGAAGCGCCCTGGGAAGCCGTAGCGCCCGGGGGAGCAGATCTCAGATGGGGAAACCTTCCCTGCTCGCTGGGACTGCCTCAGCACAGGCAAGAGCTGCAGGTTGAAAACAGCCCTGGTGACTGTAGCTCTTCTCTCCAATGAGAATGGGACAATTTTCCTGCTGGCAATTTCATGGGAACTTTCACCAAGACATTTTCTACCTATGGGGTTTTTTTGGAAACAGATCTTTTCGATGACCTGCAGTTTACAACTGGCACTACAATCTACATTTTTCTGCAGATCGGATTGATTAAACCTTTAAAACAAAATTATTTTTTTTTTTTAAAGAAGAAAAACAAATACCAAACACTTTATCATAAATTCCCTGACTAATAACCATTTATGCTGAAGGCTTGCAGGACCCACAATAATTTTGTTATAACCATATTAAGCAAAACAAAGAACTATCGAAGAAGTTATAAGATTTTTCTAATGCATTTGAAAAATTCACATCCCTGATGAAAAGCAAAAGAGAAATAACCACACAGGTGTTCACCTACCAACACAACTCTCCCAACTGAAGCCAAACCTGCACTGACACATCAGATTTGAAACCACCCAAGCACCAGTACTGGTGCGCCGTATGCTTTTTGGACTGAGACAGCAACACCTGTGTCCATGCAAACCGAACAGCACAGCCTCTGCAGTAAAATAATACTTTTCTTCAGGAAGGAGATGCCCTTACCACCCACCTGCAGCTGCAGGTTGGACAACCTGAGGTCCAGTTTAGCGGGGGTTACCTATAACTGGGCAGCAACAAACAGGGCGAGGGACCAGGACCGTCTGCAGGAAGCCAGGGACAGCCGGGGCCGGACACCGTAGAGCGAGCGCTCACCCAGGAAAGATGCTCCCACAATAACCACGTTCTTGCTCGTGGCCAGCTTCACCACACGGTTGGCATCTTCGGGCGTCCGGATGTTGAAAACATTTTCCACCTCCTTGCCTTTGCAGCTGAGAGCTTTGGGCCTGAAAAACACACACTGAGGGTGGTATAGGTGTTTTCCCTGACTTTGTGGTGGTAATTGGGACTGCAGATCTTTCCAGCGCTCCGGCAGCATCTCAGCCTTTCCCTTTTTCACCTTTCTCTGGGCTGGATATGTAACAAGGAAAAAAAACGCTGGCGGGTGAGAGCCGGATCACAACCATGATGCACAGTACGGGCTGCTCTGCGCCCACCCCCAGCCCCATCGCTGGACCAGGAATCAGCTCCCTCCTGGGGCGGGTTCTGCTTTGCAGCTCGTGCTCAGCTGCTGGCATGTGGTGAAGTTTTCAGAAGCTTAATAGGACACCGAAAACTCACTCAGTCCTCCAGCAGAGGCTCTGGAGCCAGATATTGAAAGTTCCATAAGCCCCTGCAGATGCAAGTTCCACTGCCCGTTCCTTGGGGCACGCTGCTGACACTGCAGCATTTTATTCTTGTCCTCCCCATGCACTTACTGGAACCTATGTTTTTTTAAATATCTGGCCCTGCACACCTGACTCCCATCTGGAGATGGGACAGACGATCTTAAATAATTTAGGTACCTTAAAAACATTTACCCAGTGTACCCGGAGCTTGTGCATAAGGATTTTGAAATTATTGCCAAAGGCTTAATCCTCTTTTGAACCTAATTACTCGGCTGGTGCAGACGGCATTTTGGCTGGGGTGCTGCACACCCAGCACCAGCCGCTGGTGCTCAGTGGGGCTGTGGCTTTATCTGCCACATGCCCTTCCCACACAATAAACTTTGCAGAGGCTGCATTTCTCCTACTTTGTTTTGTCCCTTGGCATTAGGAGCACAAGGAAAGGGAGCCAGGATGCCTCACTTTCATCTCGAAGTGCCAATTTTGATAAATCCCCTATTGAAAACAAACCAAGGCAGCACTCCCGGGGCGCTGGGGACAGTCCCAGGCGATGCTCTGCACCCAGCAGCAGCTACGCAGAGCAGGACAGGCACTTCGCTTCTGCCTTTCCTACAGCTGGAGCAGGTTCCAGCCTGGGAAGGCAAGTCCCACAGAGGGGGCCGTCAGGCTGGAGCAACAGCAGCACCTATGTGAAGCTGCAACAGAGAAGCATTAAGCTTTCACTGTCAAGAAAGGTCTTAAAGGTGGCCAACAAATGGAAGATGGAAATTCAGATGGACAAATTATCTGGTTGACAGGGTTGAGTAGTATTGAGGGGTGAAAAGAAGAGCAACGTGGCAAAAAATGACCTTTTAAAAAAACCCCTACAGAACAATTCCATTTTGGAGGCTTTTGTTAAAGAAAATATGTTCAAGGCACTAATTTTAATATTCTAAGAAGGTATTAATTTTAATATTCTAAGATGGTTAACTCAGCAGGAATTTAATGAGTCGCTCCCATACACTTCTTGCTCTTCCCCCAGGGAACAGCACAGCCTTAGGGTGCTGCTGGCAAATTCCTCCACCTTTTCAGATCTCTGGTTTCTATCAGTTTCTTTAACATATCAAATAGGTGTTCCTTCTCTTGCAGACAAATTCAGTGTCTGAATTCGACCACTGTGTTTGACCCCTTATCCCCAGGCACGAGCTCCTCATGTTCTCAGACAATACAGTTTCTCCTGATCTTTAAAATGTTTGTTCGTAGCTTACGTGTTTCCAGTTGCTATCAGCAGCTTGTTGTATTCCATCTTAAATCCATCCTTGAACACAGCTGTCTTGTTCTTGATATCCATAGCTGCAACCTGAAATCATTCCTAAATAATGTTAAGGGATGAAATCCCAGATGTTCTCTAAGATTCCAGCCCAGCCAACTTCTCTGTTAGGTTTTAGTTGCTCGGGTTCCTGTCCACAGCTTAGTCAACCCAGACCTTAGATATGCCTAGCTGCCTTTTCACAATATCCTTAAAGATTTCCCAGTATAAATAAAGTAATGGGGAGAAATGCTTAAGCCATCATTGTCTGTGCCGCTCGCAGGCTGATTATCCTGATCACAGGCCAGTTGGTCACCCCAGATCCACATGAGGATGCTTGCAAATGGCAGGTAAGAAATGATGGTTGCCATGGAGTTTGCCCAGGGTGTCCTTCCCGCCACGGGAAAATCGCATTAATTGTGGTTTTGAGCAACCACAGGCAACCTGTGCCCTGGGGCATAAAACTTGGCAGCTGGGAGAGACACAGCGTTGCTGCAACAGCATCCAGCGAGCCAAGAACAGAGACAGTGTCCACATTTCCTAAACACAGCCCTTGTGTCCCAGCGCACAGAAGACACCACGCAGGTACACGTAGGACTCTCCTTACCTGCATTTCGGTCAGGACTTCGATGTCGTACGTGCGGAAGAACTCCTTGGGGCGCAGGGCGATCTGCTCCGGGTGGGAATCCATCGACTGCAAAAAAAGCCATTTTTCTGGCAACTGCTGCGTGTTGAACAGGCAAATGGAGAAATGCCTGTTACCAACAAAAGTCATCAGTCATCTGAAGTCAGTCCTTATGGCACGGGTTGAGTTGCTCTATAGGGGCTGGAATCAAAGCCTATTCAAGTAAAAGTTGTCACAAGATGCTGGACTGGGTTCTGGTTCCTTCTCTGCCTGCTCAGCGCGGTGGTGGCATCGACAGGACTGCAGTGAGTGCTTCTGGGTGTCTGCAAAGCAGCTCTGAACGCAGCTCCCCATAGCACACAACTTCAGAGAGGCAAAAGAAAAGCCCCGTTATTTGGAAACCAACCAGCTGCTTTGGGAAATGGAAGACAAAAGAGCAGTAAGAACTATCAGGATTATCACAGCAAGGGCAACACTTCTAAAAGGACCTGAGTTAGCACCACAAGTGCCCTCGAAAGCCAAAGCAGGGGTGTGTGGCACATATCTGCTTGTCTTAACTGCCACATGCAGGTTCTTGTCCTTCTGAGCCTTCTTTGGTCACTCAGGTGAGACCTACACACAAGGTTGAGCTCACGTTCGAGCCTGAGCTCCTCTGTCCTTCTAACTCTGTGGCCACAAGCTCAGACATAGGTTGGAGACAAGCTGAGCCAAGTGACCTGTGTGCAGGCTGCTCCGTGCTCCAGCGCATCCCTCCTGCCTGCAGCACCGTGGGGACAGGCATGGCCACACACGCCATGGTCAGGCCCTGCAACACATCACACAGCACCGAGCAGCAGCGTTGTCTGCCTGCACCGCACAGGCACAACGTTTGAGCTCGACCCAAGAGGGACAGGGGATGCAGGAACCACGGGCCTCCCCATCTGCCCCTGGGGGTGGATGTGCAAGGTTCTTCTCCCTGGAGGTGGGTTGGTCAGGACTGGGACGAGCCCTGCAGGGCACTCCCTCACTGTGACTTCAGAATACCCCGTGCTCAGAAGAGACCTGTATGTTGGGACTTGAGGCAGGTGCAAGGCCATACAGGTTTTACTGCAAATTCTTTAAACACCCAGTGTTTACAGAGAGGAATATCTGACCCCACAGCTCGGGAGCGGTGGCCCCCATGCCGATGCACAGGGTGGGCAGCACAGAGCTGTGCACAACCACCACGGGTCTTGCTGCTGCTCAGTGCTCCAGAGACGATAACGGGGACATTGCAGCACACCAGGGAGCAGGTCATTGTCCAAAGGGGACAAAGAGGAACGGTCCGTAGGTACCTCAGGACAGATTGATAACAGGTGTTCAGCAAGGCAGAGGAAGGGCAGTGCTGCAGTTTTGGGAGGCAACATATCTGCTGCTTACAGCTTCACGTGCTCCTCCTCTAATGACTCTTTCCAGGGTTAGTCCCACTCACAGTAGGATTACAAAAAATCACCTTTTTTCCTAGTTTGGTCCAGAATATTCTGCCTTCTCTTCTATGGGCTTTGTACACCTTCCAAAAGAACCTACAGCTAGAGGTGCTTAGTGAAGACTTTAACAAACCAAGCATAACATCTCTGCTGTGTGAGAAGTTCTTACTATTTAATGGGAAGCAGAAAAGGAAGTTCAAGACTCGCACGGTGAGGATAAGTGTTTCTGAGAGCTGCCTGGCTGGGACTGTGAACTTCTCCAGGATCCCCAGAACAACCTCAGTGGCTCTCGGACGCAGGTTTCAGGCAGATGCTTTCTCACCCAAGCACAGAAACGGCTTGAATGCTCTCAAAAGCCACATGCATATTTGCCTGCCTCTGAAAATCAGTTTGCTTTGGAGCTGGAAGTGGAGTTAAATGCTGTCATTATAGGGTACCAGCTCCCACAGATAAGCATCCCTGACATAAAGGGGAATACATATACTGCCTACTCTTATGTTATCTCTAAGCTTCAAGACCAAATGCTGCTGTCCAACCTGAGTTGCTGTCTGATAGCAAGTAAGGCCCAAGTATCGGTAATAAAACCTTTGATTAGAAGATCATCCGGTGTCTACAAATTGGAATGCAAAATGGGATGTGTGCCAGAAAAAGTGATCTTCGCACTGTGATCAAGTTATCAGGTTGCGATGATGACTGATAATCATAATAATTATGGCATGGTAAGAACCATGCACGAATAAAAAACCTGGTAGACAACACAATTTTTTCATATGCCCCATCTCATTGCCCTGAAGATTTTTGTCCAGAAACATAATAAGAAGATCCATCCAGGCATAAGCTGGCCAAGACAGCTACTGCTAGACCTATGAAGAATGCCTTTGTTTCTGTGATGGAGTATTCTTAGTTCAGAGTTTGTACAACTTCTGTGTTTCACCTTTCAATCACCAACAGAAAAGAAAATTCAAGGGAAAACAGAGACAGGATGAATAAGGAAGAAGAAACACGCTGCTGCAACGAATAACGGTGGAGAAGGGTCCTAGGGCAAATTTTAAAACTGGGGAGGAATACGACATACCCGAGGTGATACAAACCTTGCTGAGCTTCGGTCTGTCGTAGGGCAAGTGTCTGTCCATTGTGCACATCACAATCCTGTCTGAGAAACCCTCCTGGCGCAAGGTCTCTGCACAGACCAGTCCAGCGGCCCCTAAGGGAGAGGGAAGACCGGGGGCAGCCGTGCGTGCGGAGCATTTGAAGGTCCGAACCCTTTGCTCCCGAGCCCCACCAGGGCTGGCTCCAGAAGCACCGTCTCCACAAGCCCTGGCCTTGCTTCACGGCCCTTCCCAAGTCCAACAGCAGCCGCCACCTGCATGGGCAGCCGGTCGGGGTGGATGCACCAGGCAGGGGGAGGGACCCTCTGTCTGTGGAGTCTGACATTAATCTCACGCACACCCACCAAGAGCACACCCGAGGAGCGCTGACAACACCCGCATGCCTCTCACAAGCTCGGGGCTCAGACCCTCACACTGCCCTGGTCAGGAAAGGGTCTTGCAGCTTCTCCTCTGCACACTCAGCTCCTGGGGGCTTTACAGCCGAACACAGAGGACACGGAGCCCTCCCTTCTTCATGGCTGAAGTACCGGTTGCACGTTCCACTGTAGAGGATTTTGCATGCAATTTCTTTGAGGTTTTTCTATTTGTTTGTTTTTAAACATAGAAAAAAGACTAAATCAAACAAAAAGCTGCCTTGGGATGTGCTGTTCCCCTGCAGCCAGGCAGCCTGATGGGCACGTTCCTTCTTCCCTGGCCAAACTGGTGATACTTGAGAGTTCAAGTAAGTCCTGAGTCTCTTCTCAACCAACGAAGCCTCACTCAACGAGCATTGTAAGGACCACGCTTTCTGCAATACCAACGAAAGGTGACTGACCAGGACAGGATCATGGTTTGGTCCATCCACAAAATGCTCCTGCTGGTGGAGGCAAGGGACAGTGGAAGGAGGGCAGGTGGGTGGCCACCCTGGGCACGCTGCCTGGAGCACACTGAGCCAGGACTGACGCTGCACTCACGCCAGGGTGGCCCTCACATGAGCGAGAGGCCGTGGCCTCTTGCCCTCAGCTCTGCTGGTCACGGCTGGATCTCAGCCCTCGATGCAGGTCTGGATGAGTGGTGTCTTCCCAACACTGCTTCCTCACAACCCCAGCTTTGAAATCTCCTTTCCCATCCACCAGAACAGACCTTGGTCTTTAACAGACCTCTAAATTTAGCTGTTCAAGCCTGAGAGAGTTCCTTCAGCAATGTCTAACATCGCCTGTCGAGTGACCTTGCTGAGGATTGTCACAGCCCAGCTTTCAGCCAACAAACAGCAGGGACACAGGGAAGGGAAAAATGTGGCCCAGCAGTGAGGGAAAAGCCAGCCAGGCTGTTTTTCCCCCCTGCACAGCCTGTGAGCTGCAGCTCAGACGGCAGGAGCAGGAGATGGCTGGTGGCCTGGGAGCAGGGATCAAGGGAGAACAACCCCTGTTCCCTCCCAGCCCCAGCTCCAACGCTGGGCAGCTGGTGTCCTCCTACCACTCTCTGCTTCACCACATGGCCCAGCGCAGCGTCCAGCCCGTTACAGAAACCGGCAAACTCAGAAGGTGGGATCCGCTCCATGAGGCTTTCTACAAAAATTGTGTTATACGCTGGGAGCTGGGACGAGAGATAAGAAAAGCTAGCTTGGCAGTTTTTCTATTCCATGCAGGGATCTTCTGTTTTCTGAGAAGATGGAAGAAGTTATCTTCAGAGAAGCACTTCGAGGTGAGAGCTTTGCAGCTGCAGGCAGCTGCAATGGGATGAGACAGAGATGTGCAGGGTCCAAGAGGAAAAGGTGCATCCACATAATGGGAATATCTGAGAGGACTTTACACATATTGGTGGTGGAAATCAGGGATTACTGATGTATCTAGGGAGGGTGTAGAGGAAAGAGGGTTCAGGGTACCCACTACAGAGGACTGTGACAGGGAACAGCAAAGCTCTACAGACCAGAAGCACAGTGCACCTTTGGACCATTAGTATGTAGGACAAAAAGGATCATGAAGAACCTCTGGACACAGGAGGGGTGCCAGAAGGTGCGTGGTACACAGACACTTTGCTCTCTGCACACCCACCCGGGAGAGGACACACATGGCGGTCCCAGCACGTGCCACCCGATACCTGCACCGATGATCAGCACGTTGGTACTGCTCAGGTTATAGTTGCTCAAGGAGATGCACTTTGCCATCATCTTTGTCCTCCTCTGTGTCTGAAGAGCCTGTGCCACCAACGACAAGAAGAAGAGTCATTATCTTTTCTCAGCTTTAACCTGGGTAGCCAGGCAGGAACAGGTTCCTTTCCAACAAACAGCGCTGGTGTCTGGGCACAAGAGGGAGCACAGATGACCTCTGTCCTCACCGTGCCACATTCAGACCCAGCAGACAAGGCCAAAAGGCTGATGGAAGAGGCCTGTTTCAACAGGCAAATTAAACTAAAAGCTGCTTAAGGAAACAGGGCGAGTTCAGACAAACACCTGGTAAGACCTCCTGAATCCATGGACACCCCAGCTGAGGTGTCCGGCAGCTGCAGGAGGCTGGGGGAGCACAGGCAGGACCAGGGAGGGAACACTGCACCCCTGCCCTGCTCCACTTGTGCCTCCGCACAACTTCAGGCTGTTGCTTGAGACAGGGCCGGGACAGGTGGACCTGTGGTATACTCATGCTGGATGCTCACATACCCTCCTGTTCAGGTACTGCTTCTGCCAGAGAGCCCGAAGAAAAGTATTCCCCCCACCCCATGCCCACAGAGCAAAAAGCAAAAGCATGGGCCTTGAGTTTGGTATGTCAGTGGCTCCTCACCTGCTTGCTTGCTCGGATGTACACCTTCTCCTTCTCGATCTTCACCTGAGGGTGACAGAACAGCAGTGGTTTGCAGGACAGTGAGTGCACTCAGCATGAAGTGAGTGATCACTGCCTCTGTGCAATAACTAGTGAACAGAGCAGCAATCTCACCAGGTCTCCCGTGAGAGCATCTCAGGCCATGGCAGGGCTCATGCCAGCTCAAGGCTCTGAGATGTTTCCTGTCTCGTATCAGCTACACACTAGTGGTCAGTGTAACACCCGATTTCCATTTCAGGATTATGGCTGGTTTCTCAGTCCCACTCCTGCTCAAGAGACCTCCCAGACTGTGCACCCCCACCCCAGGTGACCAGGAGGTGTCTGATGCCCATGGGTGGATGCAACGAGAGCTGCAGGGAGGAAGGAGAGCTGGGTGAGGTGCTGCTCTCCACAGGCCACCCAGTATGTGCATGGAAATTGTCTGCTCCACGTCTTCAGAGAGCGCATTTATCCCCTTGCAAGCAGCCATTTTGTGGATGACACCAATCTGAGTGCTGCGTTTGACACGCCTGGGGAACGAGATGCCTCCCAGAGGGACCGGGACAGGCCCATGTGAACCTCCTGAAGTTCAACAAGGCCAAGCACAAGGTCCTGCACCTGGGTCAGGGCCACCCTTGGTATCAACACAGGCTGGGGATGAAGGGATGGAGAGCAGCCCCGCGGAGAAGGACTTGGGGTTCTGGGGGATGAAAGATTGGACATGAGCCGGCAACGTGCGCTTGCAGCCCAGAAGGCCAATTTTATCTTGGGCTGCATCCCCAGCCCCGTGGGCAGCAGGTTTGGGGGGATCCTGCCCCTCTGCTCCACTCTGGTGAGACCCCCCTGCAGTGCTGGTCCAGGTCTGGGTCCTCAGCACAGGACACACAGGGACCTGCTGGAGAGGGGCAGAGGAGCCCAGAAATGATCCGAGGCTGGACCAGCTCTGCTGTGGGACAGGCTGAGAGAGCTGGGGTGTTCAGCTGGAGAAGAGAAGCTCCAGAGAGATCTTAGTGCGACCTTTCCAGACAGAAAAGGGGACTGATAATGAAAGATGGGGACAGACCTTTTAGCAGAGTCTGTAGTGACAGGACATGGAGCAATGGTTTTGAACTGAAAGAGGGTAGCTTTAGACTGGACATACGGAAGAAATTTTTTACAATGAGGATGCTGAGACAGTGAGACAGGCTGCCCAGAGAAGCTGTGGGTGCCCCATCCCTGGACAGGCTCAAGTTCAGGTTGGACGGGGCTTGGAGCAACATGATCTGGTAAAAGATGCCCTGACCCAGCAGCAGGGTTAGACTAAGTGATATTTAAAGGTCCCTTCCAATCCAAACCATTCTGTGATTCTGTGATTTCCCCAGCTGCTGAAAGAACGAAGGTCTCACCTGGAACCTGGGTAAGCTGTCCAAGCCAGGAAAGTCCTCTATGTCGCCTGTGCTGATGTTGAAGCAAGCTCCATGCCAGGGGCAGCGGACTCTTCCTTTGGACAAAACCCCTGCACGGAACACGGCAGAGCAGAGTTGGTGCTGCCCTGCAGCTGCCTCGCGCCCCTGCCCGCAGAGATCGAGCTGCCGTGACCTCCCAGGGCAGGGGCGGCAGAGGCCAGGTCTCCCTCCTGCTGTACCAGTGACGGTGGATCCTTTGGCTTATCCACAACGTGGACACCCCTGCTGAGTGAGGCTGACCTCCTGAAGATCAAGGTTGCTGCCCAGGGGCTCCCACAGCGGCAGGAGCCATGCTGTTCCACACAGAGCAGCTTCCAAGTCCAGGCTCTGCGAGCGCAACCCTGTGATACTCCTTCTTTACCCAGAGGTGTCACCTCTCCTACAGGACCTGTGGTAGATGTTGTGGACCTGGATGGTCATCCACACGTGGGACGGGTCCAGGCGTTTGGGACAGAGGGTGAACACAGTTACCAACTTGGATCCAGTATGAGGGATGCCATCTAAAATGCCCTCACTGACAGTGTCCTTCCAGCGCCTGAGAGCGCAGGTCCAAAGCTGCCTGCTCTGGACGAACCTCCCTCTGCAGCAGAGCCTGGGGCTGCAATCTCCAGGGTCTCAGAATCACCTCTGCAAGCCTTGGCAGCACCTGGAGCAGGCAGTGCCTCCAACAGAGCACCACTTATTTAGAACAGGTATGTTCAGAACAGATCCTGACACAGCAAGGAGTCTGCACACCACCAGGAAAGCACGAGGCATGCCCAAAGCCACGAGTAGACTCCTCACAAGTGCTTGCTCAGAGACTGCTACCTTGAACTTTGGCTTTCCCTGCTCCAAAGAGCTGGCTTACAACACTGGAGCAGAGCAAACAGCTACAGTTTGGCCACACCAGCCTGGTCCTGAACTTGCACCTTTGCTTGCCAAGGCACAGCTGTGCCACACCTTACCACCCACCACCTGTGGGGACACAGAGCCAGCCCCTGCACTTCTGCGGCAAACCCTGTATTCCCCAAGGAGATCCCTGCGCAAGCGGCCGGCCTCCGGGATGCACCCGCAGGTCTCTGCAAGGCAGGTGGGCTCTCACCTCCATCGGCCATCAGAACAGTGTGGGGCTCTTTGCCCTGCCCGGTGAGACGGTGAGGGGCCAAGGCCGTGGCTGCGGCTCCCGGCCCTGTGGCTCCCGGCCCTGCGGCTCCCAGCCCTGTGGCTCCCATCCCGCTGTGGCTGCCCAGCGCTGCCCTGAGGGCACCTCGGGGTGCTCTGATGTCTTCCCCAGGACCCCACCTCCGCCAAGCTGCCCCTGCCCCAGTCTGGGTGACGCATCTCTCCAGCACGCAGCTGGGCCAGCACCGCCTGCTGCCGTCACTCAGACTCTGGCTGGGGACCTGCCTGAAGCCCACGCTGAGAAAATGACAGGATGCATGTTTTTAAATGACAAGATGGGAAACCGCTCTACCTCATCCCACGTCGTTCAAAAACACCAGCAACATTCCTTTTTGCTACTGAAAGGATCCCATCAGCTCAAAGAGCTTCTCCTTCTCCCACAAACAGGATTTTGATTTACAGGGAGCTGTGGGTTTGTGGGGTTTTTTTAAGGCTGACTAGACTGGAAAATCAAAAGGTGATTTTTTTTTAACTCTTCAGTGCCTGGGAGGTGATAAATAGAACTATATGAGAAGCCTCATACAATCGGGCTTTGTGTGGGGACAGTGCTGCAGCTGTTTCATACCGTCGAGAGACGTCCAGCTCCAGCTAAAGAATGAAGCAAAGCCAAGTTTAATGGTGCCCGTGCTGTTCTGTTCTTCAAAGCCACGCGAAGAAGCCCCGGCCCCGTGACCAGCAGTGATAAGCTGGAGTCACCAGCAAACCAGACCTGCAGCAAAGTGCTCCCAGAAGTTTTGTGCAACCCCAGTTTTCTGCTCATGCCTCCCCCAGTAAGAAGGTGCTGGGGTGATGCTGAGCATGCGGTGTGGCAATGTCCCATGCCTGTGCAGCGCAGCTGGATGACCATTGAACTCTCTTCTGCCAACACTGTGACTCCCTTGGTTAGTCTCCTAGGATGTGATGCAGACTGACCTTTGACCAGTGGGGCCCCATAGTGGGGGCACTTATGTCCCACGGCGTGGAACTCGCCGCCCTCCTTGATCAGCAGAGCCTTCCCGCAGCCCAGGTCCACTTCGCGCATCCTGGGGAGGAGGAGCATGGAGAGCACATGGCAGAGCGTCTGCCTGGCAGAGGATGCCACCCCCTCACCCTGCACCCCAGCCGTGGTCCCACCAGGCTCTCCCCCTCCTTCGGCTTGCTCACCGCTGGCTCAGGTGACTTAGAGCTGTGGGTCAGTTCTGTCACCGAGCCAGCTCTGGAGGTGGCTCTGCTGCTTCCAGCCTGGGGCACATCCAAGCTGGGCCATTGAGCAGCAGCTTCTTCATCCATCACTATGCCAAGAGGCGGCCCAAAGCACCTCTCCAGCTGCCCGGAAAGTGCCTGGGGGTCTCCAACCAAGTCCAGGGGGTCAGAATAAAGCTTTTCAGCAGTATGGGAGCAAGAAACCAAACTGCTTTTACTGTGACACCACCTCCCCTCCTGGCCCCAGTGGTTTGGCAGGTCCCTGCCAGGCTTGCGTTCGCTCACTCAAACACAACATTTCTGAGACTTGAAAATCAGGACAGGCAATTCCGATCCTTTGCATACTCTGGCCTTGGGGTCTGTCTCCCTGAACCTCAGGGGTCGTGCCCTGGTCCTGGGTACATCCCAGGGTCAACAATGTGGGTCACCTTTTCCTGATAAAGCTGCCAGGACAGGATACACCTAAACGTAACCTCCTTGTTGTTACCCTCAGCTGTTTTTGCAGCGTAAAGCTCACACAGTGACCTGCCCGGCTGCTCTGGGCCACTGGCCCCAGCTCTGCATCATGGAGGGAGGGCCTCTGCCTCCCAGCGCTGCTGGCACGCAGCCCCCTGTTCACACAGGACCAAACCCAGCCCTCGAGCCATTCCTCCAGAGAGATTCAGGTGCTCTTTGAAACACCACAGTTGCTCGTGTGGCACTCTGTACAAAAGCGTGGTTAGCACAGCGGGAATCCTTTACACACAAAGCTTTGCAGAATCCTTTACACACAAAGCTTTGCAGTTTTTAGGCTCTCCGGGTCACACCTCCCCACCTGCAGTCGCCTGGTCCTTGACCAGCCAAGCCAGGTTGAGGCTCCAGCCACCCCTGTCCTGGCCAAAAGCATCTCTTTGTCAATCACACACATTGTCTGCAAAGACAGAAAGAGTTCTGGAGCATGTGCATCTGCTGAATGAGTGATTAATGATGCCATTAGTGCTGGATAGAAGCATTTTAGAAAACCCTTTCTAACTCCTTTGGCTTGACCCAGAGCTGATTTGCAGCAGCCACAGCATCCCCCGGCACCCAGCAGCGCCAAGGCTGTGCCCATTGCTCTGCTTGCTGCAGGCACCAGTTTTGCAAAGCAGCTGCAACATGTGCTCTTATTTGCAAGTTTCCGAGCCCTGCAGACCATACACAGAGCCAGGCTGCACACAGGCAGTTGCATTACACTGGGCAGTTGCACTGTCATTGAAATATGAGTCTTTCAACCACACAACATTTCCAGGATGCCACCCATTGCTCCTCTCTGCAGGGTCCTCTCCAGCACTCAGACCCAACTCCTCCACCTGCTCAGATCTTTGCCAAGGGGATTTCTGCAGCTTTCCAGCTACAAGGGCAGCACAGGCTGCCCAAGCATCGTTGGGTGAGACTGACATTGCCCTGCATTGAGCAGACATTTACTCTCTGGTCTCTCACTATGTCTCCAACAGACCTTTCATACGAACATGTCCTGTCCTCGCCTCCTTTCCTCACTGCTCAGGTGTTCCCTATCCAACCACAGCCCTGTGCAATCCGTGGCCCTGTGTAAGGCACTGAACCTCTTCCTAATGCAATTATCAGCAGCTGCCTCCCTACAGCAGAGCCCTCCAGCTAACCATGGAGGAAAGCAGAGAGCCTAGAAGTGAGCCCTCATTTTGCAGGGAGCTGAGCGTGGAGCTAGCACAGAGCTGCTGTTCCCTGGACACGCGCTCTCTTGCAGCCAGAAAGCCTGTACCCACATAACTTGATGTTTCTCTGGAAATCCTGGTTGTTCCCATTGCACTAAGTGGACCATCTCTACAGCAAGCCTGGCACATTCAGGTTGTATTTGGTGTACTTTATACAGCACTGGTGTGCACATAGCAAACCCCATGTGCTCAGGAAAGCTACTGGCCGTGTGATCCATCAATGTGGTGCATGCATGATAGGTCTCACACAAATGAGAGACATTTTGCATGCTCATTCATTTTTGGGTAACTTCTCAACTCTATCCTGTCACTTGCACCCAGGCTACAGAGACACTTGTCCGATTCTCTGCATCACAGTCATGGTGACGAGACCAGGGTTCAGTCCACCAGCGCACCTGTAACACCTTCAGATTCACCTTGGACAAGTCTCCATGCATGTGCCTGCTCCACCTGCATCAACCGTCCCAACAGAGTAACAGCAAATGCTTCATTTCATTGCTACCTTGGGCAAAACCAGCAGCAGAGCTCATCACGCCTGCCCCTGGGAATCATTTTGTCCCATTAGACTGGCAGCCCCACTCCCCAGCGATGCAGCTCTGCTCCCTCCCTGTGTGGGGCACTTGGCACTTGGAGGTCCTTCGTCAGCACAAGGGGAACGGAGCAGTACAAGTCTTACCGCATTCCTCAGCTGTGCAGGACTTCAGATAAAACCTGTCATTTGTTAAATGACAACCATAACTCTATGGGAAGATAAGATAAGATAAGATAAGTCAAAGAGTTTACAACTTACCCAAGGAACTGTGTGATCTGAGAGAGTCAAAAACAAGACCTGGTGTCTTCAAGGCAGCACACAGCCACCTGCAAGGCGCCCAATCCCACACTCACTCCAGAGCAAGCAAGAGGGTGATTTAGGCTGCACCGTTCCCAGCTGAGCTATTTACTCAGTTGGGAATTTGTCCTGTTGCCCCACTCCACCCCCTACTTGGGAAGCACCAGCTAAAACTCAGGTCTGGCCTGCAAAGGACCTTTGCTCAGGAGCTGAGGGAGCACCGGGGGGCTGTTTTCTGTCTGCAGCTCATTGACCCCTGCTGGGAGTTTATCCTCCAGTATCTTTTACTGGTTCTGCTCAGACCATCTCGGTGCCATAAAGGGTGAGCAGAAGGAGTACCTTGTGCTGCAGACTCCGCTAACACAACTGAGAGGTGCCCCAACCCCTGTGCCAGTGCCCTGCACTATGTGCCCGTGCACACCCTGCCCAGTGTCCCAGAAAATCCCTTCAGATATCAGAGCAGGAAGGGGCTCCTTTGGTCTGACCCGTTGCCTACATGAGCTGCAGGACCTTCTCGCAGCACCTCTCTTCTGAGCTAGACTCAGTTTGCTAGAAAAAGCCCAGTGAACGCGTGTCCACTGACACGCCTGGTAGCATGTTTCAGTAGCTTCATGCACACAGAGTTGAAGTGTGATCCCAGCTTCCAGACCGATGCCAGTTTCTAGGCCTGGCTTTAGCTGAGGAGCTGCCTGCAGCCAGGTGTGTTCTCACAGACTGCAGCCGGCTCCTGTGAACGGCAGAGCTCTTCGCATCTTTTTGTCTTCCACACTGCGTGCTTTCCAGTCAATGTAGCTATCGAAGCCCTGATTTTCCAACTTCCTTCTTGCACTGCAGCACCAAAGCGGAGCTCACTCTTTTAGTAACGCTCTAAACATTAAGTCAGCAGAAGCTGTCCCCATGAACTCTTGGTGTTCAGCCATCAGGCTACGTCTTCACACTGGAACAGGACCCCAATGGTCTAATATGTAAATTCCCATCACAATGAAAAAGAACTGTTTATTCCTGGATGAACTTACCTAATGAGAAGAATTTATAGCCTGTGAAGCCACTTATGTTTAGCACAAAGTATTATTCTAGAACATTATCACAAACAATAGCTCAATTTAAAGCAAATAGTTGCCAGACTCCTGCTGTGTCCCACACACCTGACATCACTCCTTCACTGGAAAAAGAGCTATTTTGTACTATGTTTTCTTTCACACGAGGACAGAGCCTGCTGAGGTGTTTGCAATCAGACTAATGGAACATGCTGCAGAAAAGGCACATCTACCCAGAAAACAAACACCAATCTCTAAACCACTGTGACCACGACAGGCACTTCAAAAAACTCTTAAAATCAGTGTTGTAAAACTGTACAGAACTGAAGTGTGTTGCCAGTAGCAAAAAAATCGGAAAATTGCATCACTGGTGAAACAGCGAATTGAAAGAGAAGAGCTTGGCTAGAAGAGCAAGGCACTGCAGAAGTGATGGAGCACACGATCTACCCCACCAGCTCCACCCGTGCACTCCTCGTGCTGCTTTGTAAAACTACTAAGACTATACATTTATAAACACTTGTGAGGGTTGTCTAATGCAAGTTGAGCAGAGCCTGTTGAGAAATTCTGCTACAGAACAACATATCTTCGTAAGACAAGTGCTAGGATGGACTGTGCAGGGAACAGCAGACCTTCTGGTGAAAAACAGTTGTCAGTTGTACATGATGTCATTGTTTAAGAAGAAAAAGATTTACTAAGTTAAATTATCATCTCCAGAACCACTACAGAACAAGATAGAGAGTTTGGTTTGGGCTATAAGGTCTCTCAAGTTTTACCTTCAAAACCTTTAGGCACTTACTGTCCATTCTCCAGGTCCTTCACATGGCACACGGACGCTTCCACCACATCCTTTGGGTTGTGGTAGGGATTGCTGGCAATGGGATGCTCCTCAAGGTGATAATGCCGGGCAGTCCCATTGACTTTGTAGATCAGGGGGCTGGCTTTCCCATTGGGTGACATCTCCTCCTTGCTTCTCTCCTTCTCAGGTATCACAACTTCGATTTTCACTTCAACTGCAGGAACAAAGGAAATTTTCATTAAAATTAAGCTGGAGGTTTTGCTGTCATTCTGCCTTGTCCTCCTTCCCTGGACTTCAAAAGGGGCCGACAGACATCAGAACAAACATTTTTGGTTGCCGTGCTTGGCAAGATAAAATATTTAATACAAAACTTGGCTTGATTACCTGAGCCCATTATTCCACTGTTCTTTCTCCATGCATAAATTACATATTCTTGCAAGCAGGCATTAGTCATCAGTGCAAAACAACCCCTCAGTCACAGTTCCTGTCCTGTTTAGTGGAAAACAACTTCAGGCAGCTAAATATGAGGCAAGCCAAGGCCTCTAGGGCTCAAACAGGCTTCAAAACACCCTTTAATTGTTTGTAGGTAACATTAACTGAAAGAGAAAGCCAGCAACGCAAGGTGTATTAGGCTGCTTTGTCAGAGTGAGCCCAATTAACAAGGAACTAGAAACATCCAAAATAATTTCTGCATGAGGTTTTCAGTGTAGAGTGAATCTTCAGCATTGAGGAAAGCAAGGATTGACCATTTTGCTTAGGTTTACGCCTTTGAACAGGTTTGAGAACAGAAGCATCCCCGGCCTGGCGACCAGTAGAACAGGACATGCAGGAGCTGCTTGTGCCAGTGCAGCACATCATCCCGACCAGGAGAGGGGACACCGGAGCTGTGGGTCCCCTCGTCCCCACCCTGGGTGCTGGCACAGGGCAGCGATGGAGCGCGGCACAACCGGGGTGCTGCCCCTGCGGCCCCCCTGCCCTCCCATGGGAGTTGCTGCTGGTCCTCCCCCCCAGGCAGGGACAGGGGACACAGGGGGACTCTCCTCACCCCCCAGGTAATGCAGACATCCATCCAAGCCCCGCAAAGGGCAGCGCTCCCCCGGCCTCGCCACCCATCCCTGCCCCATCACCAGAGGGAGCATCAGGGGAAGCTGGTGATGGTATCTTGTATCATAAAGTGAAAAACATCACTTTAGCTCCTAGGGACTTCATAAAACTAAAGCCATTAATATTTATAAGGCCCAGGGAAGTTCTACAGCGAACCAGAGCGGCAGAGACTGAAGAAGTGTCCCAAGCAAACGGGAGATTACTGAACTTTCCCCATCTTACAAGTGTCACAAACAGGAAAAGCTGCGCAGCAGATAAAAATTAAAGCTCACACACGAAACAGGTTAAGGAAAGGCAAAGAGAGGGTAACAATGTGCCCCAGAAGAGCAAGGTAACCCTGCATCAAAAAAGGGCAACAGGTCTTCCCAGCTTCATCTGCTGCTCCACACCACTTTTGGCAAGTCCGTTGAGAGGACGATGGAAGAAAAGGTTGGGGAGAAGGTTGTTCATTCAGGAAGGGAGAAAATCAAGTGGCCACGGCCGTCCAGGCACGGGAGGGAGGCGGCTGTTTCAAAAGTCCTGCGAGTTTCTGCTCTTTGTGCCAGCTCAGCAGGGCAGGGGATGGGGCGCCTTTTCACCAAAGAGCCAAATCCTCAAAGTTGCCAGGGGCAGGATTCACCAGGGCTCTGACGGACAGATCCAGTAAAGCCATTCTCTGCCTACCCACATTGAACCAACAGAAAATATCAACTTCTGGTGCACTATTGCAGCTGCCAGCTGCAGGAGGAACTGTGAAGCAAACAAACAAACAAACAAAAAAGTTGTTATGAACAAATGTTCCTGGAGCTTTACAGAAGCAGCCCAGCTCCCTGCAGGTACCCAGCAAAGAGTCCGCTTTCCATAAGCACTGTTCTCCTATGGCGTTTGGAAAGCAGACACGGATTTTCCAGGACAGAGTTAGGAAATATAACAAACATCCGTTTATGCCAGTTCCTGGAAAATGCTATCAAAGAAACAGGAGGATCACTCCATGTGATCACAGTCAATCAGCCATTTACCTGGAGGGGCCGCAGCTGCCCATCCTCATAGCCAGGCCCCGGCCCAGGCAGCGCGGCTGCCGATGGGACCAGGCCGGCGCGGCGAGGCCGGCGGCTCCGAGTCCCACCAGTGACGTTGATGGCAGTGAATTCACCCTGTGGGGAACAGCCCCCATCTCTCACTCAGCCCAACACCCCAGAGCTAACAAACTACGTTTGTGTCAGGTGAGCACCCAGAGTGCCCACTGACCCTCAGGCCTGTAAACCTGTGTGCACGGAGATGGAGATTTAACTCTGAGCTCTTCACTTCTTTCTCAGCTAGAAAAACAGACGCGAAAAGCAGCAGGTCTCTGGAACCAGCACGTGACAGCGTTCCCAGCTGTCCCTGCTCAGCATTCACCAACACTGCTGGAAAAGCGATCCAAGGAAAAAGACGTTTAAAGTCTTTCTCCTTCCTATTTTAGGGTCCACATTTTATCACTTTCCTCCATGGGGGAGTAACCTCTCCCTGACTATTTATCCCCTCCTCTTCCTTCTTCTTCTCGTCCTCATTCCCCCCAGACCCGTGGGGTATCCCTCTGGCTGGAGACCTGCATTCCTGAGGGATGATCCCTCCAGGAATCCGGGCTCAGCAGCAACTGAGCTGATCCAGCAAACTGCTTCAATTCCCACCAAGGAAAACGACATTTAAATGAAATATTTATAAACCAAATTTTAATTCTGAAATCCGATTGGCATGGCACAGCTGGGTCCAGCGCACTCCATCCTTTTCTACAACTGCTAGAAGAGGTTCCCGACCTTAAAGCAAACTGTCTGGAAAGTTTGAGGCACACGCCTACAAATCTGTGCGGTGGCCAACTCCTCAGGGACCAGCCAAGGCCACCATCGTCACACAGCAGGACTATGGCAGCTGGCAACAACAGTAACAGCTGCAGCTTCCAGGGCAAACGTATGCACCTAGATATAGGCAGAGGTGTAGATATATAGATATGCTTGATTGCTCTGTGCCATCAGCACCGCTTGTGTCCATATATATATATGTGTATGTATGTGTTTTGTGTGTTCATGTACATATATGGGTATTTTTTATCTGTATGTGCACACACAGACATACATATATGAAGGACAATGGTACCAGGCCAGGGCTTATAAGAACATACAAAAAGCAGATGAAACAGTTTGAGCATTAGCAGGGCCTAATACCACACATCTGCATACACCTCAGCACCGCCAGCTCTTGGTATTCAAAAATCCTTAGTCAGGCCTCCAAAAATCATAGAATTGCTTAAAATATGGACTCAAGACCATAAATTTTGACCTGATTTTTTTTTTTTTTCTGACAGGTTTTCAGCCTTTACGTGGGAGCACAGCTGGAACCGCTGTGCACACGCCCAGGAACCATGCCCCAGCCCCATTTGTCACGTTTGTATTTTTTTTTCACACTGTGGGCATGATGCTCTTGTGCTTTCCTTTATGTCGTTAGCACCTGGCAGTCAATCATTAATACCCCATTACATCTCCCATAAATTTATTCCTTCTCCATCACTATTCACATCCTCATGGGACAAGTCAAAGCCTCTGACTGCTTTTACACAGATACCCGAGACGCGAGGCTGGAAATGTTGGCAGGTAAAGGGTGGCTGGGCTGCAGTGCAGGGCCGTGGTCGTTATTTTAAAAAATTAGGGCAACTAAATAACCCAAGACCTCTTTACCACAGGATTAGCTTTGCAGTATGAGTAAATTTAAACTACGAGTACTAGGCCATTTAAAGTATCATACTTAAAATGGTAGAAACAAGGAAAATACTAAGTTAATATGGCAATGCAGGTGAAGAGAGAACTGTCATAAGCCAAGAGTTGTCTTGAATCTGGGGGTTCTGGGTAAGATGACGATGCGTGGCCAAAGGGGACGGTGGAGCCAGGCTGGAGGGGAGGGCTGTGCTTCTGCCTTCTCCAGCCACAAAACCCTGTGATGCCTCAGGGTTTGCTGCTCGGGGGCTGCAGGCACAGGGCAAATGAGCACTGAGGGCAGGAAAGAGCTTTGCGCTGGCTGTACGGTGCTGGCAGCTCCAAGAGCCCTGGAAACAAGAAAAAACATTGAGGGTGGTGATGGTGGAGGGACCCACAGGGTACGGTGGGCACAGCCAGAAAGCCCAGTTTACCCCAGCAGGATTTATTTTCCAGCAGCCAGCAGGATATCACTGCAGGACACGTTTGGGGTCCCGCTCGGCTCCGCCAGCTGCGCTCTCCAGGCATTCTCGGGGCTCACCTGTGCTGCCCTTTAACTGCAAACCTCAACAACAACTGCTTCAGGTGGTCTCAAAGGGACTCCAAACCACTTCCATTAAAAATGACAGAGCTAATGACAAAACCATCGCGTCAAACATGCCAGGCTCTACCCTCCCTCTCCAGATGGCCTGTCCAGCAAATTCCACGCTCCCAAAAACCAGGAGGTAGGACCTGCCAACCAAGCTTGGGGGCACGCTCAGAGCCAAGCTCAGAAGGACATGGAGCCCATGGCACCTCCTCCAGCAGCATGCAGCATCACTGCAGTGGGGACACGTTCCCTGCGCAGAGCTAAGTGCATCCTCTGTGCAAGGGCAAAGCTGGCCCACAGACACACTGTGCTGTGCCCGAGTTGCTGCCCTGCCCCACCATCAAGCACTGAGCAAAGCAGAGAGTGCAAAGAAAAGTAACCACAACTTTATAGGTTTTGCAAGCTGCTCTCCCACGCCTGGTGCAGAGACGGTGCTGCTGCAGCTCACACCGAGCAGTCGCTGGCTCACGATGGTTCCCGTTACTCGTCATCCTGACCTGGCTGCCTCTCCCAGAGTGGGTGCTGGGATCCCACGCAAGCTGCCAGCTGGCAGTTTATCACATATGCATCACGCACCCGGAGGAAAAAATATGTAGAGACTGAGAACTGGGCCCTCAGAAGAGGATCCGGCATCACGGGATTGCAGCACTAGAGATAACGGAAGATTACATTGCTGCTTGAACATAAGCTCTTAATTAAACTCTTAAAAAGCATTACGGGGTCGAGCACTGCAGCAGCAGCCAGACTTCAAGGCTGGCCTCCAGTACAGCCTGCATAGTTATTTATTGTTGCAGGACTCCACTGCCCAAAGCTTTTGTACTGGTGACCTGCTCATCTAAAGGTCTCCCTGGCAAACAGCAACTTGTGTGCAATGTCAAGGTTATCTTGAGAAACACTGAGGGTGCTCAGGGCGACTGAGGTTCTTGCTCGGATATAAGAAGCTGGAGCAGACAAGGGCCTTGCACACATCTTTCAAAAATGTCTAAATAAATTCTGGGGACTTCAGGCTTCATCTGAAATATTCCCTTCGTGTCAAAACAGCATTGATGGAGAAAATAGCTCTGTTCTGTCCCTGCATGATTTCCTCCTCATTTTTACACATGGTACGTACATTTTTAGAAATAAGAAAGTCCAGCACTTAGCTCTGAGGGTGCACAGTTCCTGCAAGAAACGGGAATGACAAAACCATAGAAAAAGGCTGCGAAATCTCTTTGCCAGAACAATCGGTAGCTGCAAATGCATTTGTTTACCTCACTGCTTTTGCAGGTTTTGTAACCACTGAGATGAAGAACCAGGGGCTTGTCAAAAGCCTTTGAAGACTGCTAATCAAAACCAGAGCTGCAGAGAGAGCATTACATCACAGATAGCATTTTCAGTCATTTGGCCCTGCTACGCAGATACAGCTCTACATGAAAATCTGCAGTTCAGGAAATATGCCTGCAGAGCGCTTTTTGTCCTGTGCTGGTCCAAGATTAAACCAAATTTTGCTGATGGTATACAAAATAAAGTGGAACAGCCAGCAGAGTTTGTTACAAGTTTAGTCAACAAAGGCATTTATTCCTGGATGCGTTTACACCCCTTAAACATTTCAAGGAAGGATACGAACAGTGTGGGTTTTCATTAAAGAAAACTTACAGTTTGCAGTGTCCAACGCCATATTACTTTGGCACTGCAATGACCTGTAAAATAATCACAGCACAGGTCAAGGGCAGAAAAAACGCCTTTATTTTCTCCTTGTGCCTTGCAAAGCAAAGGCAGAGGACCTCACTCAGCGGATACTCAGTGGGTCACAAATGCAACTTGTATTGCCCCTCTGTTCGAGTCCTTCCGCCTGAAACCCTCACTGCCCGAGGTGACACACTGCCAACAGAAGGTCCCCAAAAGATGTTTTTCCACCCACAAAGGCTACGTGTTGATGCTGACTGATCTGATAGATCAGCGCAGCTATCTGATTCCCCTTGCCCTTGGGCAGGAGCAGGTGACAAGGACGGGTCATCCTTCAGCTCCCTCTTAGGTGGCCAAAACAAGCTGCAGGACCAGAGCTCTCCTTGAAGGCAGCTTTGGTACCACCGGCGGCAGCAGCCCCCGTGCACCAGCATCGCTCCCTGGGGACCTGCGCTGCGGTGACGTGGGTGCTGCGGGTACGATGAGCCCAGGTGACCATGCAGTGCCCCTGTTGCTGGCAGGGGCTCGGGACAAAGCTTAGCGTTGACACTTCCACACCAGACCTCCCTCCACCAGCCAGTTTCCTCCCACGGCCTGCACCGCAGCCCCTTCCCCTCCTCTGTGCGCTACCTTTGCCGAACCGCCAAGAGCGGGGAGCCCATTCAGCCCAGCTACGCGGGAACGTGCAGAGCAAGGGGAACATCCTCCTTGTCCAGGGGCCTACGGCTGCTTTCCCCACTGGAGGCAGCACACATGGACAAGCTTCATCAAGAAAACCCAGAAAGCAGAGCAGCCCCAGGACCCGCCCTGGGTGGTGGGACTGAGAAAGCACCAAGAAATCAAGCAGTAGGTGGTCCTGCTCCTTCCCTGGTCGTTCCCTTCCAGCAGGCACAACACGAGGGCTGGTCAGCGAGTGGCAAAGCGGCGGCAGCAAGGAGGGAGCTGGAGCCACACGAACCAGCTGGGGCTGCAGGGGCAGCTCTGCCGGGGCACTGCGGGGGTACGGGGGGTGCGGACAGGGAATTGCTGTCAGCGGGTGTCGGGGTGGCACTGCGGGGTGCGGGCTGAGCTCAGCCCCTGCCCCTGCACCGCCACAGCCCCCGCACCGCTCCCTGCCTGGGAGAGAGAGCCGAGGAATTTGGGGGCATTAACGAGCCGGTAATCCTCCCTGCAGGAGCCGAGAATTAACATTCCCCCGGCCAGCATCGCCACCGCTGACCTACTTCTCCCCCCGGGAACACCATGACAGGGCACGGAGCTGGAGGGCGGTCACCTGGTTTGGGCTTCGAGAAGCATCCTCCCATGGCGACGGGCAGGTCAGCGAGGGCACGGGCACATCCTCACCGATAAACCGCCTGCTCCCGCCGTCCCGGGCTCCAGGCGTCGTTCACAACCTGCGTTGGGTAGAAAAGCGCCGTGAGAAGTGGGACTGGCGGGGAGGGGAAGGCAAGGCGGCGAGGAGCGCTGCTGCCTGCACAGGCAGCCGCAGGCAGGACGGGCAGCAGTGGCGCTGGGGTGCACGGAGCACAGGGACGAGTCGCACCGAGCCCCACACACCCCCGGTGACCTGGGTGACAAGGGGACAATGTGACGCTGGCGTCACCGGCCTGGGAGTTGACAGTAAATTCAGTTCTGAAGTTTAAAAACTCAATCATCCTTTCAAAGTTTAAAATTACAAAAGCCCTTGTATCGTTTAGGTTCAGACTTTAATAACTTTCCAAAGACCTATGTTTGGTGATTAAATCTCTAAGCACATAGGTCACAGCCCAAATACAGTTATTTTACTATAAATACATTTCAGTCAGGTTTTTTTGCTTTTATTATTTGGTGATGGAAAAAAGAAATCTACTTTATTGCTGGCCCTGCAAGGTTCCCCTTTCCAGTAATGCTCATTCCTGCAGAAATCCCATTCACTTTGGAACAATTATTTATTTGAGAAAGAGTTTTCAATATCAGGCCATTTTGCACCAACCCCTCTTTTTTATACTATTAAGACAACATTTTTCACATATAAATGGGCCTGGCAAACAGTCCACTTCAAGTTGTGTTTATCTCATTAGCTTTGACTGATAGCGCTCTCAGATTTTGTACAGACTAAGAACTAGGATAAACTTTTTTGGTTATATGCCTTGACTGAAAACAGAAAAGATTAATACAACACAACTGGCAATAAATAGAACATTTAACTAATTTTACCCATTTGTACCTCTACTTGAACAAATTTACTATGGTTTTGCCATACATTTTTCACAAAGCCTCCCAATGTGGGCAGGAAGTTAAAACTGTTTCCAAAGGATGTTTTAACACAGGCAAAGCAGGTTTTGTGCAGCTTAGAAAGTGCCTCAAGATCTCTCTGATGAAAAGAAAATACAGAAGTGCCAGGAGACAGACGCCAAGCACTGCAATCTCTCCCCTTAAACACCAACTCATAATATCTGGATATATCCCTGTGTTTTCAGCTATATCCCTCCAAAACACGCACACTCCTTCCCGCACACCTTCGAACTCCCACTCTGCTGTGCATGGCGTGACCTCCACCAAGTCCCAGGTGTGTTGCAGGAGCACCTTCAAAGCCTGGAGCATGTTGAACAAGTAATCCAGACTATAGAGGTGAACACATACCAGTTGATAATGGCTACTGAGGGGTACCCGTTTGGGACAGACCGTCAACAGGACAAAAACCACACAAGCTTGCCTGCAGGCTGCAAAGAGGGATGAGATACGGTGGAGCTGCCGAACAAGCTAATTTGCAAAGGAGAACTTGAAATGGAGCAGGAAGAGCAAAAACCTCTCTCACAAGAGCATTCAAAGAAATCAGCAAGCCAATATTTATGCAAGAGCAAATGCAAAAAAAAAAAAAAAGCCATGCAAGATGGTGCACAAGTGGAGAGGAAGATTTGGGAGCACTGGGGAAAAACGCAGCAGAGAAGTCTCATGCAGTAACTGCTGTGTGGCCCTTTGCCAAAACTGGCAGGAAGAAAGGGAAAAGGGATTTGTATCAGAGTCTCAAGACATCGACATATCAGTGATACAAGGACAATAATTTAGAGTAAAACATATAATAAAATACTACACAAAGGTTGGACAAAAGGTGAGTGCTGAAGAGGAGCAGGTGATGGAGGATGAGCTGGGAGGAACACCCAGGACACCCTCAGCATCAAGCCAGAAGGGAAATAATACTGCACATAAGTGGGTTCATACCAAAATAAGATGCTGTGGTGAGAAGAACATGCCAATGAGACAATATGAGCCACACAAAGGAGAGCAAAGACCAAGCTGAAACAAAGATACTGTCACCTACACAGAGACTGGGCTTTCTTCTGGAAGGCAACCAGCCTGCTCGGAGGTCCGGCACTGCCAATTGGCACAGCCGACTCACGAGCAAAACAAACCCCCTGCTCACCCGGAGTAGCCATTTGCTGTGGTGGGGTTCCTGCGGCTGAAAGCGGCCGCGGTGCTGGGAACGGGGCTGCGCTCCGGGCAGGCAGTGAGGCCTTGGGGTGCTGCACACCCGGGGAGCACAGCGGGGACCCCGGCAGTGAGGCCTTGGGGTGCTGCACACCCGGGGAGCACAGCGGGGACCCCGGCCAGCGCGCAGGCGGTCGTGGATGGCAGAAGGGTGGCTCCCAAATGTGCCTCACCAGGACACCTCCGTCTTCTCCAAGCCCCCAAAGATGCTGATGCACAGTCCAAAGGACTGGTTTCTAGCTGGCCTGTCTGGTTTTACAAGGGACTTTGGGGGGGTTGTCAGAGCTCCTGTCCCCGAGTATCAGTCATTTGTCTAAGATGCCTTTGCTTTGTTTGGACCTTAATGACAGCAATTGGAAACCATCCCCTCAGGCTTGCTTCACATGTCCTAATTTCCCCACTGATGGTCCCCTTGGGCCTTTGGGAGGCACAGCCCGTGCTCGGGCTGACCAAACCACCCAAAATCTCCAGGCTGTGTGGGTCAGAGCAGAGGACAGTGCACATTTCTGGGTGTCCTTCCTTCGTTCCTGCAGTTAACCAGGTAGAAGCAAAACGGTTGTTGGTACAATTTCAGCTGACACTACAGGAGGAGAAACCACGTGGCTGCCCACAGCCTCAGTCCCAGCAAATCCATAGAGAAGTTTCAGAAAGTCACCTGAGACCCATCTGGTTGCAGAAAGGCACCAGCCTACCCCGCCAGACCAACTCATGAGACACAAAGGGATCACATCACTGCTAGCAGCACCCAGAGGTACCGATCCGGAGCTGGATCCCATGGGAGTCATGACCAAAATCTCCCCTCTGTTAGGAAAGTGAAATAAGCTCATATACAAAACGATGTAACTGAACCCAGGATTATCCATAAAGCCTTGCTAGCTGTAGTAGTGTAAAGCACTGACCTATATGAGGTCAGGCAGCTGACATCCATCTCTCAGTAAACCAGTTCATCATCAGTTCCCTGAACAAAACAACACTCTGTGCTTCATCATCTGCTTGAAGACAGCAACAAGGAGTGCACTGTCAAAATATGAGGCAACCGTCGTGTCGCTGAGGAACATATTACCCCATCTCTAAGAACGCCAGTGCGAATGGGGAGTCAGCCCTGCAACAGGCTGTCTGCAAAAGAGGACTCCAGCATCACCCAAAGAGAGCACTGCCCAAGAGCACACCACCATAGAAACCACCCTGCTCCCAAACAGAAGAAACATGGAAAATAATCCAGCAAAAGAAATGTAGAAAACAATCCAGTGCTACTAACCCCCAGAACTTCCACTGCACGGCCGTAAAACTGCAATATTGCAACATCATGTTTTCACTGCAGGTAAGGGATATAATAAAGCCAGAGGAAGGATCATGCAGCTCAGCTCAGATGCCTACGTCTCTGACAGTGCCTACCAGCGCTTGCATGCCATGAGCAGGAAAGAACAAGGCAGGCATATGGTGACACTTCAGCCCATGTCTCCTGCCAGGTTCAGGCAACTCATGCACAGATCAGGATCCAGAGCTTGCACAGCTTTTGAGACACTGGGCAGTATGACAGAGCTATTATTAGCACTGTATTTACCTCTCACTGCTGAGCCCCAGGCTCCTATGTTAAGTGAATGCTCTGCTGTGACTTCAAAATCTTTTCCAAGCGGTAATGTGGTAAGTATATAAGTATATATTATGTTGCAGGTATCGTTAGTATTTTTCTCCTGACCATTATTTTGTGTTTATTGAAATAGTGTCATTTTATCACCTGCCCACCAAGGTCCATCATATCCAGCTGCAACATTTCACATTCAACATCTGTTTTGCTGCTGTGAATGATTCTGTATTGCCTGCCTAGAAATCTGGCACATGTCTGAACACTGAGCCATGCCCAGTAACATGGGCATCTCCCAGACATACATACCAGTTTGCAACCCAAGCTAACTCCAGATGGGGATGTCAGCTGGAGACATCTCCATGTGGAGCACTGTGCACAGACAACTCATGACACTGTTCACGGGGTCCTCTCAGCCATGATTTACCTGCTGTGGAAGAGGGTCCTGATGCACATGGACACCAGCTGTTCTTGCAGCCTCCCCTGGCTCCTCCAGATCCCCTCACTGAGCTTCTGGCTCTGCCCTCACCTTTTTACAGACATCATCCTGACCCAGGTTGCCCCTTGCCTGCTGGACAGGCCAAACGCCACCAAAGGGAGAAGTGGGGAGAGAGGGCTGCTTCTCATCCCCTTCCCACTTGCCCAGAGCAAGTCCCTGCCCCTGGCCCGTTGATGTCCCCGAGTCAGACTCCCAGGACAGCTCTGTCCCCTTCCCACACCACTGAACGCCTCCTCTCAAGCCCTGGTCCCAGATCTCACCTCCTCCCCACATCTTGTCCCATCTCCTCAGTGATGTTGGGGTTCCCAATGTCAGCAAGAAGAAGTGATCTTCTCTCACCAGGGGCCGGTGGGTATGAGGCCAGAGAAGGCAGGGGCTGCGGTGCTGACCCACCGCTTGCTCTCAGAGAAGCCTGCATGGGGGCTGGACCATGGGCCCACAGGGCCTTTGGATGGAGGGGTCAAAGATGCTGGAGCAGCTGCTGACTCCTGAGGATCCTGGTTGTGGCTACCAGCACAAGAAACGTCTCAGCCTCTGGGTCTTACAGTCCCAGATCCTCAGGGCTTTGCAAAGACACGGCCCTGGTCCTCCCATAGCTGCACGTCCTCCACTGCCCTGTCCTCCTCTTGGGCCAGACTCAAGTCAGCCCTGGGGCTGCCTGGGGACACAGTTCAGGTTCCCAAGGCGTAAGGGCTCAATAATACGACCATCAGTCCAAGGTAACCAGACAACAATGGGAGCATCCTGCCACCACCAGCAACCAACCTCCAGTCTCCCCGGCAGTTCAGCATCATGTGCTCAGCCAGTGTTCCTCCTCTCTTGATTTCTGCTGGGGACAGGTTCACCAAGCAGTGGGCTTGCTCCCTTCCACAGCTGGAAATCCCTGCATGATCTCTGCCATGGGTCTAGCAAACCAGGCTGCAAGTCCTGCATGTCGGCAGGGACCAGCAGGCTTGTCCTCTCCACACAGATCTCCACCACAGCTGAACTCTGCCTTCTTTGTAGTGCTCTGTAGGAGGCTCTGGAGGAAACCTGGGAGAGTGCCTGGAGGATCCTTGGAGAGGTTTCTGAGGAGCCATTGGAATTCACAGTGACCAAATGGGACATCTGGGACCTGCTCTGTTCCCAAGGAGATTACTTCTGTCTCTTCACCGACACCACCAGCCTGAAGAAAAAGGCTCATGCTCATGGAAAGCCAGGTCCACATGTGAGGATGAGGAAGATCTCTTCTAGGACACACACCAGGATCTCAGAGCAGAGGTCAGCAAGAGATACCTCCGAAGGAAGCCGTTCCTTCAGGATGAAGAAGAGATCTTTCCCAAGGTGGAGGAAGAACTTCTCCATTTGGAGAACTGAAGAAAACCGCAATAGAGAAGACAGACAGTGTGTGCCCCCAAGATACCTATTTCCCAAGAGCGGGATAAAGGGCCTACCAAAGAGATGTGACACCACTCAGCAGCTTTTAGCGCAGGGAGGACAACATGGTAGCCCCAATGCAGTTGTGGTCATTACCATGCTGGTCTTCATCTCCCATCAGGATGGCACCTCTTTCTCTGCAGTTTCTGCCCTGTCACCTCCATGTCACTCCTCTGCCATTGGAAGGTCTCCTCCTTGCCATGCGTGCTGCATGCCCAGCATTCACCCCAAGGGTACCAAGACTCTTGGGAGAGGTTGGGAAACTGATTGGCAGCCTCACGTGCCTGTGGCAGCAGATCCTGCAGCTGTTAACAGGCATCACAGGCTGCATTTCAGCCTTGCAGGCAACAGGCTGAGTCCCACTTCAGGGAGCACTACACCGAAGAGCTGTTGTGTAGCCACAGGATCAAGGAATAATGTAGCCTGGACGAGGTCTCTAGTGTTGTCTGATCCACTTCCAGCTCTGAGTAGGGTGAGATACAAACCTGGACCTAACCTTAATCCTGCTTTAAGCTTTAGAGAATGGACCAAATGCCGTTAGTCACTTGAGAAGACCTACTAGCACCCGGAGGTCCTCAAGGGTAACAAGCCTTTTCAGATGGGTAGCAGTGGAAAAGGTTGAGACTCAGTGGTCTACAAGGAACAAGAAAATCCACTCTCGGCTGTTGGAGACCACTCCAGAGCTCCCCATCCACACCTCTTCCACTGCAGGATGCAGTACCCATTAGAAATGGGAAGTGGAGATGTTAAAAAATGTTCACTCTCTCAACACTTTGGAGCGCCTGAAGGTCTCCTGCAGAGTCTGGGAACGACATCTTTTCTCCCAGGCCTATCACTCTGGGGTGTTTTGCCATGAGGCCTTGAGGTGTCTGCAGTGGAGGAGGGGAAGGGGTTGGGCACTGCTGGCGTGCACTGGAGCCGTGGTAGCCCAAGGGGCCAGGCAGCAGGTCTTGCTCACATGCTCAGGGAACAGCCGATCGCCAGCTCTGGGGTCAGGAAGGAATTTTTTTCCCCTGGGCAGATTGGCACTGGTCCCTGGGGTTTTTCGCCTTCCTCTGCAGCATTGAGCACGGCCCCTTGCCAGGGCTCCTCGGGGCCATTTCTGGACAGGGATCCCCTGCTGTTGCAGAACCAGGAGTCCAGCTGTGCCCTCTCTCCCCCCGCCTCTCTTCCCTGTGGCAGCTTTGTTTTTCTGGTTTTCAGTCATTTGTATCATAGGTCTTCTAAGGCAATGTCCTACAGCTCCACGCTCAACAGGAGCTGCTGGTTTTTAACTGCCCCTGCATCCAATAAATTTTTCTTTTTATTGTATCTCGGTTCTGTTGTCTGCAAACATATGACCATTTCTGCCTCAAGAACTTTGTCCTTCAGAAGCATTATCAGTTACTGCAGATAACTTTTGGACTCACAGCGATATCATCACCATTTGAAGAACTCAGCACTTTCCTCTCGAGACATCCATGGATGTCTCTGAAGAGTCCATATCAGATCATGCCAGAGCAATTTCTTTCCTCTTTAGTATAAGGACACTTAAAACGGGTCTCACCAACAAGCTGATGCCCTGAGTACGTAGATCTCACCAGCTGCCACAAAGCACCTAGATCTGAAAGAAGGTCCTATGGCCAGGAGAAGAAAGCCGGTGGAGGCACCTATATTCAGGGCTAGCATCCAAACAGACACCTGGATTTTCAGGAAGGACCCTGATCTCTGTCAATAATGTTTTTTTTCTACCACACTTGCTACTCAGGTGAAAGATTCTGGTTGGTTGTCTTACATGGCTGTTTTTCTATCTGGACCCTTAATTGTGGTCAAAATCGATCTTCGAAACAAGAAAGCAGAACTTTCCTACCTATAAGCTTGGACACACGCGGTGCTGCGCTCCTCGGTTCCTCACCTACCAGCAGGCAACGCCATGGGCTGGGCACGCCGGGGAACCGGGGACACGCGACAGCTCCACATCTCCTGGACACCTTGCTTGTCTGCAGACAGCCTCACCTGCTCTGCAGAGCACGGAGGAACAGGTGCCTTTCCTAACCAGCGAGATTTGGCCCTGCAGCTGCGTCCCCGAGCCGGGGCACAAGAGGAGGGGGCGGCTGGGGGCACCCGCTACACTTGCAGGGAAAAGCTGGCTCAGACTCTGGTCCCTGCTGTGGAAAAAAACAACCCTTGAACTCAAACCATACCCTGTCTACCACAGAGCTGCCTCCTTGCCAATTCTCCGTACATGGAAAACATTATCTTTATCACAAGGCCCAGCAGGAACCGTGGAGCAGGCCCAGCAGCAGACCCATTTCAGACACACCCTGCAAACAAAGTGAAGCGCAGACCCCGCCACAGCCTCTCCAGCACATCCCACAAGGCACAGCCTGTCCCACAGGGCAGCCTGGGCTCCGGCCCTCGGGCTCGGGGCAGCTCCCCTGCCCACTGAGTCCTGAACGCCACTGTGACCCAGCGCCCCCGTTTCCCAGCCACCTCCTCACCCCCGCGATGGCAGCCAGCAGCAGACCCTGTGTCCCAGCCCCACCACTGCACCACACACCACTCTGTCTGGCTCCACCCCAACTTGCCCACCCTGACCCACCACATGCCCCTCACCACAACACCAGCCCCCACACACCAGACTCACACTCCTGGTGCCCTCCTAAGACGAGGGCTTCCCATTTCTCTTACTTTTCTGGGGATTTGCTGTAGTTCGACTCCCACAGTGTTTGCCAGAACTATGAGGTGGGTCATCACCCTCCACCAGGTCCTTCTATGCCTGGCACAGGAATGTCAGAAAGATTTAAGAGTGGTGACTCTACGTCCCCCTGTCCCTGATGAGTAAATCCGACCTGTCCTCCTCTGTCATCTCATGAAGGTCAGCTCCTGTTTCACTCTTGGTCTCCCTATGCACACCCCCATGCACAACTTCTCCTCCATCTCTGCTCAGTGGTGCAACTCCAGCCATTGGTGCTGCTTTTCACCTCTGCCTCCTCAGCACGTTTCAGCAGCATCTGCTGCTTTGTAGGCAGAAGACCATTGATAAAAATACACAAGGTGGATCCCAAGAGTCCCTGCAGCCCACCAGCCAGCACACCTGCCCCTGCCCCAGTGCCCTCCTAGCCCCCAGCACCCCTGCCATGACCCCCAGCACCCCTGCCGTGCCTCTCCAGCCCTGCCAGGGACCAGGATTCAGCCCAGAGGGCCAACAGCACCCTTCTGCAGCTGACGTACTTCCCTGCCCAAATGCAGCCACTCTCCAAGGGCCGCCAGCTCGGAGCAGTCCCGGTCTGTCCCAGCACACCCTGGCAGAGCAGGAGCCGGCACAGACCCGCGGTACACAGACCCACGGTGCACAGACCCGCAGTGCACAGACCCGTGGTACACAGACCCACGGTGCACAGACCCGCGGTACACAGCCCCGTGGAGCACAGACCGCGCTCCCCACGGCGCAGAGCGGGCGGTGGGTAGACAGCGCTTGGGCTCCGGTTGTTGTCTGACCACAGCTGCACCTACAGCGTCACACAGCCCACGAACGTCTTCCTGCTGCCTCCACTGCCCTGCAGAGAGCGACTCCACCAAAACCCAGGACAGCTGCTGGCACAAAGTCCTGCTGAGACCCCGAGCTGCCCGTAGCCTCCCTCTCTGCTCACTGGTTCCATCCTCCACCCGCTGCACCACCCTGGGCACAGCCAAGCTGCCACAGCCCACCAGCACATGGAGAAACTCCCCAGTTTAGTATCAGGAGCTCCAGTTCCCTGCAAGGTCTGGCTCAGCAAACTGCCCCATCTCCAGGACAAGCTGGGCTCTGCTGCCAAGGAAAGCAGGTCTCTCCTCTGGATGCGGGACTCTCAGCACAGCCCAAGCATGGCCAGAGCATCGGGGGTCCCAAGGCTCTTCCCCACACCCCGCAGACCACGCCGTGCACTCTGTGTTATCAAGGCAACGGGGGGCAGCCCTGCTCTGACCCTGGGGAGGGGCACAGGGTTCACTGCCACAGGAAAATTGGGGAAAGACACAGTGGGAGGACAACCAAGTCACACAAAAGAGAGAGTGACAGGAGATCATGTTTTTAAGGCAGAGAGAACTTGTATTTTTAAAATAATTTTGGGGGACAAATAAATAGACGTGTCTCCACCCTGAAGCTATCACTTTTTTTCAGGAATTGTACTACAGAGGATGAACACAGGGGTCCTACAACCTTCCCCCCCCAGCCCCCAGCACTTGCACAGACCAGCCTCCCAGCATGGGGTGCTCGACTGGGGGAAAAACACTCTCATTAGTGTAACCACCCCCGTCCCTCCACCTCGAGGGCGCTGCACCCATGACACCCTCACAGCCATGGCGCTGCCCACGCAGCAAAGGAGACAAACTCAAGGGGGCTGGAGCACAGGAACCCCCTTCTCTCCTTTCCCGGACACCCCAACCTCCCCTGCATCTCCCCAGCCATTCGCCCCTTTTTTCCCCCAGACAGCTTTCCAGCCGGTTCCCGCTGCCCTCTGCCCAACCTTCCTGCTCCCAATTTCCTGACATTTCCGTACCCATCCCCGTCCTCCTCCCTGGCCCCGCTCCAGAGTCCCCCAGCTGCTGATACCCAGCAACTCTGACCCTGTCAGAGCCCCACCAGTCCCCTCCTGCTCCCTCCACCCCCTTGCCTCTCCAGGAGCCCCCAGCCCCTGCCCACTCCTCAGCACACCCCTCCCCAACAAACCTTTGCCTTTCCAGCTGCTTCCTGGCAAGAACCGAGGTCTGCTTTGCACCCACCTGGAGCAAACAGCTGATTTGGCTTTGCCAAGTAATTTGCTTTCGGATGGCCCCCAAAAACATGAACAAAACTCATTGTGCAAAACACCAAAAGCAGTTCACAGCCCCACTGATTGTCTGCATGGCCCTGTCTCACAGAAGACAAAGAGGGACGTGTCCTGGTGCACTTCACCTTGTCACCTTGTCACCAGGAGTTTGTGTCAGCGGCAGCACAGAGAGCTACAAAGCTGCTGTTTAATGTGCCCCACCAGCTCCCGAAGAAGAAGCCCAGCGGGAACACTATGTCAGACTACAATTAGCCACAATTGTTTTACTGGCTGCTGCTTCAGCAATTTATAGGCTCCAGGTTAAAGGCTCATTCAGCAGCGCTGTCTTTGCCACCCCTCCAAACACATCCTCTGCAAACTGGATAGGAAATATTCTGAAATTAATAATCAAACACGAGACTTTGTTCAGATCTCAAAGGTACACCAATAAAAAGTTCAAATGCTGAAAATTCCCCCCAGGTGCAGACTGCTTGATGCAAAAATCAAAACATTTCACAAAGCGAAAGAATTTTAATTCTCAATCGCTCGGCTACTGGCAGCCAAGTCCTTCCTCTTGCTGCCTATTGCTGCCAGTTCACGATTGAACAAGTAAAAGCTGTGTTCCCTACAGAAGCTGCAAGCAGTGCAAAAGGAGTTTATTAGGGCGATGTTTTCCGATAGTAACAGCTAAAGCACACCACCACACTAGGAAATTGACGTTCCTTCTCAGAGGAGCCCGTGAGGTTACCCACACTTTGCTGATACCATTTCCCCAAGCACCCACACAAAGGCAGCTTTACACCTGCAAGTATCGCATGGACTGTCTGCGTTTTGCCAGTGCCCCAGCTGCCGGTCCGTGACACCGGGCTGTTTGCCCGGGTGGGTTCACAGTCCCCCAAACCAGGGACAAACAAACTTGGAGGACACGCGGAGGGAGCTGGGGGGACAGGGACCCAAACCCGGAGGTTCAGTAGGAACGCGGCTTCTTTTCCCCGACAGCAATCGCTGTCGCTCTGCTTTGATTTCTTAAGCAGTTGCTGCATCTCACGCGAGATGCGAAAACAAGCGGCGCTCCCGCAGCGCTGCGGCGGCCACCGGCCACCGGCCACCGCTCGCCCGGCCCGGCCCTGCCGGCAGCTCCGGCTGCAGAGGAGCCTCCGCGCCCCCGGTACCCCCGCGCCTGGGGGGCACCGGCGGCTCCCC